>CM067853.1:8170434-8530028 GCA_034638295.1 Phortica okadai | reverse complement strand
ATGATTTCGAGGATATTTTAGTTTTGATCAAAAAAATTTTATTTCTTATGACTTTTTCGTAAAGTATGTTAATGCCATCTGAAAGAGGAAACAGATAAGCCTTCCATCGAGCTCTTAGTCGAATAAGTCGGTCGAAGGATGCAAGAGTTATTAGCAAAAAAATAATCGGTGGTCAACACGATTCCGTCCTACTGCCGATTCTTTTCGCAAAGTACTTTTCTATAATTGTAGTTGTTAATGGGAGAAAAGTAAACGAATTTTTTTGTCCATGTAAACAAATATTAATTCTGAATAAAATGCCGCCCATTTATGCAATTAAAAAAATTTAAATGTCTCTTATTAGATACAGCATATTTTCGTCTTATAAAGGTACTTCTTTTCAATCATTTCGAGGATATTCTGGTTTTGATCAAAAAAATTTTATTTCTTACGACTTTTCGTAAAATATGTTAATGCCATCTGAAAGAGGAACAGATAAAATTAAACGAATTTCTTGTCCATGTAAAAAACTATTAATTCTGAATAAAATGCCACCCATTTATGCATTTAAAAAAATTTAAATGTCTCTTATTAGATAAGCCATATTTTCGTCTGATAAGGTACTTCTTTCTTCAATGATTTCGAGGATATTTTAGTTTTGATCAAAAAAATTTTATTTCTTATGACTTTTCGTAAAGTATGTTAATGCCATCTGAAAGAGGAACAGATAAGCCTTCCATCGAGCTCTTAGTCGAATAAGTCGGTCGAAGGATGCAAGAGTTATTAGCAAAAAAATAATCGGTGGTCAACACGATTCCGTCCTACTGCCGATTCTTTTCGCAAAGTACTTTTGTATAATTCTAGTATTTAATGGGAAAAAAATTAAACGAATTTTTTGTCCATGTCAAAAACTATTATTTTCTGAATAAAATGCCGCCCATTTATGCAATTAACAAAATTTAAATGTCTCTTATTAGATAGGGCATATTTTCGACTGATAAGGTACTTCTTTTTCAATGACTTCGAGGATATTTTAGTTTTGGTCAAAAAAATTTTATTTCTTACGACTTTTCGTAAAATATGCCATCTGAAAGAGGAACAGATAAGCTTTCCATCGAGCTCTTTGTCGAAGAAATCGATTGAAGGATGCAAGAGTTATTAGCAAAAAACTAATCGGTGGTCAACACGATTCCGTCCTACTGCCGATTCTTTTCGCAAAGTACTTTTCTATAATTCTAGTAGTTAATGGGAGAAAATTAAACGAATTTTTTGTCCATGTAAAAAAATATTAATCCTGAATAAAATGCCGCCCATTTATGCAATTAAAAAAATTTAAATGTCTCTTATTAGATACAGCATATTTTCGTCTTATAAGGTACTTCTTTTTCAATGAATTCGAGGATACTCTGGTTTTGATCAAAAAAATTTTATTTCTTACGACTTTTAATGTTAATATGTTAATGCCATCTGAAAGAGGAACAGATAAGCTTTCCATCGAGCTCTTAGTCGAAAAAGTCGTTAGAAGGATGCAAAAGTTATTAGCAAAAAAACTAATCGGTGGTCAACACGATTCCGTCCTACTGCCGATTCTTTTCGCAAAGTACTTTTCTATAATTGTAGTAGTTAATGGGAGAAAAGTAAACGAATTTTTTGTCCATGTAAACAAATATTAATTCCGAATAAAATGCCGCCCATTTATTCAATTAAAAAAATTTAAATGTCTCTTATTAGATACAGCATATTTTCGTCTTATAAGGTACTTCTTTTTCAATCATTTCGAGGATATTCTGGTTTTGATCAAAAAAATTTTATTTCTTACGACTTTTCGTAAAATATGTTAATGCCATCTGAAAGAGGAACAGATAAAATTAAACGAATTTTTTTGTCCATGTTAAAAATTATTAATTCTGAATAAAATGCCACCCATTTATGCATTTAAAAAAATTTAAATGTCTCTTATTAGATAAGCCATATTTTCGTCTGATAAGGTACTTCTTCTTCAATGATTTCGAGGATATTTTAGTTTTGATCAAAAAAATTTTATTTCTTATGACTTTTCGTGAAGTATGTTAATGTCATCTGAAAGAGGAACAGATAAGCCTTCCATCGAGCTCTTAGTCGAAGAAATCGGTCGATGGATGCAAGAGTTATTAGCAAAAAACTAATCGGTGGTCAACACGATTCCGTCTTACTGCCGATTCTCTTCGCAAAGTACTTTTTTATAATTCTAGTAGTTAATGGGAGAAAATTAAACTAATTTTTTGTCCATGTAAAAAAATATTAACTCTGAATAAAATGCCGCCCATTTATGCAATTAAAAAAATTTAAATGTCTCTTATTAGATAGGGCATATTTTCGACTGATAAGGTACTTCTATTTCAATGACTTCGAGGATATTTTAGTTTTGGTCAAAAAAATGTTATTTCTTACGACTTTTCGTAAAATATGCCATCTGAAAGGGGAACAGATAAGCTTTCCATCGAGCTCTTAGTCGAAGAAATCGGTCGATGGATGCAAGAGTTATTAGCAAAAAACTAATCGGTGGTCAACACGATTCCGTCCTACTGCCGATTCTTTTCGCAAAGTACTTTTCTACAATTCTAGTATTTAATGGGATAAAATTAAATAAATTTCTTGTCCATGTAAAAAATTATTTATTCTGAATAAAATGCCACCCATTTATGCATTTAAAAAAATTTAAATGTCTCTTATTAGATAAGGCATATTTTAGTCTGATAAGGTACTACTTTTTCAATGATTTCGAGGATATTTTAGTTTTGATCAAAAAAATTTTATTTCTTACAACTTTTCATAAAATATGTTAATGCCATCTGAAAGAAGAACAGATAAGCTTTCCATCGAGCTCTTAGTCGAAGAAGTCGGTCGAAAGATGCAAGAGTTATTAGCAAAAAACTAATCGGTGGTCAACACGATTCCGTCCTACTGCCGATTCTTTTCGCAAAGTACTTTTCTATAATTCTAGTATTTAATGGGATAAAACTAAATGAATTTCTTGTCCATGTAAAAAACTATTAATTCTGAATAAAATGCCACCCATTTATGCAATTAAAAAAATTTAAATGTCTCTTATTAGATACAGCATATTTTCGTCTTATAAGGTACTTCTTTTTCAATCATTTCGAGGATATTCTGGTTTTGATCAAAAAAATTTTATTTCTTACGACTTTTCGTAAAATATGTTAATGCCATCTGAAAGAGGAACAGATAAGCTTTCCATCGAGCTCTTAGTCGAAAAGTCGTTAGAAGGATGCAAAAGTTATTAGCAAAAAAAACTAATCGGTGGTCAACACGATTCCGTCCTACTGCCGATTCTTTTCGCAAAGTACTTTTCTATAATTGTAGTAGTTAATGGGAGAAAAGTAAACGAATTTTTTGTCCATGTAAACAAATATTAATTCTGAATAAAATGCCGCCCATTTATGCAATTAAAAAAATTTAAATGTCTCTTATTAGATACAGCATATTTTCGTCTTATAAGGTACTTCTTTTTCAATCATTTCGAGGATATTCTGGTTTTGATCAAAAAAATTTTATTTCTTACGACTTTTCGTAAAATATGTTAATGCCATCTGAAAGAGGAACAGATAAAATTAAACGAATTTCTTGTCCATGTAAAAAACTATTAATTCTGAATAAAATGCCACCCATTTATGCATTTAAAAAAATTTAAATGTCTCTTATTAGATAAGCCATATTTTCGTCTGATAAGGTACTTCTTCTTCAATGATTTCGAGGATATTTTAGTTTTGATCAAAAAAATTTTATTTCTTATGACTTTTCGTAAAGTATGTTAATGCCATCTGAAAGAGGAACAGATAAGCCTTCCATCGAGCTCTTAGTCGAATAAGTCGGTCGAAGGATGCAAGAGTTATTAGCAAAAAAATAATCGGTGGTCAACACGATTCCGTCCTACTGCCGATTCTTTTCGCAAAGTACTTTTGTATAATTCTAGTATTTAATGGGAAAAAATTAAACGAATTTTTTGTCCATGTCAAAAACTATTATTTCTAAATAAAATGCCGCCCATTTATGCAATTAACAAAATTTAAATGTCTCTTATTAGATAGGGCATATTTTCGACTGATAAGGTACTTCTTTTTCAATGACTTCGAGGATATTTTAGTTTTGGTCAAAAAAATTTTATTTCTTACGACTTTTCGTAAAATATTGCCATCTGAAAGAGGAACAGATAAGCTTTCCATCGAGCTCTTTGTCGAAGAAATCGATTGAAGGATGCAAGAGTTATTAGCAAAAAAACTAATCGGTGGTCAACACGATTCCGTCCTACTGCCGATTCTTTTCGCAAAGTACTTTTCTATAATTCTAGTAGTTAATGGGAGAAAATTAAACGAATTTTTTGTCCATGTAAAAAAATATTAATCCTGAATAAAATGCCGCCCATTTATGCAATTAAAAAAATTTAAATGTCTCTTATTAGATACAGCATATTTTCGTCTTATAAGGTACTTCTTTTTCAATGAATTCGAGGATACTCTGGTTTTGATCAAAAAAATTTTATTTCTTACGACTTTTAATGTTAATATGTTAATGCCATCTGAAAGAGGAACAGATAAGCTTTCCATCGAGCTCTTAGTCGAAAAAGTCGTTAGAAGGATGCAAAAGTTATTAGCAAAAAAACTAATCGGTGGTCAACACGATTCCGTCCTACTGCCGATTCTTTTCGCAAAGTACTTTTCTATAATTGTAGTAGTTAATGGGAGAAAAGTAAACGAATTTTTTGTCCATGTAAACAAATATTAATTCCGAATAAAATGCCGCCCATTTATTCAATTAAAAAAATTTAAATGTCTCTTATTAGATACAGCATATTTTCGTCTTATAAGGTACTTCTTTTTCAATCATTTCGAGGATATTCTGGTTTTGATCAAAAAAATTTTATTTCTTACGACTTTTCGTAAAATATGTTAATGCCATCTGAAAGAGGAACAGATAAAATTAAACGAATTTTTTGTCCATGTTAAAAATTATTAATTCTGAATAAAATGCCACCCATTTATGCATTTAAAAAAATTTAAATGTCTCTTATTAGATAAGCCATATTTTCGTCTGATAAGGTACTTCTTCTTCAATGATTTCGAGGATATTTTAGTTTTGATCAAAAAAATTTTATTTCTTATGACTTTTCGTAAAGTATGTTAATGTCATCTGAAAGAGGAACAGATAAGCCTTCCATCGAGCTCTTAGTCGAAGAAATCGGTCGATGGATGCAAGAGTTATTAGCAAAAAACTAATCGGTGGTCAACACGATTCCGTCTTACTGCCGATTCTCTTCGCAAAGTACTTTTTTATAATTCTAGTAGTTAATGGGAGAAAATTAAACTAATTTTTTGTCCATGTAAAAAAATATTAATTCTGAATAAAATGCCGCCCATTTATGCAATTAAAAAAATTTAAATGTCTCTTATTAGATAGGGCATATTTTCGACTGATAAGGTACTTCTATTTCAATGACTTCGAGGATATTTTAGTTTTGGTCAAAAAAATGTTATTTCTTACGACTTTTCGTAAAATATGCCATCTGAAAGGGGAACAGATAAGCTTTCCATCGAGCTCTTAGTCGAAGAAATCGGTCGATGGATGCAAGAGTTATTAGCAAAAAACTAATCGGTGGTCAACACGATTCCGTCCTACTGCCGATTCTTTTCGCAAAGTACTTTTGTATAATTCTAGTATTTAATGGGATAAAATTAAACGAATTCTTTGTCCATGTAAAAAATTATTTATTCTGAATAAAATGCCGCCCATTTATGCATTTAAAAAAATTTAAATGTCTCTTATTAGATAAGGCATATTTTAGTCTGATAAGGTACTACTTTTTCAATGATTTCGAGGATATTTTAGTTTTGATCAAAAAAATTGTATTTCTTACGACTTTTCGTAAAATATGTTAATGCCATCTGAAAGAGGAACAGATAAGCTTTCCATCGAGCTCTTAGTCGAAAAAGTCGTTAGAAGGATGCAAAAGTTATTAGCAAAAAAACTAATCGGTGGTCAACACGATTCCGTCCTACTGCCGATTCTTTTCGTAAAGTACTTTTCTATAATTCTAGTATTTAATGGGAAAAAAATAAAGGAATTTTATGTCCAATGAAAAAAATATGAATTCTGAATAAAATGCCGCCCATTTAAGCAATTAGCAAAATTTAAATGTCTTATTAGATAAGGCATATTTTCGTCTTGTAAGGTACTTCTTCTTCAATGATTTCGAGGATATTTTAGTTTTGTTCAAAAAAAATTTATTTCTTACGACTTTTCGTAAAATATGTTATTGCCATCTGAAAAAGGAACAGATAAGCTTTCCATCGAGCTCTTAGTCGAAGAAGTCGGTCGAAGAATGCAAGAGTTATTAGCAGAAAACTAATTGGTGGTCAACACGATTCCGTCCTACTGCCGATTCTTTTCGCAAAGTACTTTTCTATAATTGTAGTAGTTAATGGGAGAAAAGTAAACGAATTTTTTGTCCATGTAAACAAATATTAATTCTGAATAAAATGCCCGCCCATTTATTCAATTAAAAAATTTAAATGTCTCTTATTAGATACAGCATATTTTCGTCTTATAAGGTACTTCTTTTTCAATCATTGCGAGGATATTCTGGTTTTGATCAAAAAATTTTATTTCTTACGACTTTTCGTAAAATATGTTAATGCCATCTGAAAGAGGAACAGATAAAATTAAACGAATTTCTTGTCCATGTAAAAAACTATTAATTCTGAATAAAATGCCACCCATTTATGCATTTAAAACAATTTAAATGTCTCTTATTAGATAAGCCATATTTTCGTCTGATAAGGTACTTCTTCTTCAATGATTTCGAGGATATTTTAGTTTTGATCAAAAAAATTTTATTTCTTATGACTTTTCGTAAAGTATGTTAATGTCATCTGAAAGAGGAACAGATAAGCCTTCCATCGAGCTCTTAGTCGAAGAAATCGGTCGATGGATGCAAGAGTTATTAGCAAAAAACTAATCGGTGGTCAACACGATTCCGTCTTACTGCCGATTCTCTTCGCAAAGTACTTTTTTATAATTCTAGTAGTTAATGGGAGAAAATTAAACTAATTTTTTGTCCATGTAAAAAAATATTAATTCTGAATAAAATGCCGCCCATTTATGCAATTAAAAAAATTTAAATGTCTCTTATTAGATAGGGCATATTTTCGACTGATAAGCTACTTCTATTTCAATGACTTCGAGGATATTTTAGTTTTGGTCAAAAAAATTTATTTCTTACGACTTTTCGTAAAATATGCCATCTCAAAGAGGAACAGATAAGCTTTCCATCGAGCTCTTAGTCGAAGAAATCGGTCGATGGATGCAAGAGTTATTAGCAAAAAACTAATCGGTGGTCAACACGATTCCGTCCTACTGCCGATTCTTTTCGCAAAGTACTTTTGTATAATTCTAGTATTTAATGGGATAAAATTAAACGAATTTCTTGTCCATGTAAAAAACTATTAATTCTGAATAAAATGCCACCCATTTATGCATTTAAAAAAATTTAAATGTCTCTTATTAGATAAGCCATATTTTCGTCTGATAAGGTACTTCTTCTTCAATGATTTCGAGGATATTTTAGTTTTGATCAAAAAAATTTTATTTCTTATGACTTTTCGTAAAGTATGTTAATGCCATCTGAAAGAGGAACAGATAAGCCTTCCATCGAGCTCTTAGTCGAATAAGTCGGTCGAAGGATGCAAGAGTTATTAGCCAAAAAATAATCGGTGGTCAACACGATTCCGTCCTACTGCCGATTCTATTCGCAAAGTACTTTTCTATAATTCTAATGGGAAAAAATTAAACGAATTTTTTGTCCATGTCAAAAAACTATTATTTCTGAATAAAATGCCGCCCATTTATTAAATTAAAAAAATTTAAATGTCTCTTATTAGATAGGGCATATTTTCGACTGATAAGGTACTTCTTTTTCAATGACTTCGAGGATATTTTAGTTTTGGTCAAAAACAATTTTAATTCTTACGACTTTTCGTAAAATATGCCATCTGAAAGAGGAACAGATAAGCTTTCCATCGAGCCATAATTCTAGTATTTAATGGGATAAAATTAAATGAATTTCTTGTCCATGTAAAAAACTATTAATTCTGAATAAAATGCCACCCATTTATGCATTTAAAAAAATTTAAATGACTCTTATTAGATAAGGCATATTTTCGTCTGATAAGGTACTTCTTCTTCAATGATTTCGAGGATATTTTAGTTTTGATCAAAAAAATTGTATTTCTTATGACTTTTCGTAAAGTATGTTAATGCCATCTGAAAGAGGAACAGATAAGCTTTCCATCGAGTTCTTAGTCGAATAAGGCGGTCGAAGGATGCAAGAGTTACTAGCAAAAAAATAATCGATGGTCAACACGATTCCGTCCTACTGCCGATTCTTTTCGCAAAGTACTTTTCTATAATTCTAGTATTTAATGGGAAAAAAATTAAACGAATTTTTTGTCCATGTCAAAAAACTATTATTTCTGAATAAAATGCCGCCCATTTATGCATTTAAAAAAATTTAAATGTCTCTTATTAGATAAGGCATATTTTCGTCTGATAAGGTACTTCTTTTTCAATGATTTCGAGGATATTTTAGTTTTGATCAAAAAAATTGTATTTCTTACGACTTTTCGTAAAATATGTTTATGCCATCTGAAAGAGGAACAGATAAGCTTTCCATCCAGCTCTTAGTCGAAAAAGTCGGTCGAAGGATGCAAAAGTTATTAGCAAAAAAACTAATCGGTGGTCAACACGATTCCGTCCTACCGCCGATTCATTTCGCAAAGTACTTTTCTATAATTCTAGTATTTAATGGGAAAAAAATAAAGGAATTTTTTGTCCAATGAAAAAAATATTAATTCTGAATAAAATGCCGCCCATTTATGCATTTAAAAAAATTTAAATGTCTCTTATTAAGTAAGACATATTTTCGTCTGATAAGGTACTTCTTCTCAATGATTTCGAGGATATTTTAGTTTATTTTTAGCAATTAAAAAAATTTAAATGTCTCTTATTAGATAAGGCATGTTTTCGTCTGATAAGGTACTTCTTCTTCAATGATTTCGAGGATATTTTAGTTTTGATCAAAAAAATTTTATTTCTTACAACTTTTCATAAAATATGTTAATGCCATCTGAAAGAAGAACAGATAAGCTTTCCATCGAGCTCTTAGTCGAAGAAGTCGGTCGAAAGATGCAAGAGTTATTAGCAAAAAACTAATCGGTGGTCAACACGATTCCGTCCTACTGCCGATTCTTTTCGCAAAGTACTTTTCTATAATTCTAGTATTTAATGGGATAAAACTAAATGAATTTCTTGTCCATGTAAAAAACTATTAATTCTGAATAAAATGCCACCCATTTATGCATTTAAAAAAATTTAAATGTCTCTTATTAGATAAGGCATATGTTCGTCTGATAAGGTACTTCTTCTTCAATGATTTCGAGGATATTTTAGTTTTGATCGAAAAAATTTTATTTCTCATGACTTTTCGTAAAGTATGTTAATGCCATCTAAAAGAGGAACAGATAAGCTTTTCATCGAGTTTTTAGTCGAATAAAGCGGTCGAAGGATGCAAGAGTTATTAGCAAAAAAATAATCGGTGGTCAACACGATTCCGTCCTACTGCCGATTCTTTTCGCAAAGTACTTTTCTATAATTCTAGTATTTAATGGGAAAAAATTAAACGAATTTTTTGTCCATGTCAAAAACAATTATTTCTGAATAAAATGCCGCCCATTTATGCAATTAAAAAAATTTAAATGTCTCTTATTAGATAAGGCATATTTTCGACTTATAAGGTACTTCTTCTTCAATGATTTCGAGGATATTTTAGTTTTGATCAAAAAAATTTTATTTCTTATGACTTTTCGTAAAATATGCCATCTGAGAGAGGAACAGCTAAGCTTTCCATCGAGCTCTTAGTCGAAAAAGTCGGTCGAAGGATGCAATAGTTATTAGCAAAAAACTAATCTGTGGTCAACAGGATTCCGTCCTATTGCCGATTATTTTCGCAAAGTACTTATCTATAATTCTATTATTTAATGGGAAAAAATTAAACGAATTTTTTATGCAATTATAAAATTAAAATGTCTCTTATTAGATAAGGCATATTTTCGTCTGATAAGGTACTTCTTCTTCAATGATTTTGAGGATATTTTAGTTTTGATCAAAACAATTTTATTTTTAATGACTTTTCGTAAAGTATATTATTATTATCTGAAAGAGGAACAGATAAGCTTTCCATCGAGCTCTTAGTCGAAGAAGTCGGTCGAAGGATGCAACAGTTATTAGCAAAAAACTAATCGGTGTTCAACACAATTCCGTCCTACTGCCGATTCTATTCGCAAAGTACTTTTCTATAATTCTAGTAGTTAATGGGAGAAAATTAAACGAATTTTTTGTCCAATGAAAAAAATATTAATTCTGAATAAAATGCCGCCCATTTATGCAATTAAAAAAATTTAAATGTCTCTTATTAGATTAGGCATATTTTCGTCTTATAAGGTACTTCTTTTTCAATGATTTCGAGGATATTTTAGTTTTGATCAAAAAAATTTTATTTCTTACGACTTTTCGTAAAATATGTTAATGCCATCTGAAAGAGGAACAGATAAGCTTTCCATCGAGCTCTTAGTCGAAAAAGTCGGTCGAAAGATGCAAGAGTTTTTAGCAAAAAACTAATCGGTGGTCAACACGATTCCGTCCTACTGCCGATTCTTTTCGCAAAGTACTTTTCTACAATTCTAGTATTTAATGGGATAAAATTAAATAAATTTCTTGTCCATGTAAAAAACTATTAATTCTGAATAAAATGCCACCCATTTATGCATTTAAAAAAATTTAAATGTCTCTTATTAGATAAGGCATATTTTCGTCTGATAAGGTACTTCTTCTTCAATGATTTCGAGCATATTTTAGTTTTGATCAAAAAAATTTTATTTCTTATGACTTTTCGTAAAATATGTTTATGCCATCTGAAAGAGGAACATATAAACTTTCCATCGAGCTCTTAGTTAAAGAAGTCGGTCGAAGGATGCAAGAGTTATTAGCAAAAAACTAATCGGTGGTCAACACGTTTCCGTCCTCCTGCCGATTCTTTTCGCAAAGTACTTTTCTATAATTCTAGTATTTAATGGGAAAAAATTAAACGAATTTTTTGTCCATGTCAAAAACTTTTAATTCTAAATAAAATGCCGCCAATTTATGCAATTTGAAAAACTTAAATGTCTCTTATTAGATAAGGCATATTTTCGTCTGATAAGGTACTTCTTCTTCAACGATTTCGAGCATATTTTAGTTTTGATCAAAAAAATTTTATTTCTTATGACTTTTCGTAAAATATGTTAATGCCATCTGAAAGAGGAACATATAAACTTTCCATCGAGCTCTTAGTTAAAGAAGTCGGTCGAAGGATGCAAGAGTTATTAGCAAAAAACTAATCGGTGGTCAACACGTTTCCGTCCTCCCGCCGATTCTTTTCGCAAAGTACTTTTCTATAATTCTAGTATTTAATGGGAAAAAATTAAACGAATTTTTTGTCCATATAAAAAACTATTAATTCTGAATAAAATGCCGCTCATTTATGCATTTAAAAAAATTGAAATGTCTCTTATTAGATAAGACATATTTTCGTCTGAAAAGGTACTTCTTCTTCAATGATTTCGAGGATATTTTAGTTTATTTTTAGCAATTAAAAAAATTTAAATGTGTCTTATTAGATAAGGCATGTTTTCGTCTGATAAGGTACTTCTTCTTCAATGATTTCGAGGATATTTTAGTTTTAATCAAAAAAATCTTATTTTTTATGACTTTTCGTAAAATATGTTAATGCCATCTGAAAGAGGAACAGATAAGCTTTCCATCGAGCTCTTAGTCGAAGAAGTCTGTCGAAGGATGCAAGAGTTATTAGCAAAAACTAATCTGTGGTCAACACGATTCCGTCCATCTGCCGATTCTCTATAATTCTAGTAGTTAATGGGAGAAAATTAAACAAATTTTTTGTCCATGTAAAAAACTTTTTATTCTGAATAAAATGCCGCCCATTTATGCATTTAAAAAATTTAAATGTCTCTTATTAGATAAGACATATTTTCGTCTGATAAGGTACTTCTTCTTCAATGATTTCGAGGATATTTCAGTTTATTTTTAGCAATTAAAAAAATTTTTAAATGTCTCTTATTAGATAAGGCATGTTTTCGTCTGATTAGGTACTTCTTCTTCAATGATTTCAAGGATATTTTAGTTTTGATCAAAAAAATTTTATTTCCTGCAACTTTTCGTAAAATATGTTAATGCCATCTGAAAGAGGAACAGATAAGCTTTCCATCGAGCCCTTAGTCGAAGAAGTCGGTCGAAAGATGCAAGAGGTATTAGCAAAAAACTAATCGGTGGTCAACACTATTCCGTCCTACTGCCGATTCTTTTCGGAAAGTACTTTCTATAATTCTAGTATTTAATGGGAGAAAATTAATCGAAATTTTTTTCCATGTAAAAAAATATTAATTCTGAACAAAATGCCGCCCATTTATGCAATTAAAAAAATTTAAATGTCTTTTATTAGATACAGCATATTTTCGTTTGATAAGGTACTTCTTCTTCAATGATTTCGAGGATATTTTAGTTTTGATCAAAAAAATTTTATTTCTTATGACTTTTCGTAAAATATATTAATGCCATCTGAAAGAGGAACAGCTAAGCTTTCCATCGAGCTCTTAGTCGAAAAAGTCGGTCGAAAGATGCAAGAGTTATTAGCAAAAAACTAATCAGTGGTCAACACGATTCCGTCCTACTGCCGATTGTTTTCGCAAAGTACTTTTCTATAAATCTAGTATTTAATGGGAAAAAATTAAACGAATTTTTTGTCCATGTCAAAAACTATTAATTCTGAATAAAATGCCGCCCATTTATGCAATTAAAAAAATTTAAATGTCTTTTATTAGATACAGCATATTTTCGTCTTATAAGGTACTTCTTCTTCAATGATTTCGAGGATATTTTAGTTTTGATCAAAAAAATTTTATTTCTTATGACTTTTCGTAAAATATGTTAATGCCATCTGAAAGAGGAACAGATAAGCTTTCCATCGAGCTCTTAGTCGAAAAAGTCGGTCGAAAGATGCAAGAGTTATTAGCAAAAGACTAATCGATGGTCAACACGATTCCGTCCTACTGCCGATTGTTTTCGCAAAGTACTTTTCTATAATTCTAGTATTTAATGGGAAAAAATTAAACGAATTTTTTGTCCATGTCAAAAACTATTAATTCTGAATAAAATGCCGCCCATTTATGCAATTAAAATAATTTAAATGTCTCTTATTAGATAAGGCATATTTTCGACTGATAAGGTACTTCTTTTTCAATGATTTCGATGTATTTTAGTTTTGATAAAAAAAATTTTATTTCTAACGACTTTTCGTAAAATATGCCATCTGAAAGAGGAACAGATAAGCTTTCCATCGAGCTCTTAGTCGAAGAAGTCGGTCGAAGCATGCAAGAGTTATTAGCAAAAAACTAATCGGTGGTCAACACGTTTCCGTCCTACTGCCGATTCTTTTCGCAAAGTACTTTTCTATAATTCTAGTGTTAATGGGAGAAAATTAAACGAATTTTTTGTCCATGTCAAAAACTATTAATTGTGAATAAAATGCCGCCCATTTATGCAATTAAAAAAATTTAAATGTCTGTTATTAGATAAGGCATATTTTCGTCTTATAAGGTACTTCTTTTTCAATGATTTCGAGGATATTTTAGTTTTGATCAAAAAAAATTTATTTCTTACGACTTTTCGTAAAATATGTTAATGCCATCTGAAAGAGGAACAGATAAGCTTTCCATCGAGCTCTTAGTCGAAGAAGTCGGTCGAAGGATGCAAGAGTTATTAGCAAAAAACTAATCGGTGGTCAACACGATTCCGTCCATCTGCCGATTCTTTTCGCAAAGTACTTTTCTATAATTCTAGTATTTAATGGGAATAAATTAAACGAATTTTTTGTCCATGTAAAAAACTATTAATTCTGAATAAAATGCCGCCCATTTATGCATTTAAAAAAATTTAAATGTCTCTTCTTAGATAAGACATATTTTCGTCTGATAAGGTACTTCTTCTTCAATGATTTCGAGGATATTTTAGTTTATTTTTAGCAATTAAAAAAATTTAAATGTCTCTTATTAGATAAGGCATGTTTTCGTCTGATAAGGTACTTCTTCTTCAATGATTTCGAGGATATTTTAGTTTTGATCAAAAAAATTGTATTTCTTACGACTTTTCGTAAACTATGTTAATGCCATCTGAAAGAGGAACAGATAAGCTTTCCATCGAGCCTTTAGTCGAAGAAGTCGGTCGAAAGATGCAAGAGTTATTAGCAAAAAACTAATCGGTGGTCAACACTATTCCGTCCTACTGCCGATTCTTTTCGCAAAGTACTTTTCTACAATTCTAGTATTTAATGGGATAAAATTAAATGAATTTCTTGACCATGTAAAAAACTATTAATTCTGAATAAAATGCCACCCATTTATGCATTTAAAAAAATTTAAATGTCTCTTATTAGATAGGGCATATTTTCGACTGATAAGGTACTTCTATTTCAATGACTTCGAGGATATTTTAGTTTTGATCAAAAAAATTTTATTTCTCATGACTTTTCGTAAAGTATGTTAATGCCATCTAAAAGAGGAACAGATAAGCTTTTAATCGAGTTTTTAGTCGAAGAAGTCGGTCGAAGCATGCAAGAGTTATTAGCAAAAAACTAATCGGTGGTCAACACGTTTCCGTCCTACTGCCGATTCTTTTCGCAAAGTACTTTTCTATAATTTTAGTGTTAATGGGAGAAAATTAAACGAATTTTTTGTCCATGTAAAAAAATATTAGTTCTGAATACAACGCCGCCCATTTATGAAATTAAAAAAATTTAATTGTCTCTTATTAGATACAGCATATTTTCGTCTTATAAGGTACTTCTTTTTCAATAATTTCGAGAATATTCTGGTTTTGATCAAAAAAAATTTATTTCTTACGACTTTTCGCAAAAAATGTTAATGCCATCTGAAAGAAGAACAGATAAACTTTCCATCGAGCTCTTAGTCGAAGAAGTCGGTCGAAGCATGCAAGAGTTATTAGCAAAAAACTAATCGGTGGTCAACACGTTTCCGTCCTACTGCCGATTGTTTTCGCAAAGTACTTTTCTATAATTCTAGTATTTTTATAATTCTTAGAATTTTTTGTCCATGTCAAAAACTATTAATTCTGAATAAAATGCCGCTTATTTATGCAATTAAAATAATTTAAATGTCTCTTATTAGATAAGGCATATTTTCGTCTGATAAGGTACTTCTTCTTCAATGATTTCGACGATATTTTAGTTTATTTTTAGCAATTAAAAAAATTTAAATGTCTCTTATTAGATAAGGCATATTTTCGTCTGATAAGGTACTTCTTCTTCAATGATTTCGAGGATATTTTAGTTTTTATCAAAAAAATTTTATTTCTTATGACTTTTCGTAAAATATGCCATCTGAAAGAGGAACAGCTAAGCTTTCCATCGAGCTCTTAGTCGAAAAAGTCGGTCGAAGGATGCAAGAGTTATTAGCAAAAAAACTAATCGGTGGTCAACACGTTTCCGTCCTACTGCCGATTCTTTTCGCAAAGTACTTTTCTATAATTCTAGTGTTAATGGGAGAAAATTAAACGAATTTTTTTTCCATGTAAAAAAATATTAATTCTGAATAAAATGCCGCCCATTTATGCAATTAAAAAAATTTAAATGTCTTTTATTAGATACAGCATATTTTCGTCTTATAAGGTACTTCTTCTTCAATGATTTCGAGGATATTTTAGTTTTGATCAAAAAAATTTTAATTCTTATGACTTTTCGTAAAATATATTAATGCCATCTGAAAGAGGAACAGCTAAGCTTTCCATCGAGCTCTTAGTCGAAAAAGTCGGTCGAAAGATGCAAGAGTTATTAGCAAAAAACTAATCGGTGGTCAACACGATTCCGTCCTACTGCCGATTGTTTTCGCAAAGTACTTTTCTATAAATCTAGTATTTAATGGGAAAAAATTAAACGAATTTTTTGTCCATGTCAAAAACTATTAATTCTGAATAAAATGCCGCCCATTTATGCAATTAAAAAAATTTAAATGTCTTTTATTAGATACAGCATATTTTCGTCTTATAAGGTACTTCTTCTTCAATGATTTCGAGGATATTTTAGCTTTGATCAAAAAAATTTTATTTCTTATGAGTTTTCGTAAAATATGTTAATGCCATCTGAAAGAGGAACAGATAAGCTTGCCATCGAGCTCTTAGTCGAAAAAGTCGGTCGAAAGATGCAAGAGTTATTAGCAAAAAACTAATCGATGGTCAACACGATTCCGTCCTACTGCCGATTGTTTTCGCAAAATACTTTTCTATAATTCTAGTATTTAATGGGAAAAAATTAAACGAACTTTTTGTCCATGTAAAAAAATATTAATTCTAAATAAAATGCCGCCCATTTATGCAATTAAAAAAATTTAAATGTCTCTTATTATATAAGGCATATTTTCGTCTTATAAGGTACTTCTTTTTCAATGATTTCGAGGATATTTTAGTTTTGATCAAAAAAATTTTATTTCTTACGACTTTTCGTAAAATATGTTAATGCCATCTGAAAGAGGAATAGCTAAGCTATCCATCGAGCTCTTAGTCAAAAAAGTCGGTCAAAGGATGCAAGTGTTATTAGCAAAAAAACTAATCGGTGGTCAACACGATTCCGTCCTACTGCCGATTCTTTTCGCAAAGTACTTTGCTATAATTCTAGTATTTAATGGGATAAAATAAAACGAATTTTTTGTTCATGTCAAAAACTATTAATTCTGAATAAAATGCCGCCCATTTATGCAATTAAAAAAATTTAAATGTCTCTTATTAGATAAGGCATATTTTCGTCTGATAAGGTACTTCTTCTTCAATGATTTCGAGGATATTTTAGTTTTGATCAAAAAAATTTTATTTCTTATGACTTTTCGTAAAGTATGTTAATGCCATCTGAAAGAGGAACAGATAAGCTTTCCATCGAGCTCTTAGTCGAATAAATCGGTCGAAGGATGCAAGAGTTATTAGCAAAAAAACTAATCGGTGGTCAACACGATTCCGTTCTACTGCCGATTCTTTTCGCAAGGTACTTTTCTATAATTCTAGTATTTAATGGGATAAAATAAAACGAATTTTTTGTGCATGTCAAAAACTATTAATTCTGAATAAAATGCCGCCCATTTATGCAATTAAAAAAATTTAAATGTCTCTTATTAGATAAGCCATATTTTCGTCTGATAAGGTACTTCTTCTTCAATGATTTCGAGGATATTTTAGTTTTGATCAAAAAAATGTTATGTTTTATGACTTTTCGTAAAGTATGTTAATGCCATCTGAAAGAAGAACAGATAAGCTTTACATCGAGCTCTTAGTCGAAGAAGTCGGTCGAAGGATGCAACAGTTATTAGCAAAAAACTAATCGGTGGTCAACACGATTCCGTCCTACTGCCGATTCTTTTCGCAAAGTACTTTTCTATAATTCTAGTATTTAATGGGAAAAAATTAAACGAATTTTTTGCCCATTTAAAAACTATTAATTCTGAATAAAATGCCGCCCATTTATCTATTTAAAAAAATTTAAATGTCTCTTATCAGATAAGGCATATTTTCTTCTGATAAGGTACTTCTTCTTCAATGATTTCGAGGATATTTTAGTTTTGATCAAAAAAAATTTTATGTTTTATGACTTTTCGTAAAATATGTTAATGCCATCTGAAAGAGGAACAGATAAGCTTTCCACCGAGCTCTTAGTCGGTAAAAGGATGCAAGAGTTATTAGCAAAAAACTAATCGGTGGTCAACACGATTTCGTCCTATTGCCGATTCACTTCGCTAAGGACTTTTCTATAATACTAGTATTTAATGGAAAAAAATTAAACGAATTTTTTGTCCATGTAAAAAACTGAATAAAATGCCGCCCATTTATGCAATTAAAAAAATATAAATGTCTCTTATTAGATAAGGCATATTTTCGTCGTATAAGGTACTTCTTTTTCAATGATTTCAAGGATATTTTAGTTTTGACAAAAAAATTTTATTTCCTATGACTTTTCGTAAAATATGTTAATGCCATCTGAAAGAGGAACAGATAAGCTTTCCATCGAGCTCTTAGTCGAAGAAGTCGGTCGAAGGATGTAAGAGTTATTAGCAAAAAACTAATCGGTGGTCAACACGATTCCGTCCTACTGCCCATTCTTTTCGCAAAGTACTTTTCTATAATTCTAGTGTTTAATGGGAAAAAACTAAACGAATTTTTTGTCCATGTAAAAAACTGAATAAAATGCCGCCTATTTATGCAATTAAAACCAGTAAGGGCGGTATAGTCGAGTATACTCGACAATATAATACTCTGCACACATGGTAGGCGGTGTCACACCCTCAATCTACAAAAACATATTGATCTGACGTCGCCTTTTCAAATAGTGTTCAAAATACAAAGAAAATCGGTCAAAAAATGTGGATTTTACGAAAAATTTAAGTTTGTGGGTCTCTGAGGGGTAGCCATCAAAGAGAAGGGAAATTTGTGGTTTGCAGTTTTTAAGATGTATTATCACTGAGCTTGTACACAAAATTTCAGGTTCATACCTTTGTTAATTTTAGAGATATAGCAATTTAGAGAAAATTACTGGGGGAGGGGAAATGAAAATGAGGGGGGGATTTTGTGGTATGCAGTTTTGTAGAGCCACTCATACTGAGTCTACATACCGACTTTCATGTTTCTATCTGTTTGGATGTTTGAGTTATAGCGATTTAAAAAAGTGGGTAGGGCTGGATGGGCGGGAAGGAGTGGGCGTGGCACAAAAAAAAAATAAACTTGATCTGCTGCCGAGCATCACGAGTCTACCTTCCAAATTTCAAGTCTCTAGCTCTTATAGTTTCCGAGAACCGTTGGTGAGGACGGACGGACAGACGGACAGACAGACAGACGGACAGACGGACGGACATGGCTCAATTAATTTCTCTTGTCATCCTGATCAAGAATATATATACTTTTTGGGGTCCCCCTCCCCTCCTTCTGTGCGTTACATACATTTCGTTCAAACAAACCCAATATACCCTGACACACTAGGTGTACAGGGTATAAAAATTCAAATGTCTCTTATTAGAGAAGGCATATTTTCGTCTTATAAGTCGAATAAGTCGGTCGAAGGATGCAAGAGTTATTAGCAAAAAACTAATCGGTGGTCAACAGGATTCCGTCCTACTGCCGATTCTTTTCGCAAAGTACTTATCTATAATTCTAGTATTTAATGGGAAAAAATTAAACGAATTTTTTTCCAATGAAAAAAATATTATTTCTGAATAAAATGCCGCCCATTTATGCAATTAAAAAAATTTAAATGTCTTTTATTATATATGGCATATTTTCGTCTTATAAGGTACTTCTTTTTCAATGATTTCGAGGATATTTTAGTTTTGATCAAAAAAATTTTATTTCTTTCGACTTTTCGTAAAATATGTTAATGCCATCTGAAAGAGGAATAGCTAAGCTATCCATCGAGCTCTAAGTCGAAAAAGTCGGTCGAAGGATGCAAGAGTTATTAGCAAAAAAACTAATCGGTGGTCAACACGATTCCGTCCTACTGCCGATTCTTTTCGCAAAGTACTTTTCTATAATTCTAGTATTTAATGGGATAAAATAAAACGAATTTTTTGTCCATGTCAAAAACTATTAATTCTGAATAAAATGCCGCCCATTTATGCAACTAAAAAAATTTAAATGGCTCTTATTAGATAAGGCATATTTTCGTCTGATAAGGTACTTCTTCTTCAATGATTTCGAGGATATTTTAGGTTTTATAAAAAAAATCTTATTTTTTACAACTTTTTATCAAATATGTTAACGCCATCTGAAAGAGGAACAGATAAGCTTTCCATCGAGCTCTTAGACGAATAAGTCGGTCGAAGGATGCAAGAGTTATTAGCAAAAAACTAATCGGTGGTCAACAGGATTCCGTCCTACTGCCGATTCTTTTCGCAAAGTACTTATCTATAATTCTAGTATTTAATGGGAAAAAATAAACGAATTTTTTGTTCAGTGAAAAAAATATTAATTCTGAATAAAATGCCGCCCATTTATGCAATTAAAAAAATTTAAATGTCTCTTATTACAAAGGCATATTTTCGTCTTATAAGGTACTTCTTTTTCAATGATTTCGAGGATATTTTAGTTTTGATCAAAAAAATTTTATTTCTTACGACTTTTCGTAAAATATGTTAATGCCATCTGAAAGAGGAATAGCTAAGCTATCCATCGAGCTCTTAGTCAAAAAAGTCGGTCGAAGGATGCAAGAGTTATTAGCAAAAAAACTAATCGGTGGTCAACACGATTCCGTCCTACTGCCGATTCTTTTCGCAAAGTACTTTTCTATAATTCTAGTATTTAATGGGATAAAATAAAACGAATTTTTTGTCCCTGTCAAAAACTATTAATTCTGAATAAAATGCCGCCCATTTATGCAATTAAAAAAATTTAAATGTCTCTTATTAGATAAGGCATATTTTCGTCTGATAAGGTACTTCTTCTTCAATGATTTCGAGGATATTTTAGTTTTGATCATAAAAATTTTATTTCTTATGACTTTTCGTTAAGTATGTTAATGCCATCTGAAAGAGGAACAGATAAGCTTTCCATCGAGCTCTTAGTCGAAAAAATCGGTGGAAGGATGCAAAATTTATTAGAAAAAAACTAATCGGTGGTCAACACGATTCCGTCCTAATGCCGATTCTTTTCGCAAAGTACTTTTCTATAATTCTAGTATTTAATGGGATAAAATAAAACGAATTTTTTGTCCATGTCAAAAACTATTAATTCTGAATAAAAAGCCGCCCATTTCTGCACTTAAAAAAATTTAAATGTCTCTTATTAGATAAGGCATATTTTCGTCTGATAAGGTACTTCTTCTTCAATGATTTCGAGGATATTTTAGTTTTGATCAAAAAAATGTTATGTTTTATGACTTTTCGTAAAATATGTTATTGGCATCTGAAAGAGGAACAGCTAAGATTTCCATCGAGCTGTTAGTCGAAGAAGTCGGTCGAAGGATGCAACAGTTATTAGCAAAAAACTAATCGGTGGTCAACACGATTCCGTCCTACTGCCGATTCTTTTCGCAAAGTACTTTTCTATAATTCTAGTATTTAATGGGAAAAAATTAAACGAATTTTTTGCCCATGTAAAAACTATTAATTCTGAATAAAATGCCGCCCATTTATCTATTTAAAAAAATTTAAATGTCTCTTATTAGATAAGGCATATTTTCTTCTGATAAGGTACTTCTTCTTCGATGATTTCGAGGATATTTTAGTTTTGATCAAAAAAAATTTTATGTTTTATGAGTTTTCGTAAAATATGTTAATGCCATCTGAAAGACGAACAGATAAGCTTTCCACCGAGCTCTTAGTCGAAGAAGTCGGTAAAAGGATGCAAGAGTTATTAGCAAAAAACTAATCGGTGGTCAACACGATTTCGTCCTACTGCCGATTCATTTCGCAAAGGACTTTTCTATAATACCAGTATTTAGTGGAAAAAAATTAAACGAATTTTTTGTCCATGTAAAAAACTGAATAAAATGCCGCCCATTTATGCATTTAAAAAAATATAAATGTCTCTTATTAGATAAGGCATATTTTCGTCGTATAAGGAACTTCTTTTTCAATGATTTCAAGGATATTTTAGTTTTGACAAAAAAATTTTATTTCCTATGACTTTTCGTAAAATATGTTAATGCCATCTGAAAGAGGAACAGATAAGCTTTCCATCGAGCTCTTAGTCGAAGAAGTCGGTCGAAGGATGCAAGAGATATTAGCAAAAAACTAATCGGTGGTCAACACGATTCCGTGCTACTGCCCATTCTTTTCGCAAAGTACTTTTCTATAATTCTAGTGTTTAATGGGAAAAAATTAAACGAATTTTTTGTCCATGTAAAAAACTGAATAAAATGCCGCCTATTTATGCAATTAAAAAAATTCAAATGTCTCTTATTAGAGAAGGCATATTTTCGTCTTTTAAGGTACTTCTTTTTAATGATTTCGAGGATATTTTAGTTTTCATCAAAAAAATTTTATTTCCTATGACTTTTCGTAAAATATGTTAATGCCATCTGAAAGAGGAACAGATAAGCATTCAATCCAGCTCTTAGTCGAAAAAGTCGGTCGAAAGATGCAAGAGTTATTAGCAAAAAAACTAATCGGTGGTCAACACGATTCCGTCCTACTGCCGATTCTTTTCGCAAAGTACTTTTTTATAATTCTAGTATTTAATGGGATAAAATTAAACGAATTTTTTGTCCATGTAAAAAACTATTAATTCTGAATAAAATGCCGCCCATTTATGCATTTAAAAAAATTTAAATGTCTCTTATCAGATAAGGCATATTTTCGTCTGATAAGGTACTTCTTCTTCAATGATTTCGGGGATATTTTAGTTTTGATCAAAAACACTTTATTTCCAATGACTTTTCGTGAAATATGTCAATGCCATCTGAAAGAGGAACAGATAAGCTTTCCATCGAGCTCTTAGTCTAAGAAGTCGGTCGAAGGATGCAAGAGTTATTAGCAAAAAAACTAATCGGTGGTCAATTCGATTCCGTCCTACTGCCGATTCTTTTCGCAAAGTACTTTTCTATAATTATAGTATTTAATGGAAAAAATTAAACGAAGTTTTTACTATGTAAAAAACTATCAATTCTGAATGAAATGCCTTCTATTTATGCAATTACAAAAATTTTAATGTCTCTTATTAGATAAGGCATATTTTAGTTTTGACAAGAAAATTTTTTTTTCTTATGACTTTTCGTGAAATATGTTAGTGCCATCTGGAAGAGGAAGAGATAAGCTTTCCATCGAGCTCTTTGTCGAAGAAGTCGGTCGAAGGATGCAAGAGTTATTGGCAAAAAACTAATCGGTGGTCAACACGATTCCGTCCTACTGCCGATTCGTTTCACAAAGGACTTTTCTATAATTCTAGTATTAAATGGAAAAAAATTAAACAAATTTTTTGTCCATGTAAAAAACTGCATAAAATGCCGCCCATTTATGCAATATAAAAAAATTTAAATGTCTCTTATTAGATAAGGCATATTTTCGTCTGATAAGGTACTTCTTCTTCAATGATTTCGAGGATATTTTAGTTTTGATCAAAAAAATTTTATGTTTTATGACTTTTCGTAAAATATGTTATTGCCATCTGAAAGAGGAACAGATAAGCTTTCCATCGAGCTCTTAGTCTAAGAAGTCGGTCGAAGGATGCAAGAGTTATTAGCAAAAAAACTAATCGGTGGTCAATTCGATTCCGTCCTACTGCCGATTCTTTTCGCAAAGTACTTTTCTATAATTATAGTATTTAATGGAAAAAAATTAAACGAAGTTTTTACTATGTAAAAAACTATCAATTCTGAATGAAATGTCGTCTATTTATGCAATTACAAAAATTTTAATGTCTCTTATTAGATAAGGCATATTTTAGTTTTGACAAGAAAATTTTTTTTTCTTATGACTTTTCGTGAAATATGTTAGTGCCATCTGGAAGAGGAAGAGATAAGCTTTCCATCAAGCTCTTTGTCGAAGAAATCGGTCGAAGGATGCAAGAGTTATTGGCAAAAAACTAATCGGTGGTCAACACGATTCCGTCCTACTGCCGATTCGTTTCACAAAGGACTTTTCTATAATTCTAGTATTTAATGGAAAAAAATTAAACAAATTTTTTGCCCATGTAAAAAACTGCATAAAATACCGCCCATTTATGCAATATAAAAAAATTTAAATGTCTCTTATTAGGTAAGGCATATTTTCGTCTGATAAGGTACTTCTTCTTCAATGACTTCGAGGATATTTTGGTTTTGATCAAAGCAATTTTATTTTTAATGACTTTTCGTGAAATATGTCAATGCCATCTGAAAGAGAAACAGATAAGTTTTACATCGAGCTCTTAGTCGAAGACGTCGGTCGAAGGATGCAAGAGTTATTAGCAAAAAACTAATCGGTGGTCAACACGATTCCGTCCCACTGCCGATTCGTTTCTCAAAGGACTTTTCTATAATTCTAGTATTTAATGGAAAAAAATTAAACAAATTTTTTGTCCATGTAAAAAACTGCATAAAATAACGCCCATTTATGCAATATAAAAAAATTTAAATGTCTCTTATTAGATAAGGCATATTTTCGTCTGATAAGGTACTTCTTCTTCAATGATTTCGAGGATATTTTAGTTTTGATCAAAAAAATTTTATGTTTTATGACTTTTCGTAAAATATGTTATTGCCATCTGAAAGAGGAACAGATAAGCTTTCCATCGAGCTCTTAGTCTAAGAAGTCGGTCGAAGGATGCAAGAGTTATGAGCAAAAAAACTAATCGGTGGTCAATTCGATTCCGTCCTACTGCCGATTCTTTTCGCAAAGTACTTTTCTATAATTATAGTATTTAATGGAAAAAAATTAAACGAAGTTTTTACTATGTAAAAAACTATCAATTCTGAATGAAATGCCTTCTATTTGTGCAATTACAAAAATTTTAATGTCTCTTATTAGATAAGGCATATTTTAGTTTTGACAAGAAAATTTTTTTTTCTTATGACTTTTCGTGAAATATGTTAGTGCCATCTGGAAGAGGAAGAGATAAGCTTTCCATCGAGCTCTTTGTCGAAGAAGTCGGTCGAAGGATGCAAGAGTTATTGGCAAAAAACTAATCGGTGGTCAACACGATTCCGTCCTACTGCCGATTCGTTTCACAAAGGACTTTTCTATAATTCTAGTATTAAATGGAAAAAAATTAAACAAATTTTTTGTCCATGTAAAAAACTGCATAAAATGCCGCCCATTTATGCAATATAAAAAAATTTAAATGTCTCTTATTAGATAAGGCATATTTTCGTCTGATAAGGTACTTCTTCTTCAATGATTTCGAGGATATTTTAGTTTTGATCAAAAAAATTTTATGTTTTATGACTTTTCGTAAAATATGTTATTGCCATCTGAAAGAGGAACAGCTAAGATTTCCATCGAGCTCTTAGTCGAAGAAGTCGGTCGAAGGATGCAACAGTTATTAGCAAAAAACTAATCGGTGGTCAACACGATTCCGTCCTACTGCCGATTATTTTCGCAAAGTACTTTTCTATAATTCTAGTATTTAATATGAAAAAATTAAACCAATTTTTTATCCATGTAAAAAACTATTAATTCTGAACAAAATGCCGCCTATTTATGCAATTAAAAAAATGTTTATGTCTCTTATTAGATAAGGCATATTTTCGTCTCTTAAGGTACTTCTTCTTCAATGATTTCGATGATATTTTAGTTTTGACAACAAAAAATTTTATTTCTTATGACTTTTCGTAAAATATGTTAATGCCATCTGAAAGAGGAACAGCTAAGCTTTCCATCGAGCTCTTAGTCGAAGAAGTCGGTCGAAGCATGCAAGAGTTATTAGCCAAAAACTAATCTGTGGTCAACACGTTTCCGTCCTACTGCCGATTCTTTTCGCAAAGGACTTTTCTATAATTCTAGTATTTAATGAAAAAAAATTAAACGAATTTTTTGTCCATGTAACAAACAATTATTTCTGAATAAAATGTCGCCCATTTATGCAGTTAAAAAAATTTAAATGTCTCTTATTAGATAAGGCATATTTTCGTCTGATAAGGTACTTCTTCTTCAATGATTTCGGGGATATTTTAGTTTTGATCAAAAAAATTTTATTTCTAATGACTTTTCGTGAAATATGTCAATGCCATCTGAAAGAGGAACAGATAAGCTTTCCATCGAGCTCTTAGTCTAAGAAGTCGGTCGAAGGATGCAAGAGTTATTAGCAAAAAACTAATCGGTGGTCAATTCGATTCCATCCTTCTGCCGATTCTTTTCGCAAAGTACTTTTCTATAATTATAGTATTTAATGGAAAAAAATTAAACGAAGTTTTTACCATGTAAAAAACTATCAATTCTGAATGAAATGCCGTCTATTTATGCAATTACAAAAATTTTAATGTCTCTTATTAGATAAGGCATATTTTAGTTTTGACAAGAAAATTTTTATTTCTTATGACTTTTCGTAAAATATGTTAGTGCCATCTGGAAGAGGAAGAGATAAGCTTTCCATCGAGCTCTTTGTTGAAGAAGTCGGTCGAAGGATGCAAGGGTTATTGGCAAAAAACTAATCGGTGGTCAACACGATTCCGTCCTACTGCCGATTCGTTTCACAAAGGACTTTTCTATAATTCTAGTATTTAATGGAAAAAAATTAAACAAATATTTTGTCCATGTAAAAAACTGAATAAAATGCCGCCCATTTATGCAATTAAAAAAATTTAAATGTCTCTTACTAGATAAGGCATATTTTCGTCTGATGAGGTACTTCTTCTTCAATGATTTCGAGGATATTTTAGTTTCGATCAAAAAAATTTTATTTTTTATGACTTATCGTAAAATATGTTAATGCCATCTGAAAGAGGAACATATAAGCTTTCCATCGAGCTCTTAGTTATTAGCAAAAAACTTATCTGTGGTCAACACGTTTTCGTCCTACTGCCGATTCTTTTCGCAAAGTACTTTTCTTTAATTCTAGTATTTAATGGAAAAAAATTAAACGAATTTTTCGTCCATGTTAAAAACTATTAATTCTGAATAAAATGACGCCCATTTATGCAATTAATAAAATTTAAATGTCTCTTATTAGATAAGGCATATTTTCGTCTTATAAGGTACTTCCTTTTCAATGATTTCCAGGATATTTTAGTTTTGATCAAAAATCTTGTATTTCTTACAACTTTTCGTAAAATATGTTTATGCCATCTGAAAAAGGAACAGATAAGCTTTCCATCGAGCTCTTAGTCAAAGAAGTCAGTCGAAGGATGCAAAAGCTATTAGCAAAAAACTTATCGGTGGTTAACACGATTCCGTCGTACTGCCGATTCTTTTCGCAAAGTACTTTTCTATAATTCTAGTGTTTAATGGGAAAAAATTAAACGAATTTTTTGTCCATGTAAAAAACTGAATAAAATGCCGCCTATTTATGCAATTAAAAAAATTCAAATGTCTCTTATTAGAGAAGGCATATTTTCGTCTTTTAAGGTACTTCTTTTTAATGATTTCGAGGATATTTTAGTTTTCATCAAAAAAATTTTATTTCCTATGACTTTTCGTAAAATATGTGAATGCCATCTGAAAGAGGAACAGATAAGCATTCAATCCAGCTCTTAGTCGAAAAAGTCGGTCGAAAGATGCAAGAGTTATTAGCAAAAAAACTAATCGGTGGTCAACACGATTCCGTCCTACTGCCGATTCTTTTCGCAAAGTACTTTTCTATAATTCTAGTATTTAATGGGAAAAAAATAAACGAATTTTTTGTCCAATGAAAAAAATATTAATTCAGAATAAAATGCCGCCCATTTAAGCAATTAAAAAAATATAAATGTGTCTCATTATAAAAGCCATATTTTCCTCTGATAAGGTACTTCTTCTTCAATGATTTCGAGCATATTTTAGTTTTGATCAAAAAAATTTTATTTCTTATGACTTTTCGTAAAATATGTTAATACCATTTGAAAGAGGAACAGATAAGTTTTCCATCGAGCCATTAGTCGAAGAAGTCGGTCGAAGGACGCAAGAGTTATTAGCAAAAAACTTATCGGTGGTTAACACGATTCCGTCGTACTGCCGATTCTTTTCGCAAAGTACTTTTCTATAATTATAGTATTTAATGGAAAAAAATTAAACGAAGTCTTTACCATGTAAAAAACTATTAATTCTGAATAAAATGCCGCCCATTTATGCAATTAATAAGATTTAAATGTCTCTTATTGGATAAGGCATATTTTCGTCTGAAAAAGCAAAAAATTTATTTCTTATGATTTTTCGTAAAAAAGGTTAATGCCATCTGCAAGAGGGACAGATACACTTTCCATCGAGCTCTTAGTCGAAGAAGTCAGTCGAAGGATGCAAGAGCTATTAGCAAAAAACTTATCGGTGGTGAAGACGTTTTCGTCCTACTGCCGATTCTTTTCGCAAAGTACTTTTCTATATTTTAGTATTTAATGGGAAAAATTAAACGAATTTTTTGTCCATGTAAAAAACTTTTAATTCTGAATAAAATGCCGCCCATTTATGCAATTAAAAAAATATAAATGTGTCTCATTATAAAAGCCATATTTTCCTCTGATAAGGTACTTCTTCTTCAATGATTTCGAGCATATTTTAGTTTTGATCAAAAAAATATTATTTCTTATGACTTTTCGTAAAATATGTTAAAACCATTTGAAAGAGGAACAGATAAGTTTTCCATCGAGCCATTAGTCGAAGAAGTCGGTCGAAGGACGCAAGAGTTATTAGGAAAAAACGTATCGGTGGTCAACACGATTCCGTCCTACTGCCGATTCTTTTCGCAAAGTACTTTTCTATAATTCTAGTATTTAATGGAAAAAAATTAAACGAATTTTTTGTCCATGAAAAAAACTATTAATTCTGAATGAAATGCCGCCCATTTATGCAATTAATAAAATTTAAATGTCTCTTATTAGATAGGGCATATTTTCGTCTGAAAAAAAAATAATTTTATTTCTTATGATTTTTCGTAAAATATGTTAATGGCATCTGCAAGAGGGACAGATAACCTTTCCATCGAGCTCTTAGTCAAAGAAGTCAGTCGAAGGATGCAAAAGCTATTAGCAAAAAACTTATCGGTGGTCAAGACGATTCCGTCCTACTGCCGATTCTTTTCGCATAGTACTTTTCTATAATTCTAGTATTTAATGGGAAAAAATTAAACGAATTTTTTGTCCATGAAAAAAACTATTAATTCTGAATGAAATGCCGCCCATTTATGCAATTAATAAAATTTAAATGTCTCTTATTAGATAAGGCATATTTTCGTCTGAAAAAAAAATAATTTTATTTCTTATGATTTTTCGTAAAATATGTTAATGGCATCTGAAAAAGGAACAGATAAGCTTTCCATCGAGCTCTTAGTCAAAGAAGTCAGTCGAAGGATGCAAAAGCTATTAGCAAAAAACTTATCGGTGGTTAACACGATTCCGTCGTACTGCCGATTCTTTTCGCAAAGTACTTTTCTATAATTCTAGTATTTAATGGGAAAAAATTAAACGAATTTTTTTTCCATGTAAAAAATTATTAATTCTGAATAAAATGCCACCCATTTATGTAATTAAAAAAATTTAAATGTGTCTCATTAGATAAGCCATATTTTCCTCAGATAAGGTACTTCTTTTTCAATGATTTCGAGCATAGTTTAGTTTTGATCAAAAAAATTTTATTTCTTATGAATTTTCGTAAAATATGTTAATGCCATCTGAAAGACGAACAGATAAGTTTTCCATCGAGCTCTTAGTCGAAGAAGTCGGTCGAAGGACGCAAGAGTGATTACCAAAAAACTAATCGGTGGTCAAAAGTTCTCGTCCTACTGCCGATCCTTTTTGCAAAGTACTTTTCTATAATTCTAGTATTTAATGAGAAAAAATTAAACGAATTTTTGGTCCATGTAAAAAATTATTAATTCTGAATAAAATGCACCCCTTTTATGCAATTAATAAAATTTAAATGACTCTTATTAGATAAGGCATATTTTCGTCTTATAAGGTACTTCCTTTTCAATAATTTCCAGGATATTTTAGTGTTGATCAAAAATCTTGTATTTCTTACGACTTTTCGTAAAATATGTTTATGCCATCTGAAAAAGGAACAGATAAGCTTTCCATCGAGCTCTTAGTCAAAGAAGTCAGTCGAAGGATGCAAAAGCTATTAGCAAAAAACTTATCGGTGGTTAACACGATTCCGTCGTACTGCCGATTCGCAAAGTACTTTTCTATAATTCTAGTGTTTAATGGGAAAAAATTAAACGAATTTTTTGTCCATGTAAAAAACTGAATAAAATGCCGCCTATTTATGCAATTAAAAAAATTCAAATGTCTCTTATTAGAGAAGGCATATTTTCGTCTTTTAAGGTACTTCTTTTTAATGATTTCGAGGATATTTTAGTTTTCATCAAAAAAATTTTATTTCCTATGACTTTTCGTAAAATATGTGAATGCCATCTGAAAGAGGAACAGATAAGCATTCAATCCAGCTCTTAGTCGAAAAAGTCGGTCGAAAGATGCAAGAGTTATTAGCAAAAAAACTAATCGGTGGTCAACACGATTCCGTCCTACTGCCGATTCTTTTCGCAAAGTACTTTTCTATAATTCTAGTATTTAATGGGAAAAAAATAAACGAATTTTTTGTCCAATGAAAAAAATATTAATTCAGAATAAAATGCCGCCCATTTAAGCAATTAAAAAAATATAAATGTGTCTCATTATAAAAGCCATATTTTCCTCTGATAAGGTACTTCTTCTTCAATGATTTCGAGCATATTTTAGTTTTGATCAAAAAAATTTTATTTCTTATGACTTTTCGTAAAATATGTTAATACCATTTGAAAGAGGAACAGATAAGTTTTCCATCGAGCCATTAGTCGAAGAAGTCGGTCGAAGGACGCAAGAGTTATTAGCAAAAAACTTATCGGTGGTTAACACGATTCCGTCGTACTGCCGATTCTTTTCGCAAAGTACTTTTCTATAATTATAGTATTTAATGGAAAAAAATTAAACGAAGTTTTTACCATGTAAAAAACTATCAATTCTGAATGAAATGCCGTCTATTTATGCAATTACAAAAATTTTAATGTCTCTTATTAGATAAGGCATATTTTAGTTTTGACAAGAAAATTTTTATTTCTTATGACTTTTCGTAAAATATGTTAGTGCCATCTGGAAGAGCAAGAGATAAGCTTTCCATCGAGCTCTTTGTTGAAGAAGTCGGTCGAAGGATGCAAGGGTTATTGGCAAAAAACTAATCGGTGGTCAACACGATTCCGTCCTACTGCCGATTCGTTTCACAAAGGACTTTTCTATAATTCTAGTATTTAATGGAAAAAAATTAAACAAATATTTTGTCCATGTAAAAAACTGCATAAAATGCCGCCCGTTTATGCAATATAAAGAAATTTAAATGTCTCTTATTAGATAAGGCATATTTTCGTCTGATAAGGTACTTCTTCTTCAATGATTTCGAGGATATTTTGGTTTTGATCAAGGCAATTTTATTTTTAATGACTTTTCGTGAAATATGTCAATGCCATCTGAAAGAGAAACAGATAAGCTTTACATCGAGCTCTTAGTCGAAGACGTCGGTCGAAGGATGCAAGAGTTATTAGCAAAAAACTAATCGGTGGTCAACACGATTCCGTCCTACTGCCGATTCTTTTCGCAAAGTACTTTTTTATAATTCTAGTATTTAATGGAAAAAAATTAAACGAATTTTTTGTCCATGTAAAAAACTATTAATTCTGAATAAAATGCCGCCCATTTATGCAATTAATAAGATTTAAATGTCTCTTATTGGATAAGGCATATTTTCGTCTGAAAAAGCAAAAAATTTATTTCTTATGATTTTTCGTAAAAAAGGTTAATGCCATCTGCAAGAGGGACAGATACACTTTCCATCGAGCTCTTAGTCGAAGAAGTCAGTCGAAGGATGCAAGAGCTATTAGCAAAAAACTTATCGGTGGTCAAGACGTTTTCGTCCTACTGCCGATTCTTTTCGCAAAGTACTTTTCTATATTTTAGTATTTAATGGGAAAAATTAAACGAATTTTTTGTCCATGTAAAAAACTTTTAATTCTGAATAAAATGCCGCCCATTTATGCAATTAAAAAAATATAAATGTGTCTCATTATAAAAGCCATATTTTCCTCTGATAAGGTACTTCTTCTTCAATGATTTCGAGCATATTTTAGTTTTGATCAAAAAAAAATTATTTCTTATGACTTTTCGTAAAATATGTTAAAACCATTTGAAAGAGGAACAGATAAGTTTTCCATCGAGCCATTAGTCGAAGAAGTCGGTCGAAGGACGCAGGAGTTATTAGGAAAAAACGTATCGGTGGTCAACACGTTTCCGTCCTACTGCCGATTGTTTTCGCAAAGTACTTTTCTATAATTCTAGTATTTAATGGGAAAAAATTAAACGAATTTTTTGTCCATGAAAAAAACTATTAATTCTGAATGAAATGCCGCCCATTTATGCAATTAATAAAATTTAAATGTCTCCTATTAGATAAGGCATATTTTCGTCTGAAAAAAAAATAATTTTATTTCTTATGATTTTTCGTAAAATATGTTAATGGCATCTGCAAGAGGGACAGATAACCTTTCCATCGAGCTCTTAGTCAAAGAAGTCAGTCGAAGGATGCAAAAGCTATTAGCAAAAAACTTATCGGTGGTCAAGACGATTCCGTCCTACTGCCGATTCTTTTCGCAAAGTACTTTTCTATAATTCTAGTATTTAATGGGAAAAAATTAATCGAATTTTTTTTCATGTAAAAAATTATTAATTCTGAACGAAATGCCACCCATTTATGCAATTAAAAAAATTTAAATGTCTCTTACTAGATAAGGCATATTTTCGTCTGATGAGGTACTTCTTCTTCAATGATTTCCAGGATATTTTAGTTTTGATCAAAAAACTTGTATTTCTTACGAATTTTCGTAAAATATGTTAATGCCATCTGAAAGAGGAACAGATAAGCTTTCCATCGAGCTCTTAGTCGAAGAAGTCGGTCGAAGGATGCAAGAGATATTAGCAAAAAACTAATCGGTGGTCAACACGATTCCGTGCTACTGCCCATTCTTTTCGCAAAGTACTTTTCTATAATTCTAGTGTTTAATGGGAAAAAAATATAAATGTCTCTTATTAGATACAGCATATTTTCGTCTTATAAGGTACTTCTTTTTCAATGATTTCGAGGATATTCTGGTTTTTATCAAAAAATTTTATTTCTTACGACTTTTCGTAAAATATGTTAATGCCATCTGAAAGAGGAACAGATAAGCATTCAATCCAGCTCTTAGTCGAAAAAGTCGGTCGAAAAATGCAAGAGTTATTAGCAAAAAAACTAATCGGTGGTCAACACGATTCCGTCCTACTGCCGATTATTTTCGCAAAGTACTTTTCTGTAATTCTAGTATTTAATGGGAAAAAATTAATCGAATTTTTTGTCCATGTAAAAAACTATTAATTCCGAATAAAATGCCTCCCATTTATGCAATTAAAAAAATTTAAATGTCTCTTTTTAGATAAGGCATATTTTCGTCTGATAAGGTACTTCTTCTTCAATGATTTCGAGGATATTTTAGGTTTTATCAAAAAAATCTTATTTCTTACAACTTTTCGTCAAATATGTTAATGCCATCTGAAAGAGGAACAGATAAGCTTTCCATCAAGCCATTAGTCGAAGAAATCGGTCGAAGGATGCAAGAGTTATTAGCAAAAAACTAATCGGTGGTCAACACGATTCCGTCCTACTGCCGATTCTTTTCGCAAAGTACTTTTTTATAATTCTAGTTTTTAATGGGATAAAATTAAACGAATTTTTTGTCCATGTAAAAAACTATTAATTCTGAATAAAATGCCGCCCATTTATGCATTTAAAAAAATTTAAATGTCTCTTATCAGAAAAGGCATATTTTCGTCTGATAAGGTACTTCTTCTTCAATGATTTCGATGATATTTTAGTTTTGATCAAAAAAATTTTATTTCTTATGACTTTTCGTAAAATATGTGAATGCCATCTGAAAGAGGAACAGCTAAGCTTTCCATCGACCTCTTAGTCGAAGAAGTCGGTCGAAGCATGCAAGAGTTATTAGCAAAAAACTAATCTGTGGTCAACACGTTTCCGTCCTACTGCCGATTCTTTTCGCAAAGGACTTTTCTATAATTCTAGTATTTAATGAAAAAAAATTAAACGAATTTTTTGTCCATGTAACAAACAATTATTTCTGAATAAAATGTCGCCCATTGATGCAGTTAAAAAAATTTAAATGTCTCTTATTAGATAAGGCATATTTTCGTCTGATAAGGTACTTCTTCTTCAATGATTTCGGGGATATTTTAGTTTTGATCAAAAAAATTTTATTTCTAATGACTTTTCGTGAAATATGTCAATGCCATCTGAAAGAGGAACAGATAAGCTTTCCATCGAGCTCTTAGTCTAAGAAGTCGGTCGAAGGATGCAAGAGTTATTAGCAAAAAACTAATCGGTGGTCAACACGATTCCGTCCTACTGCCGATTCTTTTCGCAAAGTACTTTTTTATAATTCTAGTATTTAATGGGATAAAATTAAACGAATTTTTTGTCCATGTAAAAAACTATTAATTCTGAATAAAATGCCGCCCATTTATGCATTTAAAAAAATTTAAATGTCTCTTATCAGATAAGGCATATTTTCGTCTGATAAGGTACTTCTTCTTCAATGATTTCGATGATATTTTAGTTTTGATCAAAAAATTTTTATTTCTTATGACTTTTCGTAAAATATGTGAATGCCATCTGAAAGAGGAACAGCTAAGCTTTCCATCGAGCTCTTAGTCGAAGAAGTCGGTCGAAGCATGCAAGAGTTATTAGCAAAAAACTAATCTGTGGTCAACACGTTTCCGTCCTACTGCCGATTCTTTTCGCAAAGGACTTTTCTATAATTCTAGTATTTAATGAAAAAAAAATTAAACGAATTTTTTGTCCATGTAACAAACAATTATTTCTGAATAAAATGTCGCCCATTTATGCAGTTAAAAAAATTTAAATGTCTCATATTAGATAAGGCATATTTTCGTCTGATAAGGTACTTCTTCTTCAATGATTTCGGGGATATTTTAGTTTTGATCAAAAACATTTTATTTCCAATGACTTTTCGTGAAATATGTCAATGCCATCTGAAAGAGGAACAGATAAGCTTTCCATCGAGCTCTTAGTCTAAGAAGTCGGTCGAAGGATGCAAGAGTTATTAGCAAAAAAACTAATCGGTGGTCAATTCGATTCCGTCCTACTGCCGATTCTTTTCGCAAAGTACTTTTCTATAATTATAGTATTTAATGGAAAAAAATTGAACGAAGTTTTTACCATGTAAAAAACTATCAATTCTGAATGAAATGCCGTCTATTTATGCAATTACAAAAATTTTAATGTCTCTTATTAGATAAGGCATATTTTAGTTTTGACAAGAAAATTTTTTTTCTTATGACTTTTCGTGAAATATGTTAGTGCCATCTGGAAGAGGAAGAGATAAGCTTTCCATCGAGCTCTTTGTCGAAGAAGTCGGTCGAACGATGCAAGAGTTATTGGCAAAAAACTAATCGGTGGTCAACACGATTCCGTCCTACTGCCGATTCGTTTCACAAAGGACTTTTCTATAATTCTAGTATTTAATGGAAAAAAATTAAACAAATTTTTTGTCCATGTAAAAAACTGCATAAAATGCCGCCCATTTATGCAATATAAAAAAATTTAAATGTCTCTTATTAGATAAGGCATATTTTCGTCTGATAAGGTACTTCTTCTTCAATGATTTCGAGGATATTTTAGTTTTGATCAAAAAAATTTTATTTGTCATGACTTTTCGTAAAATATGTTAATGCCATCTGAAAGACGAACAGATAAGCTTTCCACCGAGCTCTTAGTCGAAGAAGTCGGTCGAAGGATGCAAGAGTTATTAGCAAACAACTAATCGGTGGTAAACACGATTTCGTCCTACTGCTGATTCATTACGCAAAGTACTTTTCTATAATTCTAGTGTTTACTGGGAAAAAATTAAACGAATTTTTTGTCCATGTAAAAAACTGAATAAAATGCCGCCCATTTATGCAATTAAAAAAATTCAAATGTCTCTTATCAGAGAAGGCATATTCTCGTCTTTTAAGGTACTTCTTTTTCAATGATTTCGAGGATATTTTAGTTTTCATCAAAAAAATTTTATTTCCTATGATTTTTCGTAAAATATATTAATGCCTTCTGAAAGAGGAACAGATAAGCTTTCCATCGAGCTCTTAGTCGAAGAAGTCGGTCGAAGGATGCAAGACTTACTAGCAAAAAACTAATCGGTGGTCAACACGATTCCGTCCTACTGCCGATTCTTTTCGCACAGTACTTTTCTATAATTCTAGTGTTTAATGGGATAAAATTAAACAAATTTTTTGTCCATGTAAAAAACTGAATAAAATGCCGCCCATTTATGCAATTAAAAAAATTTAAATGTCTCTTATTAGATAAGGCATATTTTCGTCTGATAAGGTACTTCTTCTTCAATGATTTCGAGGATATTTTAGTTTTGATCAAAAAAATTTTATGTTTTATGACTTTTCGTAAAATATGTTATTGCCATCTGAAAGAGGAACAGCTAAGATTTCCATCGAGCTCTTAGTCGAAGAAGTCGGTCGAAGGATGCAACAGTTATTAGCAAAAAACTAATCGGTGGTCAACATGATTCCGTCCTACTGCCGATTATTTTCGCAAAGTACTTTTCTATAATTCTAGTATTTAATGGGAAAAAATTAAACCAATTTTTATCCATGTAAAAAACTATTAATTCTGAACAAAATGCCGCCTATTTATGCACTTAAAAAAATTTTAATGTCTCTTATTAGATAAGGCATATTTTTGTCTGATAAGGTACTTCTTTTTCAATGATTTCGATGATATTTTAGTTTTGACAAAAAAAATTTTATTTCTTATGACTTTTCGTAAAATATGTTAATGCCATCTGAAAGACGAACAGATAAGCTTTCCACCGAGCTCTTAGTCGAAGACGTCGGTCGAAGGATGCAAGAGTTATTAGCAAAAAACTAATCGGTGGTAAACACGATTTCGTCCTACTGCTGATTCATTACGCAAAGTACTTTTCTATAATTCTAGTGTTTACTGGGAAAAAATTAAACGAATTTTTTGTCCATGTAAAAAACTGAATAAAATGCCGCCCATTTATGCAATTAAAAAAATTCAAATGTCTCTTATCAGAGAAGGCATATTTTCGTCTTTTAAGGTAATTCTTTTTCAATGATTTCGAGGATATTTTAGTTTTCATCAAAAAAATTTTATTTCCTATGACTTTTCGTAAAATATATTAATGCCTTCTGAAAGAGGAACAGATAAGCTTTCCATCGAGCTCTTAGTCGAAGAAGTCGGTCGAAGGATGCAAGAGTTATTACCAAAAAACTAATCGGTGGTCAACACGATTCCGTCCTACTGCCGATTCTTTTCGCAAAGTACTTTTCTATAATTCTAGTATTCAATGGGAAAAAATTAAACGAATTTTTTGTCCATGTAAAAAACTATTAATTCTGAATAAAATGGCGCCCATTTATGCAATTAAAAAAATTTAAATGTCTCTTATTAGATAAGGCATATTTTCGTCTTTTAAGGTACTTCTTTTTCAATGATTTCGAGGATATTTTAGTTTTGATCAAAAAAATTTTATTTCTAACGACTTTTTATAAAATATATTAATGCCATCTGAAAGAGGAACAGATAAGCTTTCCATCGAGCTCTTAGTCGAAGAAGTCGGTCGAAGGATGCAAGAGTTATTAGCAAAAAAACTAATCGGTGGTCAACACGATTCCGTCCTACTGCCGATTCTTTTCGCAAAGTACTTTTCTATAATTCTAGTATTTAATGGGAAAAAAATAAACGAATTTTTTGTCCAATGAAAAAAATATTAATTCAGAATAAAATGCCGCCCATTTAAGCAATTAAAAAAATTTAAATGTATCTTATTAGATAAGGCATATTTTCGACTTATAAGGTACTTCTTCTTCAATGATTTCGAGAATATTTTAGTTTTGATCAAAAAAATTTTTATTCTTATGACTTTTCATAAAATATGTTAATGCCATCTGAAAGAGGAACAGATAAGCTTTCCATCGAGCCATTAGTCGAAGAAATCGGTCGAAGCATGCAAGAGTTATTAGCAAAAAACTAATCTGTGGTCAACACGTTTCCGTCCTACTGCCGATTCTTTTCGCAAAGGACTTTTCTATAATTCTAGTATTTAATGAAAAAAAAATTAAACGAATTTTTTGTCCATGTAACAAACAATTATTTCTGAATAAAATGTCGCCCATTTATGCAGTTAAAAAAATTTAAATGTCTCTTATTAGATAAGGCATATTTTCGTCTGATAAGGTACTTCTTCTTCAATGATTTCGAGAATATTTTAGTTTTGATCAAAAAAATTTTTATTCTTATGACTTTTCATAAAATATGTTAATGCCATCTGAAAGAGGAACAGCTAAGCTTTCCATCGAGCTCTTAGTCGAAGAAGTCGGTCGAAGCATGCAAGAGTTATTAGCAAAAAACTAATCTGTGGTCAACACGTTTCCGTCCTACTGCCGATTCTTTTCGCAAAGGACTTTTCTATAATTCTAGTATTTAATGAAAAAAAAATTAAACGAATTTTTTGTCCATGTAACAAACAATTATTTCTGAATAAAATGTCGCCCATTTATGCAGTTAAAAAAATTTAAATGTCTCTTATTAGATAAGGCATATTTTCGTCTGATAAGGTACTTCTTCTTCAATGATTTCGGGGATATTTTAGTTTTGATCAAAAACATTTTATTGTCAATGACTTTTCGTGAAATATGTCAATGCCATCTGAAAGAGGAACAGATAAGCTTTCCATCGAGCTCTTAGTCTAAGAAGTCGGTCGAAGGATGCAAGAGTTATTAGCAAAAAAACTAATCGGTGGTCAATTCGATTCCGTCCTACTGCCGATTCTTTTCGCAAAGTACTTTTCTATAATTATAGTATTTAATGGAAAAAAATTGAACGAAGTTTTTACCATGTAAAAAACTATCAATTCTGAATGAAATGCCGTCTATTTATGCAATTACAAAAATTTTAATGTCTCTTATTAGATAAGGCATATTTTAGTTTTGACAAGAAAATTTTTTTTCTTATGACTTTTCGTGAAATATGTTAGTGCCATCTGGAAGAGGAAGAGATAAGCTTTCCATCGAGCTCTTTGTCGAAGAAGTCGGTCGAAGGATGCAAGAGTTATTGGCAAAAAACTAATCGGTGGTCAACACGATTCCGTCCTACTGCCGATTCGTTTCACAAAGGACTTTTCTATAATTCTAGTATTTAATGGAAAAAAATTAAACAAATTTTTTGTCCATGTAAAAAACTGCATAAAATGCCGCCCATTTATGCAATATAAAAAAATTTAAATGTCTCTTATTAGATAAGGCATATTTTCGTCTGATAAGGTACTTCTTCTTCAATGATTTCGAGGATATTTTAGTTTTGATCAAAAAAATTTTATTTGTCATGACTTTTCGTAAAATATGTTATTGCCATCTGAAAGAGGAACAGCTAAGATTTTCATCGAGCTCTTAGTCGAAGAAGTCGGTCGAAGGATGCAACAGTTATTAGCAAAAAACTAATCGGTGGTCAACACGATTCCGTCCTACTGCCGATTATTTTCGCAAAGTACTTTTCTATAATTCTAGTATTTAATGGGAAAAAATTAAACCAATTTTTTATCCATGTAAAAAACTATTAATTCTGAACAAAATGCCGCCTATATATGCAATTAAAAAAATTTTAATGTCTCTTATTAGATAAGGCATATTTTTGTCTGATAAGGTACTTCTTTTTCAATGATTTCGATGATATTTTAGTTTTGACAAAAAAAAATTTATTTCTTATGACTTTTCGTAAAATATGTTAATGCCATCTGAAAGACGAACAGATAAGCTTTCCACCGAGCTCTTAGTCGAAGAAGTCGGTCGAAGGATGCAAGAGTTATTAGCAAACAACTAATCGGTGGTAAACACGATTTCGTCCTACTGCTGATTCATTAAGCAAAGTACTTTTCTATAATTCTAGTGTTTACTGGGAAAAAATTAAACGAATTTTTTGTCCATGTAAAAAACTGAATAAAATGCCGCCCATTTATGCAATTAAAAAAATTCAAATGTCTCTTATCAGAGAAGGCATATTCTCGTCTTTTAAGGTACTTCTTTTTCAATGATTTCGAGGATATTTTAGTTTTCATCAAAAAAATTTTATTTCCTATGATTTTTCGTAAAATATATTAATGCCTTCTGAAAGAGGAACAGATAAGCTTTCCATCGAGCTCTTAGTCGAAGAAGTCGGTCGAAGGATGCAAGAGTTATTACCAAAAAACTAATCGGTGGTCAACACGATTCCGTCCTACTGCCGATTCTTTTCGCACAGTACTTTTCTATAATTCTAGTGTTTAATGGGATAAAATTAAACAAATTTTTTGTCCATGTAAAAAACTGAATAAAATGCCGCCCATTTATGCAATTAAAAAAATTTAAATGTCTCTTATTAGATAAGGCATATTTTCGTCTGATAAGGTACTTCTTCTTCAATGATTTCGAGGATATTTTAGTTTTGATCAAAAAAATTTTATGTTTTATGACTTTTCGTAAAATATGTTATTGCCATCTGAAAGAGGAACAGCTAAGATTTCCATCGAGCTCTTAGTCGAAGAAGTCGGTCGAAGGATGCAACAGTTATTAGCAAAAAACTAATCGGTGGTCAACACGATTCCGTCCTACTGCCGATTCTTTTCGCAAAGTACTTTTTTATAATTCTAGTATTTAATGAAAAAAAAATTAAACGAATTTTTGTCCATGTAACAAACAATTATTTCTGAATAAAATGTCGCCCATTTATGCAGTTAAAAAAATTTAAATGTCTCTTATTAGATAAGGCATATTTTCGTCTGATAAGGTACTTCTTCTTCAATGATTTCGGGGATATTTTAGTTTTGATCAAAAACATTTTATTGTCAATGACTTTTCGTGAAATATGTCAATGCCATCTGAAAGAGGAACAGATAAGCTTTCCATCGAGCTCTTAGTCTAAGAAGTCGGTCGAAGGATGCAAGAGTGATTACCAAAAAACTAATCGGTGGTCAAAAGTTCTCGTCCTACTGCCGATCCTTTTTGCAAAGTACTTTTCTATAATTCTAGTATTTAATGAGAAAAAATTAAACGAATTTTTGGTCCATGTAAAAAATTATTAATTCTGAATAAAATGCACCCCTTTTATGCAATTAATAAAATTTAAATGACTCTTATTAGATAAGGCATATTTTCGTCTTATAAGGTACTTCCTTTTCAATAATTTCCAGGATATTTTAGTGTTGATACAAAAATCTTGTATTTCTTACGACTTTTCGTAAAATATGTTTATGCCATCTGAAAAAGGAACAGATAAGCTTTCCATCGAGCTCTTAGTCAAAGAAGTCAGTCGAAGGATGCAAAAGCTATTAGCAAAAAACTTATCGGTGGTTAACACGATTCCGTCGTACTGCCGATTCTTTTCGCAAAGTACTTTTCTATAATTCTAGTGTTTAATGGGAAAAAATTAAACGAATTTTTTGTCCATGTAAAAAACTGAATAAAATGCCGCCTATTTATGCAATTAAAAAAATTCAAATGTCTCTTATTAGAGAAGGCATATTTTCGTCTTTTAAGGTACTTCTTTTTAATGATTTCGAGGATATTTTAGTTTTCATCAAAAAAATTTTATTTCCTATGACTTTTCGTAAAATATGTGAATGCCATCTGAAAGAGGAACAGATAAGCATTCAATCCAGCTCTTAGTCGAAAAAGTCGGTCGAAAGATGCAAGAGTTATTAGCAAAAAAACTAATCGGTGGTCAACACGATTCCGTCCTACTGCCGATTCTTTTCGCAAAGTACTTTTCTATAATTCTAGTATTTAATGGGAAAAAAATAAACGAATTTTTTGTCCAATGAAAAAAATATTAATTCAGAATAAAATGCCGCCCATTTAAGCAATTAAAAAAATATAAATGTGTCTCATTATAAAAGCCATATTTTCCTCTGATAAGGTACTTCTTCTTCAATGATTTCGAGCATATTTTAGTTTTGATCAAAAAAATTTTATTTCTTATGACTTTTCGTAAAATATGTTAATACCATTTGAAAGAGGAACAGATAAGTTTTCCATCGAGCCATTAGTCGAAGAAGTCGGTCGAAGGACGCAAGAGTTATTAGCAAAAAACTTATCGGTGGTTAACACGATTCCGTCGTACTGCCGATTCTTTTCGCAAAGTACTTTTCTATAATTATAGTATTTAATGGAAAAAAATTAAACGAAGTCTTTACCATGTAAAAAACTATTAATTCTGAATAAAATGCCGCCCATTTATGCAATTAATAAGATTTAAATGTCTCTTATTGGATAAGGCATATTTTCGTCTGAAAAAGCAAAAAATTTATTTCTTATGATTTTTCGTAAAAAAGGTTAATGCCATCTGCAAGAGGGACAGATACACTTTCCATCGAGCTCTTAGTCGAAGAAGTCAGTCGAAGGATGCAAGAGCTATTAGCAAAAAACTTATCGGTGGTCAAGACGTTTTCGTCCTACTGCCGATTCTTTTCGCAAAGTACTTTTCTATATTTTAGTATTTAATGGGAAAAATTAAACGAATTTTTTGTCCATGTAAAAAACTTTTAATTCTGAATAAAATGCCGCCCATTTATGCAATTAAAAAAATATAAATGTGTCTCATTATAAAAGCCATATTTTCCTCTGATAAGGTACTTCTTCTTCAATGATTTCGAGCATATTTTAGTTTTGATCAAAAAAATATTATTTCTTATGACTTTTCGTAAAATATGTTAAAACCATTTGAAAGAGGAACAGATAAGTTTTCCATCGAGCCATTAGTCGAAGAAGTCGGTCGAAGGACGCAAGAGTTATTAGGAAAAAACGTATCGGTGGTCAACACGATTCCGTCCTACTGCCGATTCTTTTCGCAAAGTACTTTTCTATAATTCTAGTATTTAATGGAAAAAAATTAAACGAATTTTTTGTCCATGAAAAAAACTATTAATTCTGAATGAAATGCCGCCCATTTATGCAATTAATAAAATTTAAATGTCTCTTATTAGATAGGGCATATTTTCGTCTGAAAAAAAAATAATTTTATTTCTTATGATTTTTCGTAAAATATGTTAATGGCATCTGCAAGAGGGACAGATAACCTTTCCATCGAGCTCTTAGTCAAAGAAGTCAGTCGAAGGATGCAAAAGCTATTAGCAAAAAACTTATCGGTGGTCAAGACGATTCCGTCCTACTGCCGATTCTTTTCGCATAGTACTTTTCTATAATTCTAGTATTTAATGGGAAAAAATTAAACGAATTTTTTGTCCATGAAAAAAACTATTAATTCTGAATGAAATGCCGCCCATTTATGCAATTAATAAAATTTAAATGTCTCTTATTAGATAAGGCATATTTTCGTCTGAAAAAAAAATAATTTTATTTCTTATGATTTTTCGTAAAATATGTTAATGGCATCTGAAAAAGGAACAGATAAGCTTTCCATCGAGCTCTTAGTCAAAGAAGTCAGTCGAAGGATGCAAAAGCTATTAGCAAAAAACTTATCGGTGGTTAACACGATTCCGTCGTACTGCCGATTCTTTTCGCAAAGTACTTTTCTATAATTCTAGTATTTAATGGGAAAAAATTAAACGAATTTTTTTTCCATGTAAAAAATTATTAATTCTGAATAAAATGCCACCCATTTATGTAATTAAAAAAATTTAAATGTGTCTCATTAGATAAGCCATATTTTCCTCAGATAAGGTACTTCTTTTTCAATGATTTCGAGCATATTTTAGTTTTGATCAAAAAAATTTTATTTCTTATGAATTTTCGTAAAATATGTTAATGCCATCTGAAAGACGAACAGATAAGTTTTCCATCGAGCTCTTAGTCGAAGAAGTCGGTCGAAGGACGCAAGAGTGATTACCAAAAAACTAATCGGTGGTCAAAAGTTCTCGTCCTACTGCCGATCCTTTTTGCAAAGTACTTTTCTATAATTCTAGTATTTAATGAGAAAAAATTAAACGAATTTTTGGTCCATGTAAAAAATTATTAATTCTGAATAAAATGCACCCCTTTTATGCAATTAATAAAATTTAAATGACTCTTATTAGATAAGGCATATTTTCGTCTTATAAGGTACTTCCTTTTCAATAATTTCCAGGATATTTTAGTGTTGATCAAAAATCTTGTATTTCTTACGACTTTTCGTAAAATATGTTTATGCCATCTGAAAAAGGAACAGATAAGCTTTCCATCGAGCTCTTAGTCAAAGAAGTCAGTCGAAGGATGCAAAAGCTATTAGCAAAAAACTTATCGGTGGTTAACACGATTCCGTCGTACTGCCGATTCGCAAAGTACTTTTCTATAATTCTAGTGTTTAATGGGAAAAAATTAAACGAATTTTTTGTCCATGTAAAAAACTGAATAAAATGCCGCCTATTTATGAAATTAAAAAAATTCAAATGTCTCTTATTAGAGAAGGCATATTTTCGTCTTTTAAGGTACTTCTTTTTAATGATTTCGAGGATATTTTAGTTTTCATCAAAAAAATTTTATTTCCTATGACTTTTCGTAAAATATGTGAATGCCATCTGAAAGAGGAACAGATAAGCATTCAATCCAGCTCTTAGTCGAAAAAGTCGGTCGAAAGATGCAAGAGTTATTAGCAAAAAAACTAATCGGTGGTCAACACGATTCCGTCCTACTGCCGATTCTTTTCGCAAAGTACTTTTCTATAATTCTAGTATTTAATGGGAAAAAAATAAACGAATTTTTTGTCCAATGAAAAAAATATTAATTCAGAATAAAATGCCGCCCATTTAAGCAATTAAAAAAATATAAATGTGTCTCATTATAAAAGCCATATTTTCCTCTGATAAGGTACTTCTTCTTCAATGATTTCGAGCATATTTTAGTTTTGATCAAAAAAATTTTATTTCTTATGACTTTTCGTAAAATATGTTAATACCATTTGAAAGAGGAACAGATAAGTTTTCCATCGAGCCATTAGTCGAAGAAGTCGGTCGAAGGACGCAAGAGTTATTAGCAAAAAACTTATCGGTGGTAAACACGATTCCGTCGTACTGCCGATTCTTTTCGCAAAGTACTTTTCTATAATTATAGTATTTAATGGAAAAAAATTAAACGAAGTTTTTACCATGTAAAAAACTATCAATTCTGAATGAAATGCCGTCTATTTATGCAATTACAAAAATTTTAATGTCTCTTATTAGATAAGGCATATTTTAGTTTTGACAAGAAAATTTTTATTTCTTATGACTTTTCGTAAAATATGTTAGTGCCATCTGGAAGAGCAAGAGATAAGCTTTCCATCGAGCTCTTTGTTGAAGAAGTCGGTCGAAGGATGCAAGGGTTATTGGCAAAAAACTAATCGGTGGTCAACACGATTCCGTCCTACTGCCGATTCGTTTCACAAAGGACTTTTCTATAATTCTAGTATTTAATGGAAAAAAATTAAACAAATATTTTGTCCATGTAAAAAACTGCATAAAATGCCGCCCGTTTATGCAATATAAAGAAATTTAAATGTCTCTTATTAGATAAGGCATATTTTCGTCTGATAAGGTACTTCTTCTTCAATGATTTCGAGGATATTTTGGTTTTGATCAAGGCAATTTTATTTTTAATGACTTTTCGTGAAATATGTCAATGCCATCTGAAAGAGAAACAGATAAGCTTTACATCGAGCTCTTAGTCGAAGACGTCGGTCGAAGGATGCAAGAGTTATTAGCAAAAAACTAATCGGTGGTCAACACGATTCCGTCCTACTGCCGATTCTTTTCGCAAAGTACTTTTTTATAATTCTAGTATTTAATGGAAAAAAATTAAACGAATTTTTTGTCCATGTAAAAAACTATTAATTCTGAATAAAATGCCGCCCATTTATGCAATTAATAAGATTTAAATGTCTCTTATTGGATAAGGCATATTTTCGTCTGAAAAAGCAAAAAATTTATTTCTTATGATTTTTCGTAAAAAAGGTTAATGCCATCTGCAAGAGGGACAGATACACTTTCCATCGAGCTCTTAGTCGAAGAAGTCAGTCGAAGGATGCAAGAGCTATTAGCAAAAAACTTATCGGTGGTCAAGACGTTTTCGTCCTACTGCCGATTCTTTTCGCAAAGTACTTTTCTATATTTTAGTATTTAATGGGAAAAATTAAACGAATTTTTTGTCCATGTAAAAAACTTTTAATTCTGAATAAAATGCCGCCCATTTATGCAATTAAAAAAATATAAATGTGTCTCATTATAAAAGCCATATTTTCCTCTGATAAGGTACTTCTTCTTCAATGATTTCGAGCATATTTTAGTTTTGATCAAAAAAAAATTATTTCTTATGACTTTTCGTAAAATATGTTAAAACCATTTGAAAGAGGAACAGATAAGTTTTCCATCGAGCCATTAGTCGAAGAAGTCGGTCGAAGGATGCAAAAGCTATTAGCAAAAAACTTATCGGTGGTCAAGACGATTCCGTCCTACTGCCGATTCTTTTCGCAAAGTACTTTTCTATAATTCTAGTATTTAATGGGAAAAAATTAATCGAATTTTTTTTCATGTAAAAAATTATTAATTCTGAACGAAATGCCACCCATTTATGCAATTAAAAAAATTTAAATGTCTCTTACTAGATAAGGCATATTTTCGTCTGATGAGGTACTTCTTCTTCAATGATTTCGAGGATATTCTAGTTTCGATCAAAAAAATTTTATTTTTTATGACTTATCGTAAAATATGTTAATGCCATCTGAAAGAGGAACAGATAAGCTTTCCATCGAGCTCTTAGTTATTAGCAAAAAACTTATCTGTGGTCAACACGTTTTCGTCCTACTGCCGATTCTTTTCGCAAAGTACTTTTCTTTAATTCTAGTATTTAATGGAAAAAAATTAAACGAATTTTTCGTCCATGTTAAAAACTATTAATTCTGAATAAAATGACGCCCATTTATGCATTTAATAAAATTTAAATGTCTCTTATTAGATAAGGCATATTTTCGTCTTATAAGGTAGTTCCTTTTCAATAATTTCCAGGATATTTTAGTTTTGATCAAAAAACTTGTATTTCTTACGAATTTTCGTAAAATATGTTAATGCCATCTGAAAGAGGAACAGATAAGCTTTCCATCGAGCTCTTAGTCGAAGAAGTCGGTCGAAGGATGCAAGAGATATTAGCAAAAAACTAATCGGTGGTCAACACGATTCCGTGCTACTGCCCATTCTTTTCGCAAAGTACTTTTCTATAATTCTAGTGTTTAATGGGAAAAAAATATAAATGTCTCTTATTAGATACAGCATATTTTCGTCTTATAAGGTACTTCTTTTTCAATGATTTCGAGGATATTCTGGTTTTTATCAAAAAATTTTATTTCTTACGACTTTTCGTAAAATATGTTAATGCCATCTGAAAGAGGAACAGATAAGCATTCAATCCAGCTCTTAGTCGAAAAAGTCGGTCGAAAAATGCAAGAGTTATTAGCAAAAAAACTAATCGGTGGTCAACACGATTCCGTCCTACTGCCGATTATTTTCGCAAAGTACTTTTCTGTAATTCTAGTATTTAATGGGAAAAAATTAATCGAATTTTTTGTCCATGTAAAAAACTATTAATTCCGAATAAAATGCCTCCCATTTATGCAATTAAAAAAATTTAAATGTCTCTTTTTAGATAAGGCATATTTTCGTCTGATAAGGTACTTCTTCTTCAATGATTTCGAGGATATTTTAGGTTTTATCAAAAAAATCTTATTTCTTACAACTTTTCGTCAAATATGTTAATGCCATCTGAAAGAGGAACAGATAAGCTTTCCATCAAGCCATTAGTCGAAGAAATCGGTCGAAGGATGCAAGAGTTATTAGCAAAAAACTAATCGGTGGTCAACACGATTCCGTCCTACTGCCGATTCTTTTCGCAAAGTACTTTTTTATAATTCTAGTTTTTAATGGGATAAAATTAAACGAATTTTTTGTCCATGTAAAAAACTATTAATTCTGAATAAAATGCCGCCCATTTATGCATTTAAAAAAATTTAAATGTCTCTTATCAGAAAAGGCATATTTTCGTCTGATAAGGTACTTCTTCTTCAATGATTTCGATGATATTTTAGTTTTGATCAAAAAAATTTTATTTCTTATGACTTTTCGTAAAATATGTGAATGCCATCTGAAAGAGGAACAGCTAAGCTTTCCATCGACCTCTTAGTCGAAGAAGTCGGTCGAAGCATGCAAGAGTTATTAGCAAAAAACTAATCTGTGGTCAACACGTTTCCGTCCTACTGCCGATTCTTTTCGCAAAGGACTTTTCTATAATTCTAGTATTTAATGAAAAAAAATTAAACGAATTTTTTGTCCATGTAACAAACAATTATTTCTGAATAAAATGTCGCCCATTGATGCAGTTAAAAAAATTTAAATGTCTCTTATTAGATAAGGCATATTTTCGTCTGATAAGGTACTTCTTCTTCAATGATTTCGGGGATATTTTAGTTTTGATCAAAAAAATTTTATTTCTAATGACTTTTCGTGAAATATGTCAATGCCATCTGAAAGAGGAACAGATAAGCTTTCCATCGAGCTCTTAGTCTAAGAAGTCGGTCGAAGGATGCAAGAGTTATTAGCAAAAAACTAATCGGTGGTCAACACGATTCCGTCCTACTGCCGATTCTTTTCGCAAAGTACTTTTTTATAATTCTAGTATTTAATGGGATAAAATTAAACGAATTTTTTGTCCATGTAAAAAACTATTAATTCTGAATAAAATGCCGCCCATTTATGCATTTAAAAAAATTTAAATGTCTCTTATCAGATAAGGCATATTTTCGTCTGATAAGGTACTTCTTCTTCAATGATTTCGATGATATTTTAGTTTTGATCAAAAAATTTTTATTTCTTATGACTTTTCGTAAAATATGTGAATGCCATCTGAAAGAGGAACAGCTAAGCTTTCCATCGAGCTCTTAGTCGAAGAAGTCGGTCGAAGCATGCAAGAGTTATTAGCAAAAAACTAATCTGTGGTCAACACGTTTCCGTCCTACTGCCGATTCTTTTCGCAAAGGACTTTTCTATAATTCTAGTATTTAATGAAAAAAAAATTAAACGAATTTTTTGTCCATGTAACAAACAATTATTTCTGAATAAAATGTCGCCCATTTATGCAGTTAAAAAAATTTAAATGTCTCATATTAGATAAGGCATATTTTCGTCTGATAAGGTACTTCTTCTTCAATGATTTCGGGGATATTTTAGTTTTGATCAAAAACATTTTATTTCCAATGACTTTTCGTGAAATATGTCAATGCCATCTGAAAGAGGAACAGATAAGCTTTCCATCGAGCTCTTAGTCTAAGAAGTCGGTCGAAGGATGCAAGAGTTATTAGCAAAAAAACTAATCGGTGGTCAATTCGATTCCGTCCTACTGCCGATTCTTTTCGCAAAGTACTTTTCTATAATTATAGTATTTAATGGAAAAAAATTGAACGAAGTTTTTGCCATGTAAAAAACTATCAATTCTGAATGAAATGCCGTCTATTTATGCAATTACAAAAATTTTAATGTCTCTTATTAGATAAGGCATATTTTAGTTTTGACAAGAAAATTTTTTTTCTTATGACTTTTCGTGAAATATGTTAGTGCCATCTGGAAGAGGAAGAGATAAGCTTTCCATCGAGCTCTTTGTCGAAGAAGTCGGTCGAACGATGCAAGAGTTATTGGCAAAAAACTAATCGGTGGTCAACACGATTCCGTCCTACTGCCGATTCGTTTCACAAAGGACTTTTCTATAATTCTAGTATTTAATGGAAAAAAATTAAACAAATTTTTTGTCCATGTAAAAAACTGCATAAAATGCCGCCCATTTATGCAATATAAAAAAATTTAAATGTCTCTTATTAGATAAGGCATATTTTCGTCTGATAAGGTACTTCTTCTTCAATGATTTCGAGGATATTTTAGTTTTGATCAAAAAAATTTTATTTGTCATGACTTTTCGTAAAATATGTTATTGCCATCTGAAAGAGGAACAGCTAAGATTTTCATCGAGCTCTTAGTCGAAGAAGTCGGTCGAAGGATGCAACAGTTATTAGCAAAAAACTAATCGGTGGTCAACACGATTCCGTCCTACTGCCGATTATTTTCGCAAAGTACTTTTCTATAATTCTAGTATTTAATGGGAAAAAATTAAACCAATTTTTTATCCATGTAAAAAACTATTAATTCTGAACAAAATGCCGCCTATATATGCAATTAAAAAAATTTTAATGTCTCTTATTAGATAAGGCATATTTTTGTCTGATAAGGTACTTCTTTTTCAATGATTTCGATGATATTTTAGTTTTGACAAAAAAAAATTTATTTCTTATGACTTTTCGTAAAATATGTTAATGCCATCTGAAAGACGAACAGATAAGCTTTCCACCGAGCTCTTAGTCGAAGAAGTCGGTCGAAGGATGCAAGAGTTATTAGCAAACAACTAATCGGTGGTAAACACGATTTCGTCCTACTGCTGATTCATTACGCAAAGTACTTTTCTATAATTCTAGTGTTTACTGGGAAAAAATTAAACGAATTTTTTGTCCATGTAAAAAACTGAATAAAATGCCGCCCATTTATGCAATTAAAAAAATTCAAATGTCTCTTATCAGAGAAGGCATATTCTCGTCTTTTAAGGTACTTCTTTTTCAATGATTTCGAGGATATTTTAGTTTTCATCAAAAAAATTTTATTTCCTATGATTTTTCGTAAAATATATTAATGCCTTCTGAAAGAGGAACAGATAAGCTTTCCATCGAGCTCTTAGTCGAAGAAGTCGGTCGAAGGATGCAAGACTTACTAGCAAAAAACTAATCGGTGGTCAACACGATTCCGTCCTACTGCCGATTCTTTTCGCACAGTACTTTTCTATAATTCTAGTGTTTAATGGGATAAAATTAAACAAATTTTTTGTCCATGTAAAAAACTGAATAAAATGCCGCCCATTTATGCAATTAAAAAAATTTAAATGTCTCTTATTAGATAAGGCATATTTTCGTCTGATAAGGTACTTCTTCTTCAATGATTTCGAGGATATTTTAGTTTTGATCAAAAAAATTTTATGTTTTATGACTTTTCGTAAAATATGTTATTGCCATCTGAAAGAGGAACAGCTAAGATTTCCATCGAGCTCTTAGTCGAAGAAGTCGGTCGAAGGATGCAACAGTTATTAGCAAAAAACTAATCGGTGGTCAACATGATTCCGTCCTACTGCCGATTATTTTCGCAAAGTACTTTTCTATAATTCTAGTATTTAATGGGAAAAAATTAAACCAATTTTTATCCATGTAAAAAACTATTAATTCTGAACAAAATGCCGCCTATTTATGCACTTAAAAAAATTTTAATGTCTCTTATTAGATAAGGCATATTTTTGTCTGATAAGGTACTTCTTTTTCAATGATTTCGATGATATTTTAGTTTTGACAAAAAAAATTTTATTTCTTATGACTTTTCGTAAAATATGTTAATGCCATCTGAAAGACGAACAGATAAGCTTTCCACCGAGCTCTTAGTCGAAGACGTCGGTCGAAGGATGCAAGAGTTATTAGCAAAAAACTAATCGGTGGTAAACACGATTTCGTCCTACTGCTGATTCATTACGCAAAGTACTTTTCTATAATTCTAGTGTTTACTGGGAAAAAATTAAACGAATTTTTTGTCCATGTAAAAAACTGAATAAAATGCCGCCCATTTATGCAATTAAAAAAATTCAAATGTCTCTTATCAGAGAAGGCATATTTTCGTCTTTTAAGGTAATTCTTTTTCAATGATTTCGAGGATATTTTAGTTTTCATCAAAAAAATTTTATTTCCTATGACTTTTCGTAAAATATATTAATGCCTTCTGAAAGAGGAACAGATAAGCTTTCCATCGAGCTCTTAGTCGAAGAAGTCGGTCGAAGGATGCAAGAGTTATTACCAAAAAACTAATCGGTGGTCAACACGATTCCGTCCTACTGCCGATTCTTTTCGCAAAGTACTTTTCTATAATTCTAGTATTCAATGGGAAAAAATTAAACGAATTTTTTGTCCATGTAAAAAACTATTAATTCTGAATAAAATGGCGCCCATTTATGCAATTAAAAAAATTTAAATGTCTCTTATTAGATAAGGCATATTTTCGTCTTTTAAGGTACTTCTTTTTCAATGATTTCGAGGATATTTTAGTTTTGATCAAAAAAATTTTATTTCTAACGACTTTTTATAAAATATATTAATGCCATCTGAAAGAGGAACAGATAAGCTTTCCATCGAGCTCTTAGTCGAAGAAGTCGGTCGAAGGATGCAAGAGTTATTAGCAAAAAAACTAATCGGTGGTCAACACGATTCCGTCCTACTGCCGATTCTTTTCGCAAAGTACTTTTCTATAATTCTAGTATTTAATGGGAAAAAAATAAACGAATTTTTTGTCCAATGAAAAAAATATTAATTCAGAATAAAATGCCGCCCATTTAAGCAATTAAAAAAATTTAAATGTATCTTATTAGATAAGGCATATTTTCGACTTATAAGGTACTTCTTCTTCAATGATTTCGAGAATATTTTAGTTTTGATCAAAAAAATTTTTATTCTTATGACTTTTCATAAAATATGTTAATGCCATCTGAAAGAGGAACAGATAAGCTTTCCATCGAGCCATTAGTCGAAGAAATCGGTCGAAGCATGCAAGAGTTATTAGCAAAAAACTAATCTGTGGTCAACACGTTTCCGTCCTACTGCCGATTCTTTTCGCAAAGGACTTTTCTATAATTCTAGTATTTAATGAAAAAAAAATTAAACGAATTTTTTGTCCATGTAACAAACAATTATTTCTGAATAAAATGTCGCCCATTTATGCAGTTAAAAAAATTTAAATGTCTCTTATTAGATAAGGCATATTTTCGTCTGATAAGGTACTTCTTCTTCAATGATTTCGAGAATATTTTAGTTTTGATCAAAAAAATTTTTATTCTTATGACTTTTCATAAAATATGTTAATGCCATCTGAAAGAGGAACAGCTAAGCTTTCCATCGAGCTCTTAGTCGAAGAAGTCGGTCGAAGCATGCAAGAGTTATTAGCAAAAAACTAATCTGTGGTCAACACGTTTCCGTCCTACTGCCGATTCTTTTCGCAAAGGACTTTTCTATAATTCTAGTATTTAATGAAAAAAAAATTAAACGAATTTTTTGTCCATGTAACAAACAATTATTTCTGAATAAAATGTCGCCCATTTATGCAGTTAAAAAAATTTAAATGTCTCTTATTAGATAAGGCATATTTTCGTCTGATAAGGTACTTCTTCTTCAATGATTTCGGGGATATTTTAGTTTTGATCAAAAACATTTTATTGTCAATGACTTTTCGTGAAATATGTCAATGCCATCTGAAAGAGGAACAGATAAGCTTTCCATCGAGCTCTTAGTCTAAGAAGTCGGTCGAAGGATGCAAGAGTTATTAGCAAAAAAACTAATCGGTGGTCAATTCGATTCCGTCCTACTGCCGATTCTTTTCGCAAAGTACTTTTCTATAATTATAGTATTTAATGGAAAAAAATTGAACGAAGTTTTTACCATGTAAAAAACTATCAATTCTGAATGAAATGCCGTCTATTTATGCAATTACAAAAATTTTAATGTCTCTTATTAGATAAGGCATATTTTAGTTTTGACAAGAAAATTTTTTTTCTTATGACTTTTCGTGAAATATGTTAGTGCCATCTGGAAGAGGAAGAGATAAGCTTTCCATCGAGCTCTTTGTCGAAGAAGTCGGTCGAAGGATGCAAGAGTTATTGGCAAAAAACTAATCGGTGGTCAACACGATTCCGTCCTACTGCCGATTCGTTTCACAAAGGACTTTTCTATAATTCTAGTATTTAATGGAAAAAAATTAAACAAATTTTTTGTCCATGTAAAAAACTGCATAAAATGCCGCCCATTTATGCAATATAAAAAAATTTAAATGTCTCTTATTAGATAAGGCATATTTTCGTCTGATAAGGTACTTCTTCTTCAATGATTTCGAGGATATTTTAGTTTTGATCAAAAAAATTTTATTTGTCATGACTTTTCGTAAAATATGTTATTGCCATCTGAAAGAGGAACAGCTAAGATTTTCATCGAGCTCTTAGTCGAAGAAGTCGGTCGAAGGATGCAACAGTTATTAGCAAAAAACTAATCGGTGGTCAACACGATTCCGTCCTACTGCCGATTATTTTCGCAAAGTACTTTTCTATAATTCTAGTATTTAATGGGAAAAAATTAAACCAATTTTTTATCCATGTAAAAAACTATTAATTCTGAACAAAATGCCGCCTATATATGCAATTAAAAAAATTTTAATGTCTCTTATTAGATAAGGCATATTTTTGTCTGATAAGGTACTTCTTTTTCAATGATTTCGATGATATTTTAGTTTTGACAAAAAAAAATTTATTTCTTATGACTTTTCGTAAAATATGTTAATGCCATCTGAAAGACGAACAGATAAGCTTTCCACCGAGCTCTTAGTCGAAGAAGTCGGTCGAAGGATGCAAGAGTTATTAGCAAACAACTAATCGGTGGTAAACACGATTTCGTCCTACTGCTGATTCATTAAGCAAAGTACTTTTCTATAATTCTAGTGTTTACTGGGAAAAAATTAAACGAATTTTTTGTCCATGTAAAAAACTGAATAAAATGCCGCCCATTTATGCAATTAAAAAAATTCAAATGTCTCTTATCAGAGAAGGCATATTCTCGTCTTTTAAGGTACTTCTTTTTCAATGATTTCGAGGATATTTTAGTTTTCATCAAAAAAATTTTATTTCCTATGATTTTTCGTAAAATATATTAATGCCTTCTGAAAGAGGAACAGATAAGCTTTCCATCGAGCTCTTAGTCGAAGAAGTCGGTCGAAGGATGCAAGAGTTATTACCAAAAAACTAATCGGTGGTCAACACGATTCCGTCCTACTGCCGATTCTTTTCGCACAGTACTTTTCTATAATTCTAGTGTTTAATGGGATAAAATTAAACAAATTTTTTGTCCATGTAAAAAACTGAATAAAATGCCGCCCATTTATGCAATTAAAAAAATTTAAATGTCTCTTATTAGATAAGGCATATTTTCGTCTGATAAGGTACTTCTTCTTCAATGATTTCGAGGATATTTTAGTTTTGATCAAAAAAATTTTATGTTTTATGACTTTTCGTAAAATATGTTATTGCCATCTGAAAGAGGAACAGCTAAGATTTCCATCGAGCTCTTAGTCGAAGAAGTCGGTCGAAGGATGCAACAGTTATTAGCAAAAAACTAATCGGTGGTCAACACGATTCCGTCCTACTGCCGATTATTTTCGCAAAGTACTTTTCTATAATTCTAGTATTTAATGGGAAAAAATTAAACCAATTTTTATCCATGTAAAAAACTATTAATTCTGAACAAAATGCCGCCTATTTATGCACTTAAAAAAATTTTAATGTCTCTTATTAGATAAGGCATATTTTTGTCTGATAAGGTACTTCTTTTTCAATGATTTCGATGATATTTTAGTTTTGACAAAAAAAATTGTATTTCTTATGACTTTTCGTAAAATATGTTAATGCCATCTGAAAGACGAACAGATAAGCTTTCCACCGAGCTCTTAGTCGAAGACGTCGGTCGAAGGATGCAAGAGTTATTAGCAAAAAACTAATCGGTGGTAAACACGATTTCGTCCTACTGCTGATTCATTACGCAAAGTACTTTTCTATAATTCTAGTGTTTACTGGGAAAAAATTAAACGAATTTTTTGTCCATGTAAAAAACTGAATAAAATGCCGCCCATTTATGCAATTAAAAAAATTCAAATGTCTCTTATCAGAGAAGGCATATTTTCGTCTTTTAAGGTAATTCTTTTTCAATGATTTCGAGGATATTTTAGTTTTCATCAAAAAAATTTTATTTCCTATGACTTTTCGTAAAATATATTAATGCCTTCTGAAAGAGGAACAGATAAGCTTTCCATCGAGCTCTTAGTCGAAGAAGTCGGTCGAAGGATGCAAGAGTTATTACCAAAAAACTAATCGGTGGTCAACACGATTCCGTCCTACTGCCGATTCTTTTCGCAAAGTACTTTTCTATAATTCTAGTATTCAATGGGAAAAAATTAAACGAATTTTTTGTCCATGTAAAAAACTATTAATTCTGAATAAAATGGCGCCCATTTATGCAATTAAAAAAATTTAAATGTCTCTTATTAGATAAGGCATATTTTCGTCTTTTAAGGTACTTCTTTTTCAATGATTTCGAGGATATTTTAGTTTTGATCAAAAAAATTTTATTTCTAACGACTTTTTATAAAATATATTAATGCCATCTGAAAGAGGAACAGATAAGCTTTCCATCGAGCTCTTAGTCGAAGAAGTCGGTCGAAGGATGCAAGAGTTATTAGCAAAAAAACTAATCGGTGGTCAACACGATTCCGTCCTACTGCCGATTCTTTTCGCAAAGTACTTTTCTATAATTCTAGTATTTAATGGGAAAAAAATAAACGAATTTTTTGTCCAATGAAAAAAATATTAATTCAGAATAAAATGCCGCCCATTTAAGCAATTAAAAAAATTTAAATGTATCTTATTAGATAAGGCATATTTTCGACTTATAAGGTACTTCTTCTTCAATGATTTCGAGAATATTTTAGTTTTGATCAAAAAAATTTTTATTCTTATGACTTTTCATAAAATATGTTAATGCCATCTGAAAGAGGAACAGATAAGCTTTCCATCGAGCCATTAGTCGAAGAAATCGGTCGAAGGATGCAAGAGTTATTAGCAAAAAACTAATCGGTGGTCAACACGATTCAGTCCTACTGCCGATTCTTTTCGCAAAGTACTTTTTTATAATTCTAGTATTTAATGGGATAAAATTAAACGAATTTTTTGTCCATGTAAAAAACTATTAATTCTGAATAAAATGCCGCCCATTTATGCATTTAAAAAAATTTAAATGTCTCTTATCAGATAAGGCATATTTTCGTCTGATAAGGTACTTCTTCTTCAATGATTTCGATGATATTTTAGTTTTGATCAAAAAAATTTTATGTTTTATGACTTTTCGTAAAATATGTTATTGCCATCTGAAAGAGGAACAGCTAAGATTTCCATCGAGCTCTTAGTCGAAGAAGTCGGTCGAAGGATGCAACAGTTATTAGCAAAAAACTAATCGGTGGTCAACACGATTCCGTCCTACTGCCGATTATTTTCGCAAAGTACTTTTCTATAATTCTAGTATTTAATGGGAAAAAATTAAACCAATTTTTATCCATGTAAAAATTTATTAATTCTGAACAAAATGCCGCCTATTTATGCACTTAAAAAAATTTTAATGTCTCTTATTAGATAAGGCATATTTTTGTCTGATAAGGTACTTCTTTTTCAATGATTTCGATGATATTTTAGTTTTGACAAAAAAAATTTTATTTCTTATGACTTTTCGTAAAATATGTTAATGCCATCTGAAAGACGAACAGATAAGCTTTCCACCGAGCTCTTAGTCGAAGAAGTCGGTCGAAGGATGCAAGAGTTATTACCAAAAAACTAATCGGTGGTCAACACGATTCCGTCCTACTGCCGATTCTTTTCGCAAAGTACTTTTCTATAATTCTAGTATTCAATGGGAAAAAATTAAACGAATTTTTTGTCCATGTAAAAAACTATTAATTCTGAATAAAATGGCGCCCATTTATGCAATTAAAAAAATTTAAATGTCTCTTATTAGATAAGGCATATTTTCGTCTTTTAAGGTACTTCTTTTTCAATGATTTCGAGGATATTTTAGTTTTGATCAAAAAAATTTTATTTCTAACGACTTTTTATGAAATATATTAATGCCATCTGAAAGAGGAACAGATAAGCTTTCCATCGAGCTCTTAGTCGAAGAAGTCGGTCGAAGGATGCAAGAGTTATTAGCAAAAAAACTAATCGGTGGTCAACACGATTCCGTCCTACTGCCGATTCTTTTCGCAAAGTACTTTTCTATAATTCTAGTATTTAATGGGAAAAAAATAAACGAATTTTTTGTCCAATGAAAAAAATATTAATTCAGAATAAAATGCCGCCCATTTAAGCAATTAAAAAAATTTAAATGTATCTTATTAGATAAGGCATATTTTCGACTTATAAGGTACTTCTTCTTCAATGATTTCGAGAATATTTTAGTTTTGATCAAAAAAATTTTTATTCTTATGACTTTTCATAAAATATGTTAATGCCATCTGAAAGAGGAACAGATAAGCTTTCCATCGAGCCATTAGTCGAAGACGTCGGTCGAAGGATGCAAGAGTTATTAGCAAAAAACTAATCGGTGGTCAAGACGATTCCGTCCTACTGCCGATTCTTTTCGCAAAGTACTTTTCTATAATTCTAGTATTCAATGGGAAAAAATTAAACGAATTTTTTGTCCATGTAAAAAACTATTAATTCTGAATAAAATGGCGCCCATTTATGCAATTAAAAAAATTTAAATGTCTCTTATTAGATAAGGCATATTTTCGTCTTTTAAGGTACTTCTTTTTCAATGATTTCGAGGATATTTTAGTTTTGATCAAAAAAATTTTATTTCTAACGACTTTTTATAAAATATATTAATGCCATCTGAAAGAGGAACAGATAAGCTTTCCATCGAGCTCTTAGTCGAAGAAGTCGGTCGAAGGATGCAAGACTTACTAGCAAAAAACTAATCGCTGGTCAACACGATTCCGTCCTACTGCCGATTCTTTTCGCAAAGTACTTTTCTATAATTCTAGTATTTAATGGGAAAAAATTAAACGAATTTTTTGTCCATGTAAAAAACTATTAATTCTGAATAAAATGCCGCCCATTTATGCAATTAAGAAAATTTAAATGTCTCTTATTAGATAAGGCATATTTTCGTCTGAAAAGGTACTTCTTCTTCAATGGTTTCGAGGATATTTTAGTTTTTATCAAAAAATTTTATTTCTCATGACTTTTCGTAAAATATGTTTATGCCATCTGAAAGAGGAACAGCTAAGCTTTCCATCGAGCTCTTAGTCGAAGAAGTCGGTCGAAGGATGCAAGAGTTATTACCAAAAAACTAATCGGTGGTCAACACGATTCCGTCCTACTGCCGATTCTTTTCGCAAAGTACTTTTCTATAATTCTAGTATTCAATGGGAAAAAATTAAACGAATTTTTTGTCCATGTAAAAAACTATTAATTCTGAATAAAATGGCGCCCATTTATGCAATTAAAAAAATTTAAATGTCTCTTATGAGATAAGGCATATTTTCGTCTTTTAAGGTACTTCTTTTTCAATGATTTCGAGGATATTTTAGTTTTGATCAAAAAAATTTTATTTCTAACGACTTTTTATAAAATATATTAATGCCATCTGAAAGAGGAACAGATAAGCTTTCCATCGAGCTCTTAGTCGAAGAAGTCGGTCGAAGGATGCAAGAGTTATTAGCAAAAAAACTAATCGGTGGTCAACACGATTCCGTCCTACTGCCGATTCTTTTCGCAAAGTACTTTTCTATAATTCTAGTATTTAATGGGAAAAAAATAAACGAATTTTTTGTCCAATGAAAAAAATATTAATTCAGAATAAAATGCCGCCCATTTAAGCAATTAAAAAAATTTAAATGTATCTTATTAGATAAGGCATATTTTCGACTTATAAGGTACTTCTTCTTCAATGATTTCGAGAATATTTTAGTTTTGATCAAAAAAATTTTTATTCTTATGACTTTTCATAAAATATGTTAATGCCATCTGAAAGAGGAACAGATAAGCTTTCCATCGAGCCATTAGTCGAAGAAATCGGTCGAAGGATGCAAGAGTTATTAGCAAAAAACTAATCGGTGGTCAACACGATTCAGTCCTACTGCCGATTCTTTTCGCAAAGTACTTTTTTATAATTCTAGTATTTAATGGGATAAAATTAAACGAATTTTTTGTCCATGTAAAAAACTATTAATTCTGAATAAAATGCCGCCCATTTATGCATTTAAAAAAATTTAAATGTCTCTTATCAGATAAGGCATATTTTCGTCTGATAAGGTACTTCTTCTTCAATGATTTCGATGATATTTTAGTTTTGATCAAAAAAATTTTATGTTTTATGACTTTTCGTAAAATATGTTATTGCCATCTGAAAGAGGAACAGCTAAGATTTCCATCGAGCTCTTAGTCGAAGAAGTCGGTCGAAGGATGCAACAGTTATTAGCAAAAAACTAATCGGTGGTCAACACGATTCCGTCCTACTGCCGATTATTTTCGCAAAGTACTTTTCTATAATTCTAGTATTTAATGGGAAAAAATTAAACCAATTTTTATCCATGTAAAAAACTATTAATTCTGAACAAAATGCCGCCTATTTATGCACTTAAAAAAATTTTAATGTCTCTTATTAGATAAGGCATATTTTTGTCTGATAAGGTACTTCTTTTTCAATGATTTCGATGATATTTTAGTTTTGACAAAAAAAATTTTATTTCTTATGACTTTTCGTAAAATATGTTAATGCCATCTGAAAGACGAACAGATAAGCTTTCCACCGAGCTCTTAGTCGAAGACGTCGGTCGAAGGATGCAAGAGTTATTAGCAAAAAACTAATCGGTGGTCAAGACGATTCCGTCCTACTGCCGATTCTTTTCGCAAAGTACTTTTCTATAATTCTAGTATTCAATGGGAAAAAATTAAACGAATTTTTTGTCCATGTAAAAAACTATTAATTCTGAATAAAATGGCGCCCATTTATGCAATTAAAAAAATTTAAATGTCTCTTATTAGATAAGGCATATTTTCGTCTTTTAAGGTACTTCTTTTTCAATGATTTCGAGGATATTTTAGTTTTGATCAAAAAAATTTTATTTCTAACGACTTTTTATAAAATATATTAATGCCATCTGAAAGAGGAACAGATAAGCTTTCCATCGAGCTCTTAGTCGAAGAAGTCGGTCGAAGGATGCAAGACTTACTAGCAAAAAACTAATCGGTGGTCAAGACGATTCCGTCCTACTGCCGATTCTTTTCGCAAAGTACTTTTCTATAATTCTAGTATTCAATGGGAAAAAATTAAACGAATTTTTTGTCCATGTAAAAAACTATTAATTCTGAATAAAATGGCGCCCATTTATGCAATTAAAAAAATTTAAATGTCTCTTATTAGATAAGGCATATTTTCGACTTATAAGGTACTTCTTCTTCAATGATTTCGAGAATATTTTAGTTTTGATCAAAAAAATTTTTATTCTTATGACTTTTCATAAAATATGTTAATGCCATCTGAAAGAGGAACAGATAAGCTTTCCATCGAGCCATTAGTCGAAGAAATCGGTCGAAGGATGCAAGAGTTATTAGCAAAAAACTAATCGGTGGTCAACACGATTCAGTCCTACTGCCGATTCTTTTCGCAAAGTACTTTTTTATAATTCTAGTATTTAATGGGATAAAATTAAACGAATTTTTTGTCCATGTAAAAAACTATTAATTCTGAATAAAATGCCGCCCATTTATGCATTTAAAAAAATTTAAATGTCTCTTATCAGATAAGGCATATTTTCGTCTGATAAGGTACTTCTTCTTCAATGATTTCGATGATATTTTAGTTTTGATCAAAAAAATTTTATGTTTTATGACTTTTCGTAAAATATGTTATTGCCATCTGAAAGAGGAACAGCTAAGATTTCCATCGAGCTCTTAGTCGAAGAAGTCGGTCGAAGGATGCAACAGTTATTAGCAAAAAACTAATCGGTGGTCAACACGATTCCGTCCTACTGCCGATTATTTTCGCAAAGTACTTTTCTATAATTCTAGTATTTAATGGGAAAAAATTAAACCAATTTTTATCCATGTAAAAAACTATTAATTCTGAACAAAATGCCGCCTATTTATGCACTTAAAAAAATTTTAATGTCTCTTATTAGATAAGGCATATTTTTGTCTGATAAGGTACTTCTTTTTCAATGATTTCGATGATATTTTAGTTTTGACAAAAAAAATTTTATTTCTTATGACTTTTCGTAAAATATGTTAATGCCATCTGAAAGACGAACAGATAAGCTTTCCACCGAGCTCTTAGTCGAAGACGTCGGTCGAAGGATGCAAGAGTTATTAGCAAAAAACTAATCGGTGGTCAAGACGATTCCGTCCTACTGCCGATTCTTTTCGCAAAGTACTTTTCTATAATTCTAGTATTCAATGGGAAAAAATTAAACGAATTTTTTGTCCATGTAAAAAACTATTAATTCTGAATAAAATGGCGCCCATTTATGCAATTAAAAAAATTTAAATGTCTCTTATTAGATAAGGCATATTTTCGTCTTTTAAGGTACTTCTTTTTCAATGATTTCGAGGATATTTTAGTTTTGATCAAAAAAATTTTATTTCTAACGACTTTTTATAAAATATATTAATGCCATCTGAAAGAGGAACAGATAAGCTTTCCATCGAGCTCTTAGTCGAAGAAGTCGGTCGAAGCATGCAAGACTTACTAGCAAAAAACTAATCGCTGGTCAACACGATTCCGTCCTACTGCCGATTCTTTTCGCAAAGTACTTTTCTATAATTCTAATATTTAATGGGAAAAAATTAAACGAATTTTTTGTCCATGTAAAAAACTATTAATTCTGAATAAAATGCCGCCCATTTATGCAATTAAAAAATTTTTAATGTCTCTTATTAGATAAGGCATATTTTTGTTTGATAAGGTACTTCTTCTTCAATGATTTCGGGGATATTTTAGTTTTGATCAAAAAAATTTTATTTCTCATGACTTTTCGTAAAATATGTTTATGCCATCTGAAAGAGGAACAGCTAAGCTTTCCATCGAGCTCTTAGTCGAAGAAGTCGGTCGAAGGATGCAAGAGTTATTACCAAAAAACTAATCGGTGGTCAACACGATTCCGTCCTACTGCCGATTCTTTTCGCAAAGTACTTTTCTATAATTCTAGTATTCAATGGGAAAAAATTAAACGAATTTTTTGTCCATGTAAAAAACTATTAATTCTGAATAAAATGGCGCCCATTTATGCAATTAAAAAAATTTAAATGTCTCTTATTAGATAAGGCATATTTTCGTCTTTTAAGGTACTTCTTTTTCAATGATTTCGAGGATATTTTAGTTTTGATCAAAAAAATTTTATTTCTAACGACTTTTTATAAAATATATTAATGCCATCTGAAAGAGGAACAGATAAGCTTTCCATCGAGCTCTTAGTCGAAGAAGTCGGTCGAAGGATGCAAGAGTTATTAGCAAAAAAACTAATCGGTGGTCAACACGATTCCGTCCTACTGCCGATTCTTTTCGCAAAGTACTTTTCTATAATTCTAGTATTTAATGGGAAAAAAATAAACGAATTTTTTGTCCAATGAAAAAAATATTAATTCAGAATAAAATGCCGCCCATTTAAGCAATTAAAAAAATTTAAATGTATCTTATTAGATAAGGCATATTTTCGACTTATAAGGTACTTCTTCTTCAATGATTTCGAGAATATTTTAGTTTTGATCAAAAAAATTTTTATTCTTATGACTTTTCATAAAATATGTTAATGCCATCTGAAAGAGGAACAGATAAGCTTTCCATCGAGCCATTAGTCGAAGAAATCGGTCGAAGGATGCAAGAGTTATTAGCAAAAAACTAATCGGTGGTCAACACGATTCAGTCCTACTGCCGATTCTTTTCGCAAAGTACTTTTTTATAATTCTAGTATTTAATGGGATAAAATTAAACGAATTTTTTGTCCATGTAAAAAACTATTAATTCTGAATAAAATGCCGCCCATTTATGCATTTAAAAAAATTTAAATGTCTCTTATCAGATAAGGCATATTTTCGTCTGATAAGGTACTTCTTCTTCAATGATTTCGATGATATTTTAGTTTTGATCAAAAAAATTTTATGTTTTATGACTTTTCGTAAAATATGTTATTGCCATCTGAAAGAGGAACAGCTAAGATTTCCATCGAGCTCTTAGTCGAAGAAGTCGGTCGAAGGATGCAACAGTTATTAGCAAAAAACTAATCGGTGGTCAACACGATTCCGTCCTACTGCCGATTATTTTCGCAAAGTACTTTTCTATAATTCTAGTATTTAATGGGAAAAAATTAAACCAATTTTTATCCATGTAAAAAACTATTAATTCTGAACAAAATGCCGCCTATTTATGCACTTAAAAAAATTTTAATGTCTCTTATTAGATAAGGCATATTTTTGTCTGATAAGGTACTTCTTTTTCAATGATTTCGATGATATTTTAGTTTTGACAAAAAAAATTTTATTTCTTATGACTTTTCGTAAAATATGTTAATGCCATCTGAAAGACGAACAGATAAGCTTTCCACCGAGCTCTTAGTCGAAGACGTCGGTCGAAGGATGCAAGAGTTATTAGCAAAAAACTAATCGGTGGTCAAGACGATTCCGTCCTACTGCCGATTCTTTTCGCAAAGTACTTTTCTATAATTCTAGTATTCAATGGGAAAAAATTAAACGAATTTTTTGTCCATGTAAAAAACTATTAATTCTGAATAAAATGGCGCCCATTTATGCAATTAAAAAAATTTAAATGTCTCTTATTAGATAAGGCATATTTTCGTCTTTTAAGGTACTTCTTTTTCAATGATTTCGAGGATATTTTAGTTTTGATCAAAAAAATTTTATTTCTAACGACTTTTTATAAAATATATTAATGCCATCTGAAAGAGGAACAGATAAGCTTTCCATCGAGCTCTTAGTCGAAGAAGTCGGTCGAAGGATGCAAGACTTACTAGCAAAAAACTAATCGGTGGTCAAGACGATTCCGTCCTACTGCCGATTCTTTTCGCAAAGTACTTTTCTATAATTCTAGTATTCAATGGGAAAAAATTAAACGAATTTTTTGTCCATGTAAAAAACTATTAATTCTGAATAAAATGGCGCCCATTTATGCAATTAAAAAAATTTAAATGTCTCTTATTAGATAAGGCATATTTTCGACTTATAAGGTACTTCTTCTTCAATGATTTCGAGAATATTTTAGTTTTGATCAAAAAAATTTTTATTCTTATGACTTTTCATAAAATATGTTAATGCCATCTGAAAGAGGAACAGATAAGCTTTCCATCGAGCCATTAGTCGAAGAAATCGGTCGAAGGATGCAAGAGTTATTAGCAAAAAACTAATCGGTGGTCAACACGATTCAGTCCTACTGCCGATTCTTTTCGCAAAGTACTTTTTTATAATTCTAGTATTTAATGGGATAAAATTAAACGAATTTTTTGTCCATGTAAAAAACTATTAATTCTGAATAAAATGGCGCCCATTTATGCAATTAAAAAAATTTAAATGTCTCTTATTAGATAAGGCATATTTTCGACTTATAAGGTACTTCTTCTTCAATGATTTCGAGAATATTTTAGTTTTGATCAAAAAAATTTTTATTCTTATGACTTTTCATAAAATATGTTAATGCCATCTGAAAGAGGAACAGATAAGCTTTCCATCGAGCCATTAGTCGAAGAAATCGGTCGAAGGATGCAAGAGTTATTAGCAAAAAACTAATCGGTGGTCAACACGATTCAGTCCTACTGCCGATTCTTTTCGCAAAGTACTTTTTTATAATTCTAGTATTTAATGGGATAAAATTAAACGAATTTTTTGTCCATGTAAAAAACTATTAATTCTGAATAAAATGCCGCCCATTTATGCATTTAAAAAAATTTAAATGTCTCTTATCAGATAAGGCATATTTTCGTCTGATAAGGTACTTCTTCTTCAATGATTTCGATGATATTTTAGTTTTGATCAAAAAAATTTTATTTCTTATGACTTTTCGTAAAATATGTGAATGCCATCTGAAAGAGGAACAGCTAAGCTTTCCATCGAGCTCTTAGTTGAAGAAGTCGGTCGAAGCATGCAAGAGTTATTAGCAAAAAACTAATCGGTGGTCAACACGATTCCGTCCTACTGCCGATTCTTTTCGCAAAGTACGTTTTTATAATTCTAGTATTTAATGGGATAAAATTAAACGAATTTTTTGTCCATGTAAAAAACTATTAATTCTGAATAAAATGCCGCCCATTTATGCATTTAAAAAAATTTAAATGTCTCTTATCAGATAAGGCATATTTTCGTCTGATAAGGTACTTCTTCTTCAATGATTTCGAGGATATTTTAGTTTTGATCAAAAAAATTTTATTTCTTATGACTTTTCGTAAAATATGTGAATGCCATCTGAAAGAGGAACAGCTAAGCTTTCCATCGAGCTCTTAGTCGAAGAAGTCGGTCGAAGCATGCAAGAGTTATTAGCCAAAAACTAATCTGTGGTCAACACGTTTCCGTCCTACTGCCGATTCTTTTCGCAAAGGACTTTTCTATAATTCTAGTATTTAATGAAAAAAAATTAAACGAATTTTTTGTCCATGTAACAAACAATTATTTCTGAATAAAATGTCGCCCATTTATGCAGTTAAAAAAATTTAAATGTCTCTTATTAGATAAGGCATATTTTCGTCTGAGAAGGTACTTCTTCTTCAATGATTTCGGGGATATTTTAGTTTTGATAAAAAAAATTTTATTTCTAATGACTTTTCGTGAAATATGTCAATGCCATCTGAAAGAGGAACAGATAAGCTTTCCATCGAGCTCTTAGTCTAAGAAGTCGGTCGAAGGATGCAAGAGTTATTAGCAAAAAACTAATCGGTGGTCAATTCGATTCCATCCTACTGCCGATTCTTTTCGCAAAGTACTTTTCTATAATTATAGTATTTAATGGAAAAAAATTAAACGAAGTTTTTACCATGTAAAAAACTATCAATTCTGAATGAAATGCCGTCTATTTATGCAATTACAAAAATTTTAATGTCTCTTATTAGATAAGGCATATTTTAGTTTTGACAAGAAAATTTTTATTTCTTATGACTTTTCGTAAAATATGTTAGTGCCATCTGGAAGAGGAAGAGATAAGCTTTCCATCGAGCTCTTTGTCGAAGAAGTCGGTCGAAGGATGCAAGGGTTATTGGCAAAAAACTAATCGGTGGTCAACACGATTCCGTCCTACTGCCGATTCGTTTCACAAAGGACTTTTCTATAATTCTAGTATTTAATGGAAAAAAATTAAACAAATATTTTGTCCATGTAAATAACTGCATAAAATGCCGCCCGTTTATGCAATATAAAAAAATTTAAATGTCTCTTATTAGATAAGGCATATTTTCGTCTGATAAGGTACTTCTTCTTCAATGATTTCGAGGATATTTTGGTTTTGATCAAGGCAATTTTATTTTTAATGACTTTTCGTGAAATATGTCATTGCCATCTGAAAGAGAAACAGATAAGCTTTACATCGAGCTCTTAGTCGAAGACATCGGTCGAAGGATGCAAGAGTTATTAGCAAAAAACTAATCGGTGGTCAACACGATTCCGTCCTACTGCCGATTCGTTTCACAAAGGACTTTTCTATAATTTTAGTATTTAATGGAAAAAAATTAAACAAATATTTTGTCCATGTAAAAAACTGCATAAAATGCCGCCCATTTATGCAATATAAAAAAATTTAAATGTCTCTTATTAGATAAGGCATATTTTCGTCTGATAAGGTACTTCTTCTTCAATAATTTCGAGGATATTTTGGTTTTGATCAAAGCAATTTTATTTTTAATGACTTTTCGTGAAATATGTCAATGCCATCTGCAAGAGAAACAGATAAGCTTTACATCGAGCTCTTAGTCGAAGACGTCGGTCGAAGGATGCAAGAGTTATTAGCAAAAAACTAATCGGTGGTCAACACGATTCCGTCCTACTGCCGATTATTTTCGCAAAGTACTTTTCTATAATTCTAGTACTGAAAGGTACTTCTTCTTCAATGATTTCGAGGATATTTTAGTTTTTATCAAAAAATTTTATTTCTCATGACTTTTCGTAAAATATGTTTATGCCATCTGAAAGAGGAACAGCTAAGCTTTCCATCGAGCTCTTAGTCGAAGAAGTCGGTCGAAGGATGCAAGAGTTATTACCAAAAAACTAATCGGTGGTCAACACGATTCCGTCCTACTGCCGATTCTTTTCGCAAAGTACTTTTCTATAATTCTAGTATTCAATGGGAAAAAATTAAACGAATTTTTTGTCCATGTAAAAAACTATTAATTCTGAATAAAATGGCGCCCATTTATGCAATTAAAAAAATTATATGTCTCTTATTAGATAAGGCATATTTTCGTCTTTTAAGGTACTTCTTTTTCAATGATTTCGAGGATATTTTAGTTTTGATCAAAAAAATTTTATTTCTAACGACTTTTTATAAAATATGTTAATGCCATCTGAAAGAGGAACAGATAAGCTTTCCATCGAGCTCTTAGTCGAAGAAGTCCGGTCGAAGGATGCAAGAGTTATTAGCAAAAAAACTAATCGGTGGTCAACACGATTCCGTCCTACTGCCGATTCTTTTCGCAAAGTACTTTTCTATAATTCTAGTATTTAATGGGAAAAAAATAAACGAATTTTTTGTCCAATGAAAAAAATATTAACTCAGAATAAAATGCCGCCCATTGAAGCAATTAAAAAAATTTAAATGTCTCTTATTAGATAAGGCATATTTTCGACTTATAAGGTACTTCTTCTTCAATGATTTCGAGAATATTTTAGTTTTGATCAAAAAATTTTTATTCTTATGACTTTTCATAAAATATGTTAATGCCATCTGAAAGAGGAACAGATAAGCTTTCCATCAAGCCATTAGTCGAAGAAATCGGTCGAAGGATGCAAGAGTTATTAGCAAAAAACTAATCGGTGGTCAACACGATTCCGTCCTATTGCCGATTCTTTTCGCAAAGTACTTTTTTATAATTCTAGTATTTAATGGGATAAAATTAAACGAATTTTTTGTCCATGTAAAAAACTATTAATTCTGAATAAAATGCCGCCCATTTATGCATTTAAAAAAATTTAAATGTCTCTTATCAGATAAGGCATATTTTCGTCTGATAAGGTACTTCTTCTTCAATGATTTCGATGATATTTTAGTTTTCATCAAAAAAATTTTATTTTTTATGACTTATCAAAAAATATGTTAATGCCATCTGAACGAAGAACAGATAAGCTTTCCATCGAACTCTTAGTCGAAGAATTCGGTCAAAGGATGCAAGAGTTATTAGCAAAAAACTTATCTGTGGTCAACACGTTTCCGTCTTACTGCCGATTCGTTTCACAAAGTACTTTTTTATAATTCTAGTATTTAACGAAAAAAAATTAAACGAATTTTTGTCCATGTAACAAACAATTATTTCTGAATAAAATGTCGCCCATTTATGCAGTTAAAAAAATTTAAATGTCTCTTATTAGATAAGGCATATTTTCGTCTGATAAGGTACTTCTTCTTCAATGATTTCGGGGATATTTTAGTTTTGATCAAAAAAAATTTATTTCTAATGACTTTTCGTGAAATATGTCAATGCCATCTGAAAGAGGAACAGATAAGCTTTCCATCGAGCTCTTAGTCTAAGAAGTCGGTCGAAGGATGCAAGGAGTTATTAGCAAAAAACTAATCGGTGGTCAATTCGATTCCATCCTACTGCCGATTCTTTTCGCAAAGTACTTTTCTATAATTGTAGTATTTAATGGAAAAAAATTAAACGAAGTTTTTTACCATGTAAAAAACTATCAATTCTGAATGAAATGCCGTCTATTTATGCAATTACAAAAATTTTAATGTCTCTTATTAGATAAGGCATATTTTAGTTTTGACAAGAAAATTTTTATCTTCTTATGACTTTTCGTAAAAATATGTTAGTGCCATCTGGAAGAGGAAGAGATAAGCTTTCCATAGAGCTCTTTGTCGAAGAAGTCGGTCGAAGGATGCAAGGGTTATTGGCAAAAACTAATCGGTGGTCAACACGATTCCGTCCTACTGCCGATTCGTTTCACAAAGGACTTTTCTATAATTCTAGTATTTAATGGAAAAAAATTAAACAAATTTTTTGTCCATGTAAAAAACTGCATAAAATGCCGCCCATTTATGCATATAAAAAAATTTAAATGTCTCTTATTAGATAAGGCATATTTTCGTCTGATAAGGTACTTCTTCTTCAATGATTTTCGAGGATATTTTGGTTTTGATCAAAGCAATTTTATTTTTAATGACTTTTCGTGAAATATGTCAATGCCATCTGAAAGAGAAACAGATAAGCTTTACATCGAGCTTTTAGTCGAAGACGTCGGTCGAAGGATGCAAGAGTTATTAGCAAAAAACTAATCGGTGGTCAACACGATTCCGTCCTACTGCCGATTCGTTTCTCAAAGGACTTTTCTATAATTCTAGTATTTAATGGAAAATAATTAAACAAATTTTTTGTCCATGTAAAAAACTGCATAAAATGCCGCCCATTTATGCAATATAAAAAAATTTAAATGTCTCTTATTAGATAAGGCATATTTTCGTCTGATAAGGTACTTCTTCTTCAATGATTTCGAGGATATTTTAGTTTTGATCAAAAAAATTTTATGTTTTATGACTTTTCGTAAAATATGTTATTGCCATCTGAAAGAGGAACAGCTAAGATTTCCATCGAGCTCTTAGTCGAAGAAGTCGGTCGAAGGATGCAACAGTTATTAGCAAAAAACTAATCGGTGGTCAACACGATTCCGTCCTACTGCCGATTATTTTCGCAAAGTACTTTTCTATAATTCTAGTATTTAATGGGAAAAAATTAAACCAATTTTTTATCCATGTAAAAAACTATTAATTCTGAACAAAATGCCGCCTATTTATGCAATTAAAAAAATTTTAATGTCTCTTATTAGATAAGGCATATTTTTGTCTGATAAGGTACTTCTTTTTCAATGATTTCGATGATATTTTAGTTTTGACAAAAAAAATTTTATTTCTTATGACTTCTCTTAAAATATTTTAATGCCATCTGAAAGACGAACAGATAAGCTTTCCACCGAGCTCTTAGTCGAAGAAGTCGGTCGAAGGATGCAAGAGTTATTAGCAAAAAACTAATCGGTGGTAAACACGATTTCGTCCTACTGCTGATTCATTACGCAAAGTACTTTTCTATAATTCTAGTGTTTACTGGGAAAAAATTAAACGAATTTTTTGTCCATGTAAAAAAACTGAATAAAATGCCGCCCATTTATGCATTTAAAAAAATTCAAATGTCTCTTATCAGAGAAGGCATATTTTCGTCTTTTAAGGTACTTCTTTTTCAATGATTTCGAGGATATTTTAGTTTTCATCAAAAAAATTTTATTTCCTATGACTTTTCGTAAAATATATTAATGCCTTCTGAAAGAGGAACAGATAAGCTTTCCATCGAGCTCTTAGTCGAAGAAGTCGGTCGAAGGATGCAAGACTTACTAGCAAAAAACTAATCGGTGGTCAACACGATTCCGTCCTACTGCCGATTCTTTTCGCACAGTACTTTTCTATAATTCTAGTGTTTAATGGGATAAAATTAAACAAATTTTTTGTCCATGTAAAAAACTGAATAAAATGCCGCCCATTTATGCAATTAAAAAAATTTAAATGTCTCTTATTAGATAAGGCATATTTTCGTCTTTTAAGGTACTTCTTTTTCAATGATTTCGAGGATATTTTAGTTTTTATCAAAAAAATTTTATTTCTAATCACTTTTCGTGAAATATATCAATACCATCTGAAAGAGGAACAGATAAGCTTTCCATCGAGCTCTTAGTCGAAGAAGTCGGTCGAAGGATGCAACAGTTATTAGCAAAAAACTAATCGCTGGTCAACACGATTCCGTCCTACTGCCGATTCTTTTCGCAAAGTACTTTTCTATAATTCTAGTATTTAATGGGAAAAAATTAAACGAATTTTTTGTCCATGTAAAAAACTATTAATTCTGAATAAAATGCCGCCCATTTATGCAATTAAGAAAATTTAAATGTCTCTTATTAGATAAGGCATATTTTCGTCTTTTAAGGTACTTCTTTTTCAATGATTTCGAGGATATTTTAGTTTTGATCAAAAAAATTTTATTTCTAACGACTTTTTATAAAATATGTTAATGCCATCTGAAAGAGGAAAAGATAAGCTTTCCATCGAGCCTTTAGTCGAAGAAGTCGGTCGAAGGATGCAAGAGTTATTAGCAAAAAACTAATCGCTGGTCAACACGATTCCGTCCTACTGCCGATTCTTTTCGCAAAGTACTTTTCTCTAATTATAGTATTTAATGGGAAAAAATTAAACGAATTTTTTGTCCATGTAAAAAACTATTAATTCTGAATAAAATGCCGCCCATTTATGCATTTAAAAAAAATTAAATGTCTCTTATTAGATATTTTCGTCTGATAAGGTACTTCTTCTTCAATGATTTCGAGGATATTTTAGTTTTGATCAAAAAAATTTTATTTCTTAGGACTTTTCGTAAAATATGTTAATGCCATCTGAAAGAAGAACAGATAAGCTTTCCATCGAGCTCTTAGTCGAAGAAGTCGGTCGAAGGATGCAAGAGTTATTAGCAAAAAACTAATCGGTGGTCAACACGATTCCGTCCTACTGCCGATTCGTTTCGCAAAGTACTTTTCTATAATTCTAGTATTTAATGGGAAAAAATTAAACGAATTTTTTGTCCATATAAAAAACTATTAATTCTGAATAAAATGCCGCCCATTTATGCATTTAAAAAAATTTAAATGTCTCTTTTTAGATAAGGCATATTTTCGTCTGATAAGGTACTTCTTCTTCAATGATTTCGAGGATATTTTAGTTTTGATCAAAAAAGTTTTATTTCTTATGACTTTTCGTAAAATATGTTAATGCCATCTGAAAGAGGAACAGCTAAGCTTTCCATCGAGCTCTTTGTCGAAGAAGTCGGTCGAAGGATGCAAGAGTTATTAGCAAAAAACTAATCGGTGGTCAACACGATTCCGTCCTACTGCCGATTCTTTTCGCAAAGTACTTTTCTATAATTCTAGTATTCAATGGGAAAAAATTAAACGAATTTTTTGTCCATGTAAAAAACTATTAATTCTGAATAAAATGCCGCCCATTTATGCAATTAAAAAAATTTAAATGTCTCTTATTAGACAAGGCAAATTTTCGTCTGATAAGGTATTTCTTTTTCAATGATTTCGAGGATATTTTACTTTTGACAAAAAAAATTTTATTTCTTATGACTTTTCGTAAAATATGTTAATGCCATATGAAAGAGGAACAGATAAGCTTTCCATCGAGCGCTTAGTCGAAGAAGTCGGTCGAAGGATGCAAGAGTTATTAGCAAAAAACTAATTGGTGGTCAACACGATTCCGTCCTACTGCCGATTTTTTTCGTAAAGTACACCCAGCGCCACAAAAAAAGCCGCAGTCTAAATATTCACATACTTATATGTTTTCTTGCTTAGGGTCTCTATAAATGTTTTCCGAATTGCCCAATTATTTTTTTTACTGATTGATGGAATATTTTTAAATAAAACTGCATACCAATTTTTATTATATGAATGCTAGTTTTTTAGAAAAAGATTTTTTTCCAGACCCATATTAATTTTGGTGGCTTTTCATAATTATGACAACTTTAAGAAAAAAAATTATAATAATTTTAATAGTGCATTTCCTCAACAAATAATGATTTTGTTACAAAAGTATACTTAATTTACTATAATCTAATATATATTTTATGTCAAATTAATGTAAATTTTTTTTTTTAATTTAAATTAGTATTTTGTAGTACCCCCTTTTGCTTTAATTACACATTTTACCCTATTGGGCATCGAATTGTACAAAGCGCTTAAATATTCCTCAGTGATATCCTTGAACCATACATTTTCTATCACATTCTTCAATTCTACCATGGTTTTAGGCTTTCTTTTTTTTATTTTCGCAGACATAAGGGCCCAGACATTCTCTATTGGGTTGAGGTCAGGGCTGTTTCCGGGCCAATTTAGGGACTTAATGCCCAATTCTTCCTTCAAAATTGTTATCTTCGTTAAAAAGAATGTCAAAATTAATTAATTAAGTTGTTTTAATAACAAAAGCTCACTGAATAACTTACAGATCGAGCCCGATGGCAAGGTGCAGAATCATCTTGAAAAATAGGATCTTCTTCTTTCTCACTTATTGCCTCAATGCTAGCCACAACTCCACTTAAAATTATATCTTTATATTTTTCCGCGTTCACCATACCCTGCACCATTAAAATTGATTCAGTTTTATATTTAGATATGCATCCCCATATCATAATGTATGGTGAATGCTTCAAGGTTCCCACACAGCAATTTTCCAAATATCGTTCGCCCTTTCTACGGCGCACCATGCAAGAGCCATCGGGTCCAATGAGATTGAATTTGGACTCATCCGAAAATAGGACTCGTGACCATTCGGAGTCACTCCAATTTTTTTTTTCCTTGGCCCAGTTTAGCCGATTTTCCTTCATTCTTTTATTTAAGAGTGGCTTTTTTGCAGGTTTCCTTGCCATTAAACCCACTTCATTTAAACGACGTTGAATTGTTCGGGTCGAAACATCCTTTGCAAATTGTTGCCGTACCTCAGATGCTATCTCAGCTGCATTTTTAAAGCGATCCCGCAGGCTCGTTTTCATGATAATACGATCTTCTCGTGTTGTGGTGCATTTTTTCATTCCCGATCCTTGCTTCCTTTTCACTTTACCTGTCTCACGATATTTTTTTAAAAATCGACGCACTGAACTTTCATTATAACCTGTCTGAGCTGCTATTTGACGATTTGGTACATTTTGCTCAGATAATAAAATAATTCTCTCCTTCTCCCGAATACTCATCTGCTTTCCTTTAGGCATACTTTTAGAGGTGTCTTCAAAAACAAAATTCTAGAAAAAACTATTTTGACAACTGAGCTCTTGAAATGACGAATCTAAGTGAAGAATATATAAGGGAACCCCCAAAAAAAAAAATATGAGCATAGAACCGCATTTAGGGAAATCCCCGCACAGTGATGGCAAAAATTAATAAATTTTCGAGGTGCGGCTTTTTTTGTGGCGCTGGGTGTACTTTTCTATAATTCTAGTATATAGTGGGAAAAAATTAAAGGAATTTTTTGTCCATGTAAAAAACTATTAATTCTGAATAAAATGCCGCCCATTTATGCATTTAAAAAAATTTAAATGTCTCTTATTAGATAAGGCATATTTTCGTCTGATAAGGTACTTCTTCTTCAATGATTTCAAGGATATTTTAGTTTTGATCAAAAAAATTTTATTTCTTATGACTTTTCGTAAAATATGTTAATGCCATCTGAAAGAGGAACAGCTTAGCTTTCCATCGAGCTCTTAGTCGAAGAAGTCGGTCGAAGGATGCAAGAGTTATTAGCAAAAAACTAATCGGTTGTCAACACGATTTCGTCCTACTTCCGATTCATTTCGCAAAGGACTTTTCTATAATTCTAGTATTTAATGGAAAAAAATTAAACGAATTTTTTGTCCATGTAAAAACTGAATAAAATGCCGCCCATTTATGCATTTAAAAAAATTTAAATGTTTCTTATTAGATAAGGCATATTTTCGTCTGATAAGGTACTTCATCTTCAATGATTTCGAGGATATTTTAGTTTTGATCAAAAAAATTTTATTTCTTATGACTTTTCGTAAAATATGTTAATGCCATCTGAAAGAGGAACAGCTAAGCTTTCCATCGAGCTCTTAGTCGAAAAAGTCGGTCGAAGGATGCAAGAGTTATTAGCAAAAAACTAATCGGTGGTCAACACGATTCCGTTCTACTTCCGATTCTTTTCGCAAAGTACTTTTCTATAATTCTAGTGTTAAATGGGAAAAATTAAACGAATTTTTTGTCCATGTAAAAAACTGAATAAAATGCCGCCCATTTATGCAATTAAAAAAACTTAAATGTCTCTTATTAGATAAGGCATATTTTCGTCTGATAAGGTACTTCTTCTTCAATGATTTCGAGGCTATTTTAGTTTTGATCAAAATAATTTTATTTGTCATGACTTTTCGTAAAATATGTTGATGCCATCTGAAAGATAAATCATAAATGTGCGAATTCCGTCAAGTACGGACGTGTTTTTCTTGTGCTCCGGAAAATTAACTTAAAACCCATCAGTGCAGTGAAAGATCTAATAATAATTAGTGTATATCGCGAAAAGACGCTTAGTGCGATAATTCGCACAAATCTATCAACTAATTAATCAATTGATTAGCCACAATAAACAATAAAAAACAATTAAAACCAAATCTCTATTAATACAATGAGTAAAAAAGAAATCGAAACTCGCAGTGAACTGTAGCGTAAGCAAGACGAGCGTCGGCTCTCTTTGCAACGGAACAACGCGTATTTCACCTATAACGCCGCGTCAACCGAAAATACTACAGCTCTAGAGCGATCGAGGGCAATGACCAATGTAGCGCACGAACTATTGCACGTAGCGAGCGGGAGAGCGCGTTCTTGCTCTCCGTCGCTACCGTCTACGTCTCAAACGCCACAGAGCGCCGTGTCCGCTCATCAGCAGATATGTACTGGCCAGAGAGACCTGTGCCCATCTACGACGACTAGTACAACAATGTCACTAACTACCTCAACAGTAAGTACAACAACAACTTCAACGGTATCAACTGCCAGTCCAATTGCCAATGCAAATATAACTGGCGCAACATTACCTAAAGAAAACGCAAACAAAGAAACAAAAAGGCCGGCCGTACAGACTGGAATGGATCGCTACATTCAATTTAAAAGAAAGTTGAGCCCCCTAAACTCGAAGCCGAAAATTACCCGTGTTAGCTTCAGCCTACCACCAAGCGAAACGCCTGATAATACCAACAGGTTCAAAATTCTGGCAGATAACACTTCTGATCTGGCCCCCGAAACAGAAAGCGTTAAAAGAATGCCAAAGCCACCACCAGTTTACATCCGTGAAAAAAGCTGCAACGCCTTAGTCAGCAAATTTATCGAGCTTATTGGAAAGGACAACTTTCATATAATCCCCCTTGTAAAGGGAAATATACATGAAACAAAGGTACAAACTAAGTCCGAAGATAACTACAGAGTACTGTCGAAGTACCTGAGCGACAACAAAAAGAACTTCTATACGTACCAGCTAAAAAGCAGCAAAGGCATGCAAGTCGTACTAAAAGGCATAGAGCCTGAAGTCACTCCTGCGGAAGTAATCAACGCGTTACAAGAGAAAGGATTCAGTGCCAAAACTGTTTTCAACATCCAAAATAAGGATAGAAAGCCGCAACCACTCTTTAAGGTAGAACTTAATCCAGAAAGCAAGCCGCTAAAGAAAAACGAAGTCCACCCGATATACAAACTTCAATTTCTACTGCACCGCAGAATCACCGTAGAAGAACCGCACAAACGCAATGGTCCCGTACAATGTACGAATTGCCAAGAATATGGCCATACAAGGTCGTATTGTACTCTGCGCCCCGTGTGTGTAGCTTGTGGAGAGCTTCATGACATTACACACTGCCCAGCGAGCAAAGACGACGCCAGCACAAAAAAATGCGCCAACTGTGGTGGTGACCACACAGCTAACTATAAAGGTTGCCCAATATACAAGGAACTGAAAACACGAATCCACCAGCGAGTGACCACTACACGCTCTCAAATCGCACAGCCTACATTTACACCATCTAAATTAAACCCAGACGTTTTCTTTTCGACCGCAGCCAGATCTTCACTTGGCGGAATCTCAACCAAAAACGTGACATTTGCCAGTGCTCTAAAATCAGGACTGGTTCCCCCTACCCCAAACACGCCGAACCCACAACTAGCACATGCAGATTTAAACGCGACTCAACACCAACAAATGCCGGGGCAGCAACAAAGCAACTTTGAAGCAATGTTATCAACCATGCACCAAAGTCTAATGGAGTTTATGTCTTTTATGCGGACAACTATGCAGGATTTAATGCGTAACCAAAATCTACTGATACAAATGCTGATTTCACAACAGTCCAAATAAACCATGCCTTCTCTACGCATATCTACGTGGAATGCTAATGGCGTCTCACAGCACAAACTTGAGCTAGCTCAATTTCTACTTGACAAACACATTGACGCAATGCTACTCTCAGAAACACACCTTACAAACAAATATAATTTTAACATACGAGGCTACGTATTTTATGGAACAAACCATCCTGATGGTAAAGCACATGGGGGACTGGTATTCTGATTAGAAACCGTCTCAAACACCACTGCCATAGAAGATTTGCAGAAAACTATCTACAGGCCACATCTATAAACATACAATTAGATAGTGGTAACCATCTAACAATAGCCGCCGTATACTGCCCACCTCGCTTCAATATATCTGAAACTGAGTTCATGCAGTTCTTTAACACACTCGGAGAACACTTCATAGCAGCAGGAGATTACAATGCCAAGCACACTCACTGGGGATCTCGTCTAGTGTCCCCAAAAGGAAAACAATTATACAATGCAATTATAAAAGCCAGCAATAAGCTCGACCATCTCTCTCCCGGCAGACCAACATACTGGCCGGCTGACCCCAATAAACTACCCGACCTAATTGACTTTGCAATAACAAAAAATATTCCCCGAACCCTGCTAAGCGCCGAAAGTCTTTCAGATCTCTCGTCTGATCACTCGCCTGTATTAATTAACCTACTTCGACATCCAAAAACCGTAGATCAACCAATTAAATTGACCTCGCATAAAACCAACTGGGTCAGTTACAAAAAATATTTTAGCTCACACATTGAGCTAGATCCTCCCCTAACCGTTGCAGCTGAGATCGACAGCTTCGTAAACAATCTAGAATCAGTCTTCGTTACCGCAGCTCGTATCTCAACACCTCAAACGGCGCAAGCTCCACGTAACCAAAAGAAGACGAATCTACAAATCGAGCAGCTCGTTATCGAAAAGCGACGCTTACGTCGAGAATGGCAATCAACCAGATCGCCATCTGCACGACATAGGCTTAAGAGCCCCGCACGCAACCTCTCTAAAGCGTTAAAGCAAGAAGAAGCATATACCCAACGCCGGTACATAGAACAACTATCCACATCCAGTACAAGAAACTCACTGTGGAGAGCTCACCCAACCCTAAGCTTACCGACAGAAACAGTGATGCCTATAAGAAACCCTGCTGGCGGCTGGGCCCGCAGCGACGAAGATAGAGCAAGAACATTTGCCGCCCACCTTGAAAATGTGTTTCAACCAAATCCTTGCACAAATGCGACTACACTACCAGCATTAACAAACGACGCCGAGCCTCAACGTGACCCAATCGAGTTTCGACCAAACGAAATCGCTAATATTATCAAAAAGAAACTGAACCCAAAAAAATCACCGGGCTGCGATTTAATAACCCCAAAAATGATTATTGAGCTCCCATATTGTGCTGTTTGCACTATCGCGAAGCTCTTCAATGCCATCACTAAACTTGGCTATTTTCCAGAAAGATGGAAAAAGTCTATCATCATAATGATACCAAAGCCAGGAAAAGACCACACGATTCCCTCGTCGTACAGACCTATAAGTTTATTATCGTGTCTATCAAAACTTTTCGAAAAATGCGTGCTAACTCGGATCAACTAATTCCTGAGAACACACAACAAAATCCCTACACACCAGTTCGGCTTTCGTGAAAAACACGGAACTATTGAGCAGGTTAATCGCATAACATCAGAAATACGAAGCGCGTTTGAAAATCGAGAATACTGCACAGCAATATTTGTGGATGTCTCACAAGCATTCGACAGAGTTTGGTTAGACGGTTTAATGCATAAAATTAAAACAATGCTTCCAAACAACACGCACAAGCTACTAAAGTCATACCTCTACGACAGGAAGTTTACAGTGAGATGTAACAGTGATATGTCCGACGACCACACCATTAGAGCTGGAGTTCCTCAAGGTAGCGTACTCGGTCCTACGTTATATGTCCTCTACACATCAGACATCCCAACAAGCAGACGTCTAACAACATCCACCTTTGCTGACGATACAGCTATTCTCAGCCGTTCCAGATGCCCTATGCAAGCATATATATATGGAATTCTTTTCCCCGCTTCCTTCGCCTATTGTTCCGCCTATTGTTGTCACAGCATCAGAAAGTTCTTATGCTTCAGTTGCCAAAACCAACAATATCGTTCCTCCCGAACTTACTCAAACCGCTTCTGAAGTACATATTCCTCAAGGGGATCAACAGCCCATAAAGCTTGTTGTTGTGCCACCTGCGCCACAAAAGAAATTCATTTTTCTATCCCGCTTAGCTGCGGACACTTCTGAAAGTGATATAAATCATTTTATCACTTCCAAGATAAAATCTGTCACAAATTTAACAATTTCTAAATTTAAATTTAACTCAGCGCGATCTATTTCATCCTTCAAAATCTCAGTGCCAGAATCTTTCTTCAACGCTTTAGTTGACTCAAATTTCTGGCCTGATGGTTGCGTTGTGCATGAGTTCAAATTTAAAGACCGTACTAATACGGGAAATACGGTCAAGCCTTCTGGGTCAAAAAACTGATTACTCCCCGTAACACCCCTTCAGTTTTGACACTAAGCTTTCAAAATGTCAGAGGGTTAAACTCAAAACTAACTTCTCTTTATTTAAAAAGTTTTTCATTATCTTCTGATATCATTGTCTTTGTTGAAACATGGCTTCGCCCTGATGTTTTAAACTCTGAACTTTTCTGTGACAGCTTTATTACTTTTCGCAAAGATCGTCTTGGCAAAATTGGTGGTGGAGTTATGATCTCTGTTGCTGTTCAACACACATCGGAACAAATTTGTGTGATAGGTACTGACGACATTGAGCTAATATGCGTTAAAATAACTCTTGCAAAGACTCACGTTTTCCTTACGTGCTCTTACATTCCACCAAAATCAGAACCATCTGTTTATTCTGCACATATAAAGGCTATTCAATCTGTACTAGACTTGGTTAAGGATTCAGATACAATGCTTATCTTTGGAGACTTCAACCTCCCTCACATTTCTTGGATTGCATCCGACAATTCAAATATAGTATCTCCTTTGTCTAGTAATGATTTTATTGATTCTTTGCTTGAATCATCATTTAACCAAATAAACAGCATAAAAAATTCTAAAGATCGAATTTTAGATCTTGTTTTTATAAACAACATTGAGTTCGCATCACTTTGCAGATGCCCTCCAGTATCACAACCTGAAGACTCTTACCATCCAACGTTGGAGCTTACAATTACACTAAACTCACTAACAAATCCTCGACAAAATCCTCTAGATGCCAAACGTAACCTTGTTTTTTGTTTTAGAAAAACCGATTTTGAACGACTTGGTCTTTTGCTATCTAACACTGATTGGTCGTACATTCATAACACGCCCAACATTGAACAGGCAGTAAAGTTTTTTAACGCAACTATGTATAAACTGTTTAAATTGTGCGTACCAAGAGTTAAGATGATATCACACGTAAATAAACCGCCGTGGTTTTCAAAAGAATTATCTCGTCTAAAGAACTTAAAAAATAGATTATTTAAAAAATATAAGAGAACCGGATCTCTTGTTGATTATGTAAACTATGCAAAAGCTCGTTATAAATTCACTTTATGTAATAAACGAGATTACGATTTTTACCTAATTAAATTAAAATCCAATATATATCGCGATCCTAAAAATTTTTTTAATATAATTAAATATAAGTCTAACTCTAACTCATTTCCGTCATGTATGAAATTCAATGGTGTGGAAGGAAATGATGATGCAACGATATCCAACCTCTTTGCTGAATTTTTCCAAAGCACCTATAATAACTATTCATACCAAAACGTAACTTATCCATACTTCATCAATGATAGGACTCATATCAATGTGCCAGTTATTGAAAATGAAACAGTTCTTAGACACTTGAAATTAATTAAGTCATCTTTTACTGCTGGTCCAGATAATATTCCTAGTTGCGTTTTAAAGCACTGCGCTGAAATGTTGTTTTATCCATTATGTACGCTTTTCAACATGTCGCTTAAAAACTCTATTGTGCCCACCATTTGGAAAGAGTCTTACATTATACCCCTTTACAAAAAAGGCAGTAAGGTTGACATTTCTAATTATAGAGGCATTGCTAAACTGTGTGCTATTCCAAAACTGTTTGAACAGATCATTACGGAACAGCTACAGCACTTTGTGCCATCACTTCTAAATTTGTCTCAGCATGGCTTTCTCAAGAAACGTTCGACGGTAACTAACTTATTGGAATTCACTTCAATTATCAATCGAAATTTTTCCTCCGGCTTCCAAACTGATGTTGTGTACACAGATTTCAGTAAAGCATTTGATTGTGTTTGTCACTCTCTGCTTTTAGCAAAACTCGAAACTTATGGTTTTCCACCATCATTAGTCCGTTGGCTGTCGTCCTATCTTGAATCTCGAACTCAATGTGTTCTTTTTAAAACATCGGTTTCGAGACGAATTCTTGTTACTTCTGGGGTTCCTCAAGGTAGTCACCTTGGCCCCTTATTGTTTAATATATTTATTAATGACTTGCCTACTGTGATCAAACACTGTCATGTTTTAATGTATGCTGATGACGTGAAATTATGTCTAACCGTTAATTCTATAGATCAGCAGAATCTGCTCCAGTCTGATCTTGACTCTCTCTCACAATGGTGTGCTGTAAACAATTTATTGTTGAACAGTGAGAAATGCAAGTTAATGTCTTTTTATAGAAAAAAACTAATTGTTTGCACGTACAAGTTAAATAATCTGTACCTGGAGCGTATCTCTCAGTTTAATGACCTTGGTGTTTTGATGGATCCAAAACTTCATTTCGCTTCACATATTTCGCTGTCTGTTAATAAGGCTAGAGGCGTACTGGGTTTCATCAAAAGATGGTCCAAGGAATTTAATGACCCGTACACAACTAAATTGCTTTACACTTCTTTAGTACGGCCCATCTTGGAATATGCATCGTGTGTTTGGGATCCTCAGTGTGAAAAGTATAAGAACCAAATTGAGTCTGTTCAGAAACAGTTCCTTCTGTTTGCTCTTAGGAATCTACACTGGGACCCCTGTGTTCACCTTCCTCCCTATAGTAGTCGGTTGAAGCTTATTAATTTGCCATCATTATCTAGTCGTAGAACTATGCTTGGTACTTTGTTTTTGCATAACCTAATAAATGGCATGATATTCTCTCCTACATTGTTGGCGTATATAGAGTTCAATGTTCCCGCTAGAGTAACCAGAAATTTTAGTCCGATCTGTCTCAGTACCTGCAGATCGACATATTTAGATCATGACTCGTTTCGTGTTTTATGTAGGTATTATAACAAATATTTTAGTTTAATGGAGGACTGCTCCTCTAATAACCTTATAAAACGTAGTATTCTAACATATTTAAATAAGTAAAATTTTGTTCATTAAAACTACATAACATAACTAATTGCGTAACTTAGTAGTATTAAAGAAATTGTTTAAAAATTAGTTTATTAGTATTCTTATTGTGTGTAGAGTAAGTAGTAAAGCGACTGTTGACTTTGTCTGTAGTCGCGGAACAGGCTGACCTGGTGTCGCAAGTCCACTTGAGGGTAGTGCGCTACCACAACGTCTTGCGCCTGTAGTTTGAAAAAAAAAAAAAAAAAAAAAAAACAGCGCAGTTAGCTCTTCACCTGGTCGACATAGAAAAATGGCTAGCTGACTGGCGAATAAAAGTCAACGAATAAAAATGCAAACACGTTACGTTCACTCTAAACAGGCAAGATTGCCCACCGCTGATGTTAAACAACACTACGCTTCCGCAAACAAACGAAGTGACATAGCTCGGAGTACATCTCGATAGAAGACTCACATGGCGCAGGCACATCGAGGCCAAGAGAACGCATTTAAAACTAAAAGCAAATAGCCTCCATTGGCTTATCAACGCTCGCTCTTCCCTTAGTCTTGACTACAAAGTCCTGCTCTACAATTCTGTTCTCAAACCTATCTGGACCTACGGCTCCCAGTTATGGGGAAACGCTAGCAGTAGCAACATTGAAATCATTCAGAGAACCCAGTCAAATATATTGAGAACCATCACCGGGGCACCGTGGTATGTTCGAAACGAAAACATACAAAAAGATTTAAATATTCAACCAGTCAGAGATGTAATAGCAGAACTCAAGGAACAATACTGCAGCAAGCTTTCTTCGCACCCTAACCATCTCGCCAGAAGATTAACAAGGTTGAGCAGCCAATCCCGTCTTCGTCGAAATGACCTTCCAACCCAGCGATAGACCCTAGGGCCCCGCAACCTATCTGCAGTTCAAAAGAACTGCTAGTTAATATATAGGCATAAGATCTGAAAACTTATTGTTAGTCTCATAAAGAGAAGATTCAATAAATAAAGCAAAGTTTTAATAAAAAAAAAAAAAAAAAATCTGAAAGAGGAACAGATAAGCTTTCCATCGAGCTTTTAGTCGAAGAAGTCGGTCGAAGGATGCAAGAGTTATTAGCAAAAAACTAACCGGTGGTCAACACGATTCTGTCCTACTGCCGATTCTTTTCGCAAAGTACTTTTCTATAATTCTAGTATTTAATGGGAAAAAATTAAACGAATTTTTTGTCCACGTAAAAAACTATTAATTCTGAATAAAATGCCGCTCATTTATGCATTTAAAAAAATTTAAATGTCTCTTATTAGATACAGCATATTTTCGTTTTATAAGGTACTTCTTTTTCAATGATTTCGAGGATATTCTGGTTTTGATCAAAAAAATTTAATTTCTTACGACTTTTCGTAAAAAATGTTAATGCCATCTGATAGAGGAACAGCTAAGCTTTCCATCGAGCTCTTAGTCGAAAAAGTCGGTCGAAGGATGCAAGAGTTATTACCAAAAAACTAATCGGTGGTCAACACGATTCCGTCCTACTGCCGATTCTTTTCGCAAAGTACTTTTCTATAATTCTAGTATTTAATGGGAAAAAATTAAACGAATTTTTTGTCCATGTAAAAAACTATTAATTCTGAATAAAATGCCGCTCATTTATGCATTTAAAAAAATTTAAATGTCTCTTATTAGATAAGGCATATTTTCGTCTGATAAGATACTTCTTCTTCAATGATTTCGAGGATATTTTAGTTTTGATGAAAAAAATTTTATTTTTTATGACTTTTCGTAAAATATGTTAATGCCATCTGAAAGAGGAACAGCTAAGCTTTCCATCGAGCTCTTAGTCGAAAAAGTCGGTCGAACGATGCAAGAGTTATAAGCAAAAAACTAATCGGTGGTCAACACGATTCCGTCCTACTGCCGAGTGTTTTCGCAAAGTAATTTTTTATAATTCTAGTATTTAATGGGAAAAAATTAACGAATTTTTTGTCCATGTAAAAAACTATTAATTCTGAATAAAATGCCGCTCATTTATGCATTTAAAAAAATTTAAATGTCTCTTATTAGATAAGGCATATTTTCGTCTGATAAGATACTTCTTCTTCAATGATTTCGAGGATATTTTAGTTTTGATGAAAAAAATTTTATTTTTTATGACTTTTCGTAAAATATGTTAATGCCATCTGAAAGAGGAACAGCTAAGCTTTCCATCGAGCCTTTAGTCGAAGAAGTCGGTCGAAGGATGCAAGAGTTATTAGCAAAAAACTAATCGGTGGTCAACACGATTCCGTCCTACTGCCGATTCTTTTCGCAAAATGCTTTTCTATTATTGTAGTATTTAATGTGAAAAAATTAAACGAATTTTTTTCCATGTAAAAAAACTATTAGTTCTGAATAAACTGCCACCCATTTATGCAATTAAAAAAACTTAAATGTCTCTTATTAGATAAGGCATATTTTCGTCTGATAAGGTACTTCTTCTTCAATGATTTCGAGGATATTTTAGTTTTGATCAAAAAAATTTTATTTGTCATGACTTTTCGTAAAATATGTTGATGCCATCTGAAAGAGGAACAGATAAGCTTTCTATCGAGCTTTTATTCGAAGAAGACGGTCGAAGGATGCAAGAGTTATTAGCAAAAAACTAATCGGTGGTCAACACGATTCCGTCCTACTGCCGATTCTTTTCGCAAAGTACTTTTCTATAATTCTAGTATTTAATGGGAAAAAATTAAACGAATTTTTTGTCCACGTAAAAAACTATTAATTCTGAATAAAATGCCGCTCATTTATGCATTTAAAAAAATTTAAATGTCTCTTATTAGATACAGCATATTTTCGTCTTATAAGGTACTTCTTTTTCAATGATTTCGAGGATATTCTGGTTTTGATAAAAAAAATTTTAATTCTTACGACTTTTCGTAAAAAATGTTAATGCCATCTGATAGAGGAACAGCTAAGCTTTCCATCGAGCTCTTAGTCGAAAAAGTCGGTCGAAGGATGCAAGAGTTATTAGCAAAAAACTAATCGGTGGTCAACACGATTCCGTCCTACTGCCGATTCTTTTCGCAAAGTACTTTTCTATAATTCTAGTATTTAATGGGAAAAAATTAAACGAATTTTTTGTCCATGTAAAAACTATTAATTCTGAATAAAATGCCGCTCATTTATGCATTTAAAAAAATTTAAATGTCTCTTATTAGATAAGGCATATTTTCGTCTGATAAGATACTTCTTCTTCAATGATTTCGAGGATATTCTGGTTTTGATCATAAATATTTTATTTCTTACGACTTTTCGTAAAATATGTTAATGCCATCTGAAAAAGGAACAGATAAGCTTTACATCGAGCTTTTAGTCGAAGAAGTCGGTCGAAGGATGCAAGAGTTATTAGCAAAAAACTAAGCGGTGGTCAACACGATTCCGTCTTACTGCCGATTCTCTTCGCAAAATACTTTTCTATAATTCTAGAAGTTAATGGGAGAAAATAAAACGAATTTTTTGTCCATGGAAAAAACTATTAATACTGAATAAAATGCCACCCATTTATGCAATTAAAAAAATTTAAATGTCTCTTATTACATAAGGCATATTTTCGTCTTATAAGGTACATCCTTTTCAATGATTTCCATGATATTTTAGTTTTGATCAAAAAACTTGTATTTCTTACGACTTTTCGTAAAATATGTTTATGCCATCTGAAAGAGGAACAGATAAGCTTTCCATCGAGCTCTTAGTCGATGAAGTCGGTCGAAGGATGCAAGAGTTATTAGCAAAAAAATAATCGGTGGTCAACACGATTCCGTCCTACTGCCGATTCTTTTCGCAAAGTACTTTTCTATTATTGTAATATTTAATGGGAAAAAATTAAACGAATTTTTTGTCCACGTAAAAAACTATTAATTCTGAATAAAATGCCGCTCATTTATGCATTTAAAAAAATTTAAATGTCTCTTATTAGATACAGCATATTTTCGCCTAATAAGGTACTTTTTCTTCAATGATTTCGAGGATATTTTAGTTTTGACCCAAAAAATTGTATTTCTCACGACTTTTCGTAAAATATGTTATTGCCATCTGAACGAGAAACAGGTAAGCTTTCCATCGAGCTCTTAGTCGATGAAGTCGGTCGAAGGATGCAAGAGTTATTAGCAAAAAAATAATCGGTGGTCAACACGATTCCGTCCTACTGCCGATTCTTTTCGCAAAGTACTTTTCTATTATTGTAATATTTAATGTGAAAAAATTAAACGAATTTTTGTCCATGTAAAAAAACTATTAGTTCTGAATAAACTGCCACCCATTTATGCAATTAAAAAAATTTAAATGTCTCTTATTAGATACAGCATATTTTCGTCTTATAAGGTACTTCTTTTTCAATGATTTCGAGGATATTCTGGTTTTGATCATAAATATTTTATTTCTTACGACTTTTCGTAAAATATGTTAATGCCATCTGAAAGAGGAACAGATAAGCTTTACATCGAGCTTTTAGTCGAAGAAGTCGGTCGAAGGATGCAAGAGTTATTAGCAAAAAACTAAGCGGTGGTCAACACGATTCCGTCTTACTGCCGATTCTCTTCGCAAAATACTTTTCTATAATTCTAGAAGTTAATGGGAGAAAATAAAACGAATTTTTTGTCCATGGAAAAAACTATTAATACTGAATAAAATGCCACCCATTTATGCAATTAAAAAAATTTAAATGTCTCTTATTAGATAAGGCATATTTTCGTCTTATAAGGTACATCCTTTTCAATGATTTCCATGATATTTTAGTTTTGATCAAAAAACTTGTATTTCTTACGACTTTTCGTAAAATATGTTTATGCCATCTGAAAGAGGAACAGATAAGCTTTCCATCGAGCTCTTAGTCGAAGAAGGCGGTCGAAGGATGCAAAAGTTATTAGCAAAAAACTAATCGGTGGTCAACACGTTTCCGTCTTACTGCCGATTCTTTTCGCAAAGTACTTTTCTATAATTCTAGTATATAATGCGAAAAAATTAAACGAATTTTTTGTCCATGTAAAAAAATATTAATTCTGAATAAAATGCCGCCCATTTATGCAATTAAAAACATTTAAATTTCTCTTATTAGATACAGCATATTTTCGTCTTATAAGGTACTTCTTCTTCAATGATTTCAAGGATATTTTAGTTTTGATCAAAAAAATTTTATTTCTTATGACTTTTCGTAAAATATGTTTATACCATTTGAAAGAGGAACGGATAAGCTTTCCATCGAGCCCTTAGTCGAAGAAGTCGGTCGAAGGACGCAAGAGTTATTAGCAAAAAACTTATCGGTGGTCAACACGTTTCCGTCCTACTGCCGATTGTTTTCGCAAAGTACTTTTCTATAATTCTAGTATTTAATGGGAAAAAATTAAACGAATTTTTTGTCCATGTAAAAAACTATTAATTCTGAATAAAATGCCGCCCATTTATGCAATTAATAAAATTTAAATGTCTCTTATTAGATAAGGCATATTTTCGTCTTATAAGGTACTTCCTTCTCAATGATTTCCAGGATATTTTAGTTTTGTTAAAAAAACTTGTATTTCTTACGACTTTTCGTAAAAAATGTTAATGCCATCTGATAGAGGAACAGCTAAGCTTTCCATCGAGCTCTTAGTCGAAAAAGTCGGTCGAAGGATGCAAGAGTTATTACCAAAAAACTAATCGGTGGTCAACACGATTCCGTCCTACTGCCGATTCTTTTCGCAAAGTACTTTTCTATAATTCTAGTATTTAATGGGAAAAAATTAAACGAATTTTTTGTCCATGTAAAAAACTATTAATTCTGAATAAAATGCCGCTCATTTATGCATTTAAAAAAATTTAAATGTCTCTTATTAGATAAGGCATATTTTCGTCTGATAAGATACTTCTTCTTCAATGATTTCGAGGATATTTTAGTTTTGATGAAAAAAATTTTATTTTTTATGACTTTTCGTAAAATATGTTAATGCCATCTGAAAGAGGAACAGCTAAGCTTTCCATCGAGCTCTTAGTCGAAAAAGTCGGTCGAACGATGCAAGAGTTATAAGCAAAAAACTAATCGGTGGTCAACACGATTCCGTCCTACTGCCGAGTGTTTTCGCAAAGTAATTTTTTATAATTCTAGTATTTAATGGGAAAAAATTAACGAATTTTTTGTCCATGTAAAAAACTATTAATTCTGAATAAAATGCCGCTCATTTATGCATTTAAAAAAATTTAAATGTCTCTTATTAGATAAGGCATATTTTCGTCTGATAAGATACTTCTTCTTCAATGATTTCGAGGATATTTTAGTTTTGATGAAAAAAATTTTATTTTTTATGACTTTTCGTAAAATATGTTAATGCCATCTGAAAGAGGAACAGCTAAGCTTTCCATCGAGCCTTTAGTCGAAGAAGTCGGTCGAAGGATGCAAGAGTTATTAGCAAAAAACTAATCGGTGGTCAACACGATTCCGTCCTACTGCCGATTCTTTTCGCAAAATGCTTTTCTATTATTGTAGTATTTAATGTGAAAAAATTAAACGAATTTTTTTCCATGTAAAAAAACTATTAGTTCTGAATAAACTGCCACCCATTTATGCAATTAAAAAAACTTAAATGTCTCTTATTAGATAAGGCATATTTTCGTCTGATAAGGTACTTCTTCTTCAATGATTTCGAGGATATTTTAGTTTTGATCAAAAAAATTTTATTTGTCATGACTTTTCGTAAAATATGTTGATGCCATCTGAAAGAGGAACAGATAAGCTTTCTATCGAGCTTTTATTCGAAGAAGACGGTCGAAGGATGCAAGAGTTATTAGCAAAAAACTAATCGGTGGTCAACACGATTCCGTCCTACTGCCGATTCTTTTCGCAAAGTACTTTTCTATAATTCTAGTATTTAATGGGAAAAAATTAAACGAATTTTTTGTCCACGTAAAAAACTATTAATTCTGAATAAAATGCCGCTCATTTATGCATTTAAAAAAATTTAAATGTCTCTTATTAGATACAGCATATTTTCGTCTTATAAGGTACTTCTTTTTCAATGATTTCGAGGATATTCTGGTTTTGATAAAAAAAATTTTAATTCTTACGACTTTTCGTAAAAAATGTTAATGCCATCTGATAGAGGAACAGCTAAGCTTTCCATCGAGCTCTTAGTCGAAAAAGTCGGTCGAAGGATGCAAGAGTTATTAGCAAAAAACTAATCGGTGGTCAACACGATTCCGTCCTACTGCCGATTCTTTTCGCAAAGTACTTTTCTATAATTCTAGTATTTAATGGGAAAAAATTAAACGAATTTTTTGTCCATGTAAAAACTATTAATTCTGAATAAAATGCCGCTCATTTATGCATTTAAAAAAATTTAAATGTCTCTTATTAGATAAGGCATATTTTCGTCTGATAAGATACTTCTTCTTCAATGATTTCGAGGATATTCTGGTTTTGATCATAAATATTTTATTTCTTACGACTTTTCGTAAAATATGTTAATGCCATCTGAAAAAGGAACAGATAAGCTTTACATCGAGCTTTTAGTCGAAGAAGTCGGTCGAAGGATGCAAGAGTTATTAGCAAAAAACTAAGCGGTGGTCAACACGATTCCGTCTTACTGCCGATTCTCTTCGCAAAATACTTTTCTATAATTCTAGAAGTTAATGGGAGAAAATAAAACGAATTTTTTGTCCATGGAAAAAACTATTAATACTGAATAAAATGCCACCCATTTATGCAATTAAAAAAATTTAAATGTCTCTTATTACATAAGGCATATTTTCGTCTTATAAGGTACATCCTTTTCAATGATTTCCATGATATTTTAGTTTTGATCAAAAAACTTGTATTTCTTACGACTTTTCGTAAAATATGTTTATGCCATCTGAAAGAGGAACAGATAAGCTTTCCATCGAGCTCTTAGTCGATGAAGTCGGTCGAAGGATGCAAGAGTTATTAGCAAAAAAATAATCGGTGGTCAACACGATTCCGTCCTACTGCCGATTCTTTTCGCAAAGTACTTTTCTATTATTGTAATATTTAATGGGAAAAAATTAAACGAATTTTTTGTCCACGTAAAAAACTATTAATTCTGAATAAAATGCCGCTCATTTATGCATTTAAAAAAATTTAAATGTCTCTTATTAGATACAGCATATTTTCGCCTAATAAGGTACTTTTTCTTCAATGATTTCGAGGATATTTTAGTTTTGACCCAAAAAATTGTATTTCTCACGACTTTTCGTAAAATATGTTATTGCCATCTGAACGAGAAACAGGTAAGCTTTCCATCGAGCTCTTAGTCGATGAAGTCGGTCGAAGGATGCAAGAGTTATTAGCAAAAAAATAATCGGTGGTCAACACGATTCCGTCCTACTGCCGATTCTTTTCGCAAAGTACTTTTCTATTATTGTAATATTTAATGTGAAAAAATTAAACGAATTTTTGTCCATGTAAAAAAACTATTAGTTCTGAATAAACTGCCACCCATTTATGCAATTAAAAAAATTTAAATGTCTCTTATTAGATACAGCATATTTTCGTCTTATAAGGTACTTCTTTTTCAATGATTTCGAGGATATTCTGGTTTTGATCATAAATATTTTATTTCTTACGACTTTTCGTAAAATATGTTAATGCCATCTGAAAGAGGAACAGATAAGCTTTACATCGAGCTTTTAGTCGAAGAAGTCGGTCGAAGGATGCAAGAGTTATTAGCAAAAAACTAAGCGGTGGTCAACACGATTCCGTCTTACTGCCGATTCTCTTCGCAAAATACTTTTCTATAATTCTAGAAGTTAATGGGAGAAAATAAAACGAATTTTTTGTCCATGGAAAAAACTATTAATACTGAATAAAATGCCACCCATTTATGCAATTAAAAAAATTTAAATGTCTCTTATTAGATAAGGCATATTTTCGTCTTATAAGGTACATCCTTTTCAATGATTTCCATGATATTTTAGTTTTGATCAAAAAACTTGTATTTCTTACGACTTTTCGTAAAATATGTTTATGCCATCTGAAAGAGGAACAGATAAGCTTTCAATCGAGCTCTTAGTCGAAGAAGGCGGTCGAAGGATGCAAAAGTTATTAGCAAAAAACTAATCGGTGGTCAACACGTTTCCGTCTTACTGCCGATTCTTTTCGCAAAGTACTTTTCTATAATTCTAGTATATAATGCGAAAAAATTAAACGAATTTTTTGTCCATGTAAAAAAATATTAATTCTGAATAAAATGCCGCCCATTTATGCAATTAAAAACATTTAAATTTCTCTTATTAGATACAGCATATTTTCGTCTTATAAGGTACTTCTTCTTCAATGATTTCAAGGATATTTTAGTTTTGATCAAAAAAATTTTATTTCTTATGACTTTTCGTAAAATATGTTTATACCATTTGAAAGAGGAACGGATAAGCTTTCCATCGAGCCCTTAGTCGAAGAAGTCGGTCGAAGGACGCAAGAGTTATTAGCAAAAAACTTATCGGTGGTCAACACGTTTCCGTCCTACTGCCGATTGTTTTCGCAAAGTACTTTTCTATAATTCTAGTATTTAATGGGAAAAAATTAAACGAATTTTTTGTCCATGTAAAAAACTATTAATTCTGAATAAAATGCCGCCCATTTATGCAATTAATAAAATTTAAATGCCTCTTATTAGATAAGGCATCTTTTCGTCTTATAAGGTACTTCCTTTTCAATGATTTCCAGGATATTTTAGTGTTGATCAAAAAACTTGTTTTTCTTACGACTTTTCGTAAAATATGTTAATGCCATCTGAAAGAGGAACAGCTTTCCATCGAGCTCTTAGTCGAAGAAGTCGGTCGAAGGATGCAAAAGTTATTAGCAAAAAACTAATCGGTGGTCAACACGTTTCCGTCTTACTGCCGATTCTTTTCGCAAAGTACTTTTCTATAATTCTAGTATATAATGGGAAAAAATAAACGAATTTTTTGTCCAGGTAAAAAACTATTAATTCTGAATAAAATGCCACCCATTTATGTAATTAAAAAAATTTAAATGTCTCTTATTGGATAAGGCATATTTTCGTCTAAAAAAAAAAAATTTATTTCTTATGATTTTTCGTAAAATATGTTAATGCCATCTGCAAGAGGGGCAGATAAGCTTTCCATCGAGCTCTTAATCAAAGAAGTCAGTCGAAGGATGCAAGAGCTATTAGCAAAAAACTTATCGGTGGTCAACACGTTTTCGTCCTACTGCCGATTCTTTTCGCAAAGTACTTTTCTATAATTCTAGTATTTAATGGAAAAAAATTAAACGAATTTTTCGTCCATGTAAAAAACTATTAATTCTGAACAAAATGCCGCCCATTTATGCAATAAATAAATTTTAAATGTCTCTTATTAGATAAGGCATATTTTCGTCTTATAAGGTACTTCCTTTTCAATGATTTCCAGGATATTTTAGTGTTGATCAAAAAACTTGTATTTCTTACGACATTTCGTAAAATATGTTAATGCCATCTGCAAGAGGGGCAGATAAGCTTTCCATCGAGCTCTTAGTCGAAGGATGCAAGAGTTATTAGCAAAAAACTTATCTATGTCATCACGTTTCCGTCCTACTGCCGATTCTTTTCGCAAAGTACTTTTCTATAATTCTAGTATATAATGGGAAAAAATAAACGAATTTTTTGTCCAGGTAAAAAACTATTAATTCTGAATAAAATGCCACCCATTTATGTAATTAAAAAAATTTAAATGTCTCTTATTGGATAAGGCATATTTTCGTCTGAAAAAAAAAAAAATTTATTTCTTATGATTTTTCGTAAAATATGTTAATGCCATCTGCAAGAGGGGCAGATAAGCTTTCCATCGAGCTCTTAATCAAAGAAGTCAGTCGAAGGATGCAAGAGCTATTAGCAAAAAACTTATCGGTGGTCAACACGTTTTCGTCCTACTGCCGATTCTTTTCGCAAAGTACTTTTCTATAATTCTAGTATATAATGGGAAAAAATTAAACGAATTTTTTTTCCATGTAAAAAATTATTAATTCTGAACAAAATGCCACCCTTTTATGCAATTAAAAAAATTTAAATGTCTCTTACTAGATAAGGCATATTTTCGTCTGATGAGGTACTTCTTCTTCAATGATTTCGAGGATATTTTAGTTTTGATCCAAAATATTTTATTTTTTATGACTTTTCGTAAAATATGTTAATGCCGTCTGAAAGAGGAACAGATAAGCTTTCCATCGAGCTCTTAGTTATTAGCAAAAAACTTATCTATGTCATCACGTTTCCGTCCTACTGCCGATTCTTTTCGCAAAGTACTTTTCTATAATTCTAGTATTTAATGGAAAAAAATTAAACGAATTTTTCGTCCATGTAAAAAACTATTAATTCTGAACAAAATGCCGCCCATTTATGCAATAAATAAATTTTAAATGTCTCTTATTAGATAAGGCATATTTTCGTCTTATAAGGTACTTCCTTTTCAATGATTTCCAGGATATTTTAGTGTTGATCAAAAAACTTGTATTTCTTACGACTTTTCGTAAAATATGTTAATGCCATCTGAAAGAGGAACAGCTTTCCATCGAGCTCTTAGTCGAAGAAGTCGGTCGAAGGATGCAAAAGTTATTAGCAAAAAACTAATCGGTGGTCAAGACGTTTTCGTCCTACTGCCGATTCTTTTCGCAAAGTACTTTTCTATATTTCTAGTATTTAATAGGAAAAATTAAACGAATTTTTTGTCCATGTAAAAAACTATTAATTCTGAATAAAATACCGCCCATTTATGCAATTAAGAAAATTTAAATGTCTCTTACTAGATAAGGCATATTTTCGTCTGATGAGGTACTTCTTCTTCAATGATTTCGAGGATATTTTAGTTTTGATCAAAAAAATTTTATTTCTTATGACTTTTCGTAAGATATGTTAATGCCATCTGAAAGAGGAACAGATAAGCTTTCCATCGAGCTCTTAGTTATTAGCAAAAAACTTATCTGTGGTCAACACGTTTTCGTCCTACTGCCGATTCTTTTCGCAAAGTACTTTTCTATAATTCTAGTATTTAATGGAAAAAAATTAAACGAATTTTTCGTCCATGTTAAAAACTATTAATTCTGAATAAAATGCCGCCCATTTATGCAATTAATAAAATTTAAATGTCTCTTATTAGATAAGGCATATTTTCGTCTTATAAGGTACTTCCTTTTCAATGATTTCCAGGATATTTTAGTTTGATCAAAAAACTTGTATTTCTTACGACTTTTCGTAAAATATGTTTATGCCATCTGAAAGAGGAAGAGATAAGCTTTCCATCGAGCTCTTAGTCGAAGAAGGCGGTCGAAGGATGCAAAAGTTATTAGCAAAAAACTAATCGGTGGTCAACACGTTTCCGTCTTACTGCCGATTCTTTTCGCAAAGTACTTTTCTATAATTCTAGTATATAATGCGAAAAAATTAAACGAATTTTTTGTCCATGGAAAAAACTATTAATTCTGAATAAAATGCCACCCATTTATGCATTTAAAAAAATTTAAATGTCTCTTATTAGATAAGCCATATTTTCCTCTGATAAGGTACTTCTTCTTCAATGATTTCGAGCATAGTTTTGATCAAAAAAATTTTATTTCTTATGACTTTTCGTAAAATATGTTAATGCCATCTGAAAAAGGAACGGATAAGCTTTCCATCGAGCTCTTAGTCGAAGAAGGCGGTCGAAGGATGCAAAAGTTATTAGCAAAAAACTAGTCGTTGGTCAACACGTTTCCGTCTTACTGCTGATTCTTTTCGCAAAGTACTTTTCTATAATCCTAGTATTTAATGGGAAAAAATTAAACGAATTTTTTGTCCATGTAAAGAACTATTAATTCTGAATAAAATACCGCCCATTTATGCAATTAATAAAATTTAAATGTCTCTTATTAGATAAGGCATATTTTCGTCTTATAAGGTACTTCCTTTTCAATGATTTCCAGGATATTTTAGTTTGATCAAAAAACTTGTATTTCTTACGACTTTTCGTAAAATATGTTTATGCCATCTGAAAGAGGAAGAGATAAGCTTTCCATCGAGCTCTTAGTCAAAGAAGTCAGTCGAAGGATGCAAGAGCTATTAGCAAAAAACTTATCGGTGGTCAACACGTTTTTGTCCTACTGCCGATTCTTTTCGCAAAGTACTTTTCTATAATCCTAGTATTTAATGGGAAAAAATTAAACGAATTTTTTGTCCATGTAAAAAACTATTAATTCTGAATAAAATACCGCCCATTTATGCAATTAAAAAAAATTAAATGTCTCTTATTAGATAAGCCATATTTTCCTCTGATAAGGTACTTCTTCTTCAATGATTTCGAGCATAGTTTTGATCAAAAAAATTTTATTTCTTATGACTTTTCGTAAAATATGTTAATGCCATCTGAAAAAGGAACAGATAAGCTTTCCATCGAGCTCTTAGTCGAAGAAGGCGGTCGAAGGATGCAAAAGTTATTAGCAAAAAACTAGTCGCTGGTCAACACGTTTCCGTCTTACTGCCGATTCTTTTCGCAAAGTACTTTTCTATAATTCTAGTATATAATGGGAAAAAATTAAACGAATTTTTTTTCCATGTAAAAAATTATTAATTCTGAACAAAATGCCACCCATTTATGCAATTAAAAAAATTTAAATGTCTCTTACTAGATAAGGCATATTTTCGTCTGATGAGGTACTTTTTCTTCAATGATTTCGAGGATATTTTAGTTTTGATCAAAAAAATTTTATTTTTTATGACTTTTCGTAAAATATGTTAATGCCATCTGAAAGAGGAACAGATAAGCTTTCCATCGAGCTCTTAGTCGAAGAAGGCGGTCGAAGGATGCAAAAGTTATTAACAAAAAACTAGTCGCTGGTCAACACGTTTCCGTCCTACTGCCGATTCTTTTCGCAAAGTACTTTTCTATAATTCTAGTATTTAATGGGATAAAATAAAACGAATTTTTTGTCCATGTCAAAAACTATTAATTCTGAATAAAATGCCGCCCATTTATGCAATTAAAAAAATTTAAATGTCTCTTATTAGATAAGGCATATTTTCGTCTGATAAGGTACTTCTTCTTCAATGATTTCGAGGATATTTTAGTTTTGATCAAAAAACTTGTATTTCTTACGACTTTTCGAAAAATATGTTTATGCCATCTGCAAGAGGGACAGATAACCTTTCCATCGAGCTCTTAGTCGAAGAAGTCAGTCGAAGGATGCAAGAGCTATTAGCAAAAAACTTATCGGTGGTCAAGACGTTTTCGTCCTACTGCCGATTCTTTTCGCAAAGTACTTTTCTATATTTTAGTATTTAATGGGAAAAATTAAACGAATTTTTTGTCCATGTAAAAAACTTTTAATTCTGAATAAAATGCCGTCCATTTATGCAATTAAAAAAAATTAAATGTCTCTTATTAGATAAGCCATATTTTCCTCTGATAAGGTACTTCTTCTTCAATGATTTCGAGCATAGTTTTGATCAAAAAAATTTTATTTCTTATGACTTTTCGTAAAATATGTTAATGCCATCTGAAAAAGGAACAGATAAGCTTTCCATCGAGCTCTTAGTCGAAGAAGGCGGTCGAAGGATGCAAAAGTTATTAGCAAAAAACTAGTCGCTGGTCAACACGTTTCCGTCTTACTGCCGATTCTTTTCGCAAAGTACTTTTCTATAATTCTAGTATATAATGGGAAAAAATTAAACGAATTTTTTTTCCATGTAAAAAATTATTAATTCTGAACAAAATGCCACCCATTTATGCAATTAAAAAAATTTAAATGTCTCTTACTAGATAAGGCATATTTTCGTCTGATGAGGTACTTCTTCTTCAATGATTTCGAGGATATTTTAGTTTTGATCAAAAAAATTTTATTTTTTATGACTTTTCGTAAAATATGTTAATACCATCTAAAAGAGGAACAGATAAGCTTTCCATCGAGCTCTTAGTTATTAGCAAAAAACTTATCTGTGGTCAACACGTTTCCGTCCTACTGCCGATTCTTTTCGCAAAGTACTTTTCTATAATTCTAGTATTTAATGGGATAAAATAAAACGAATTTTTTGTCCATGTCAAAAACTATTAATTCTGAATAAAATGCCGCCCATTTATGCAATTAAAAAAATTTAAATGTCTCTTATTAGATAAGGCATATTTTCGTCTGATAAGGTACTTCTTCTTCAATGATTTCGAGGATATTTTAGTTTTGATCAAAAAACTTGTATTTCTTACGACTTTTCGTAAAATATGTTTATGCCATCTGCAAGAGGGACAGATACACTTTCCATCGAGCTCTTAGTCGAAGAAGTCAGTCGAAGGATGCAAGAGCTATTAGCAAAAAACTTATCGGTGGTCAAGACGTTTTCGTCCTACTGCCGATTCTTTTCGCAAAGTACTTTTCTATATTTTAGTATTTAATGGGAAAAATTAAACGAATTTTTTGTCCATGTAAAAAACTTTTAATTCTGAATAAAATGCCGCCCATTTATGCAATTAAAAAAATATAAATGTGTCTCATTATAAAAGCCATATTTTCCTCTGATAAGGTACTTCTTCTTCAATGATTTCGAGCATATTTTAGTTTTGATCAAAAAAATTTTATTTCTTATGACTTTTCGTAAAATATGTTAATACCATTTGAAAGAGGAACTGATAAGTTTTCCATCGAGCCATTAGTCGAAGAAGTCGGTCGAAGGACGCAAGAGTTATTAGGAAAAAACGTATCGGTGGTCAACACGTTTCCGTCCTACTGCCGATTGTTTTCGCAAAGTACTTTTCTATAATTCTAGTATTTAATGGGAAAAAATTAAACGAATTTTTTGTCCATGAAAAAAACTATTAATTCTGAATGAAATGCCGCCCATTTATGCAATTAATAAAATTTAAATGTCTGTTATTAGATAAGGCATACTTTCGTCTGAAAAAAAAATATTTTTATTTCTTATGATTTTTCGTAAAATATGTTAATGGCATCTGCAAGAGGGACAGATAACCTTTCCATCGAGCTCTTAGTCAAAGAAGTAAGTCGAAGGATGCAAAAGCTATTAGCAAAAAACTTATCGGTGGTCAAGACGATTCCGTCCTACTGCCGATTCTCTTCGCAAAGTACTTTTCTATAATTCTAGTATTTAATGGGAAAAAATTAATCGAATTTTTTTTAATGTAAAAAATTATTAATTCTGAACGAAATGCCAACCATTTATGCAATTAAAAAAATTTAAATGTCTCTTACTAGATAAGGCATATTTTCGTCTGATGAGGTACTTCTTCTTCAATGATTTCGAGGATATTTTAGTTTCGATCAAAAAAATTTTATTTTTTATGACTTATCGTAAAATATGTTAATGCCATCTGAAAGAGGAAGAGATAAGCTTTCCATCGAGCTCTTAGTCGAAGAAGGCGGTCGAAGGATGCAAAAGTTATTAGCAAAAAACTAATCGGTGGTCAACACGTTTCCGTCTTACTGCCGATTATTTTCGCAAAGTACTTTTCTATAATTCTAGTATATAATGCGAAAAAATTAAACGAATTTTTTGTCCATGTAAAAAACTATTAATTCTGAATAAAATACCGCCCATTTATGCAATTAATAAAATTTAAATGTCTCTTATTATATAAGGCATATTTTCGTCTTATAACGTACTTCCTTTTCAATGATTTTCAGGATATTTTAGTTTTGATCAAAAAACTTGTGTTTCTTACGACTTTTCGTAAAATATGTTTATGCCATCTGAAAAAGGAACAGATAAGCTTTCCATCGAGCTCTTAGTCAAAGAAGTCAGTCGAAGGATGCAAAAGCTATTAGCAAAAAACTTATCGGTGGTTAACACGATTCCGTCGTACTGCCGATTCTTTTCGCAAAGTACTTTTCTATAATTCTAGTATTTAATGGGAAAAAATTAAACGAATTTTTTTTCCATGTAAAAAATTATTAATTCTGAATAAAATGCCACCCATTTATGTAATTAAAAAAATTTAAATGTGTGTCATTAGATAAGCCATATTTTCCTCTGATAAGGTACTTCTTCTTCAATGATTTCGAGCATATTTTAGTTTTGATCAAAAAAATTTTATTTCTTATGAATTTTCGTAAAATATGTTAATGCCATCTGAAAGACGAACAGATAAGTTTTCCATCGAGCTCTTAGTCGAAGAAGTCGGTTGAAGGATGCAAGAGTTATTAGCAAAAAACTAATCGGTGGTCAACAGTTCTCGTCCTACTGCCGATCCTTTTTGCAAAGTACTTTTCTATAATTCTAGTATTTAATGAGAAAAAATTAAACGAATTTTTGGTCCATGTAAAAAATTATTAATTCTGAATAAAATGCCACCCTTTTATGCAATTAATAAAATTTAAATGACTCTTATTAGATAAGGCATATTTTCGTCTTATAAGGTACTTCCTTTTCAATAATTTCCAGGATATTTTAGTGTTGATCAAAAAAATTTTATTTCTTATGACTTTTCGTAAAATATGTTAATGCCATCTGAAAGAGGAACAGATAAGCTTTCCATCGAGCTCTTAGTCGAAGAAGTCGGTCGAAGGATGCAAAAGTTATTAGCAAAAAACTAATCGGTGGTCAACACGTTTCCGTCTTACTGCCGATTCTTTTCGCAAAGTTCTTTTCTATAATTCTAGTATATAATGGGAAAAAATTTAACGAATTTTTTGTCCATGTAAAAAACTATTAATTCTGAATAAAATGCCACCCATTTATGCAATTAAAAAAATTTAAATGTCCCTTATTAGATAAGGCATATTTTCGTCTGAAAAAAAAAATTTTATTTCTTATGATTTTTCGTAAAATATGTTAATGCCATCTGCAAGAGGGACAGATAACCTTTCCATCGAGCTCTTAGTCGAAGAAGTCAGTCGAAGGATGCAAAAGCTATTAGCAAAAAAACTTATCTGTGGTCATCACGTTTCCGTCCTACTGCCGATTCTTTTCGCAAAGTACTTTTCTATAATTCTAGTATTTAATGGGAAAAAATTAAACGAATTTTTTGTCCATGTAAAAAACTATTAATTCTGAATAAAATGCCACCCATTTATGCAATTAAAAAAATTTAAATGTCTCTTATTTGATAAGGCATATTTTCGTTTGAAAAAAAAAAATTTTATTTCTAATGATTTGTCGTAAAATATGTTAATGCCATCTGCAAGAGGGACAGATAACCTTTCCATCGAGCTCTTAGTCGAAGAAGTCAGTCGAAGGATGCAAGAGTTATTAGCAAAAAACTAATCGGTGGTCAACACGTTTCCGTCTTACTGCCGATTCTTTTCGCAAAGTTCTTTTCTATAATTCTAGTATATAATGGGAAAAAATTTAACGAATTTTTTGTCCATGTAAAAAACTATTAATTCTGAATAAAATGCCACCCATTTATGCAATTAAAAAAATTTAAATGTCCCTTATTAGATAAGGCATATTTTCGTCTGAAAAAAAAAATTTTATTTCTTATGATTTTTCGTAAAATATGTTAATGCCATCTGCAAGAGGGACAGATAACCTTTCCATCGAGCTCTTAGTCGAAGAAGTCAGTCGAAGGATGCAAAAGCTATTAGCAAAAAAACTTATCTGTGGTCATCACGTTTCCGTCCTACTGCCGATTCTTTTCGCAAAGTTCTTTTCTATAATTCTAGTATATAATGGGAAAAAATTTAACGAATTTTTTGTCCATGTAAAAAACTATTAATTCTGAATAAAATGCCACCCATTTATGCAATTAAAAAAATTTAAATGTCCCTTATTAGATAAGGCATATTTTCGTCTGAAAAAAAAAAATATTATTTCTTATGATTTTTCGTAAAATATGTTAATGCCATCTGCAAGAGGGACAGATAACCTTTCCATCGAGCTCTTAGTCGAAGAAGTCAGTCGAAGGATGCAAAAGCTATTAGCAAAAAAACTTATCTGTGGTCATCACGTTTCCGTCCTACTGCCGATTCTTTTCGCAAAGTACTTTTCTATAATTCTAGTATATAATGGGAAAAAATTTAACAAATTTTTTGTCCATGTAAAAAACTATTAATTCTGAATAAAATGCCACCCATTTATGCAATTAAAAAAATTTAAATGTCCCTTATTAGATAAGGCATATTTTCGTCTGAAAAAAAAAATTTTATTTCTTATGATTTTTCGTAAAATATGTTAATGCCATCTGCCAGAGGGACAGATAACCTTTCCATCGAGCTCTTAGTCGAAGAAGTCAGTCGAAGGATGCAAAAGCTATTAGCAAAAAAAACTTATCTGTGGTCATCACGTTTCCGTCCTACTGCCGATTCTTTTCGCAAAGTACTTTTCTATAATTCTAGTATTTAATGGGAAAAAATTAAACGAATTTTTTGTCCATGTAAAAAACTATTAATTCTTAATAAAATGCCACCCATTTATGCAATTAAAAAAATTTAAATGTCTCTTATTTGATAAGGCATATTTTCGTCTGAAAAAAAAAAATTTTATTTCTTATGATTTTTCGTAAAATATGTTAATGCCATCTGCAAGAGGGACAGATAACCTTTCCATCGAGCTCTTTGTCGAAGAAGTCAGTCGAAGGATGCAAAAGCTATTAGCAAAAAACTTATCTGTGGTCATCACGTTTCCGTCCTACTGCCGATTCTTTTCGCAAAGTACTTTTCTATAATTCTAGTATTTAATGGGAAAAAATTAAACGAATTTTTTGTCCATGGCAAAAATTATTAATTCTGAATAAAATGCCACCCATTTATGTAATTAAAAAAATTTAAATGTGTCTCATTAGATGAGCCATATTTTCCTCTGATAAGGTATTTCTTCTTCAATGATTTCGAGCATATTTTAGTGTTGATCAAAAAACTTGTATTTCTTACGAATTTTCGTAAAATATGTTAATGCCATCTGAAAGAGGAACAGATAAGCTTTCCATCGAGCTCTTAGTCGAAGAAGGCGGTCGAAGGATGCAAAAGTTATTAGTAAACAACTAATCGAAGGTCAACACGTTTCCGTCTTTCTGCCGATTCTTTTCGCAAAGTACTTTTCTATAATTCTAGTATATAATGGGACAAAATTAAACGAATTTTTTGTCCATGTAAAAAACTATTAATTCTGAATAAAATGCCACCCATTTATGCAATTGAAAAAATTTAAATGTCTTTTATTAGATAAGGCATATTTTCGTCTGAAAAAAAAAAAAAAATTTATTTCTTATGATTTTTCTTAAAATATGTTAATGCCATCTGCAAGACGAACAGATAAGCTTTCCATCAAGCTCTTAGTCGAAGAAGTCAGTCGAAGGATGCAAGAGCTATTAGCAAAAAACTTATCGGTGGTCAACACGTTTTCGTCCTACTGCCGATTCTTTTCGCAAAGTACTTTTCTATATTTCTAGTATTTAATGGGAAAAATTAAACGAATTTTTTGTCCATGTAAAAAATTATTAATTCTGAATAAAATGCCGCCCATTAATGCAATTAAATAAATTTAAATGTGGCTCATTAGATAAGCCATATTTTCCTCAGATAAGGTACTTCTTCTTCAATGATTTCGAGCATATTTTAGTTTTGATCAAAAAAATTTTATTTCTTATGAATTTTCGTAAAATATGTTAATGCCATCTGAAAAAGGAACAGAAAAGCTTTCCATCGAGCTCTTAGTCGAAGAAGGTGGTCGAAGGATGCAAGAGTTATTAGCAAAAAACTAATCGGTGGTCAACACGATTCCGTCCTACTGTCGATTCTTTTCGCAAAGTTAATTTCTATAATTCTAGTATTTAATGGGAAAAAATTAAACGAATTTTTTGTCCATGTAAAAAATTATTAATTCTGAATAAAATGCCACCCATTTATGCAATTAATAAAATTTAAATGTCTCTTATTAGTTAAGGCATATGTTCGTCTGATAAGGTACTTCTTCTTCAATGATTTCGAGGATATTTTAGTTTTGATCAAAAAAATTTTATTTCTGATGACTTTTCGTAAAATATGTTAATACCATCTGAAAGAGGAACAGATAAGCTTTCCATCGAGCTCTTAGTCGATCGAAGGATGCAAGAGTTGCTAGCAAAAAACTTATCTGTGGTCAACACGTTTCCGTCCTACTGCCGATTATTTTCGCAAAGGACTTCTGTATAATTCTAGTATTTAATGGGAAAAAATTAAACGAATTTTTTGTCCATGTAAAAAACTATTAATTCTGAATAAAATGCCGCCCATTTATGCAGTTAAAAAAATTTAAAAGTCTCTTATTAGATAAGGCATATTTTCGTCTTATAAGCAGCGTTGCCAGACGTCCCGATTTTAGCGGGACGTCCAAATATTTAAATGAAAATTAAATGTCCCGCACGGGACAGGCTCAGTCCCGCTTTTTTTAAATAGCTCCATAATAATTAATTCCACATGATCATGAAAACTCTATAATGGCTTTTGAGTTTCATTTTAGTTTTATGTTTTTCAAACCAGAACCACGAAATGCAATTGTGAACATGAATGAAAATTTTGCGCTCGCTTGTCGCTTGCAATGTCAACTGTGTCAGTGAACCACTGTTGAATGTGGCGCACTTGCGTCTCAAAAAGGAAGAAATAGATATTCCTTAACATAAATTTTGGACTCTGTTTTCTCAAAACCAACACAGCAGTAAAGCTGGGCTGTCAATTTAAGACATTGCTTCCTAAAAACCAAAATTAATTTTAATTTAATTCTCATAAAAAAAGGTCGGATGACACAAACGAATGCTCTGTAAATTTAATAAAAGAAGAATTACTCATCCGGTTTCATTTACAGTTATTCTGTGAATAGTTCTTCACTCCTATTAAAGAGAAAAAGGAAACTTTAAAAGAAGTTAAGTTTTCACAGAAATATTAAATGTTATATTAAAATACATTTTCATGGGTTTTTTTGCTTTCTTTGGTCACATAAATGTAATTTTAATTCAAATAAAAAGGTAAATATTTAAAAACTTCTGATTATATACGTTGTTTGATTATGTCCCGCTTTCGACGAAAAAGTCCCGCTTTTCGAAGAAGTCGGTCGAAGGATGCAAGAGTTATTAGCAAAAAACTTATCGGTGGTCAACACGTTTCCGTCCCACTGCCGATTCTTTTCGCAAAGTACTTTTCTATAATTCTAGTATTAAATTTAATTTTTGTCCATGTAAAAAAACTATTAATTCTGAATAAAATGCCACCCATTTATGCAATTAAAAAAATTTAAATGTCTCTTATTTGATAAGGCATATTTTCGTCTGAAAAAAAAAAAATGTTATTTCTTATTACTTTTCGTAAAATATATTAATGCCATCTGAAAGAGGAACAGATAAGCTTTCCATCAAGCTCTTAGTCTAAGAAGTCGGTCAAAGGATGCAAGAGTTATTAGCAAAAAACTAATCGTTGGTCAACACGATTCCGTCCTACTGCCGATTCTTTTCGCAAAGTACTTTTCTATAATTATAGTATTTAATGGGAAAAAATTAAACGAATTTTTTGTCCATGTAAAAAACTATTAATTCTGAATAAAATGCCACCCATTTATGCAATTAAAAAAATTTAAATGTCTCTTATTAGATAAGGCATATTTTCGTCTGAAAAAAAAAAAATTTTATTTCTTATGATTTTTCGTAAAATATGTTAATGCCATCTGCAAGAAGGACAGATGAGCTTTCCATCGAGCTCTTAGTCGAAGAAGTCAGTCGAAGGATGCAAAAGCTTTTAGCAAAAAACTTATCGGTGGTCAACACTATTCCGTCCTACTGCCGATTCTTTTCGCAAAGTACTTTTCTATAATTCTAGTATTTAATGGGAAAAAATTAAACGAATTTTTTGTCCATGTAAATAACTATTAATTTTGAATAAAATGCCGCCCATTTATGCAATTAATAAAATTTAAATGTCTCTTATTAGATAAGGCATATTTTCGTCTTATAAGGTACTTCCTTTTCAATGATTTCCAGGATACTTTAGTTTTGATCAAAAAACTTGTATTTCTTACGACTTTTCGAAAAATATGTTAATGCCATCTGAAAGAGGAACAGATAAGCTTTTCATCGAGCTCTTAGTCGAAGAAGTCGGTCGAAGGATGCAAGAGTTATTAGCAAAAAACTTATCTGTGGTCAACACGTTTCCGTCCTACTGACGATTCTTTTCCCAAAGTACTTTTCTATAATTCTAGTATTTAATGGGAAAAAATTAAACGAATTTTTTTCCATGTAAAAAACTATTAATTCTGAACAAAATGCCACCAATTTATGCAATTAAAAAAATTTAAATGTCTCTTACTAGATAAGGCATATTTTCGTCTGATGAGGTACTTCTTCTTCAATGATTTCGAGGATATTTTAGTTTTGATCAAAAAAATTTTATTTTTATGACTTTTCGTAAAATATGTTAATGCCATCTGAAAGAGGAACAGATAAGCTTTCCATCGAGCTTTTAGTCGAAGAAGTCGGTCGAAGGATGCAAGAGTTATTAGCAAAAAACTTATGTGTGGTCATCACGTTTCTGTCCTACTGCCGATTATTTTCGCAAGGTACTTTTCTATAATTCTAGTATTTAATGGGAAAAAATTAAACGAATTTTTTGGCCATGTAAAAACTATTAATTCTGAATAAAATGCCGGCCATTTATGCAATTAATAAAATTTAAATGTCTCTTATTAGTTAAGGCATATTGTCGTCTTATAAGGTACTTCCTTTTCAATGATTTCCAGGATATCTTAGTGTTGATCAAAAAACTTGTATTTCTTACGACTTTTCGTAAAATATGTTAATGCCATCTAAAAGAGGAACAGATAAGCTTTCCATCGAGCTCTTAGTCGAAGAAGTAAGTCGAAGGATGCAAAAGTAATTAACAAAAAACTAATCGGTGGTCAACACGTTTCCGTCCTATTGCCGATTCTTTTCGCAAAGTTCTTTTCTATAATTCTACTATTTAATGGGAAAAAATTAAACGAATTTTTTGTCCATGAAAAAAACTATTAATTCTAAATAAAATGCCACCCATTTATGCAATAAAAAAAATTTAAATGTCTCTTATTAGATAAGGCATATTTTCGTCTGAAAAAAAAAACATTTTATTTCTTATGACTTTTCGTAAAATATGTTAATGCCATCTGAAAGAGGAACAGATAAGCTTTCCATCGAGCTCTTAGTCGAAGAAGTCGGTCGAAGGATGCAAGAGTTATTTGCAAAAAACTAATCGGTGGTCAACACGTTTTCGTCCTACTGCCGATTATTTTCGCAAAGTACTTTTCTATAATTCTAGTATTTAATGGGAAAAATTAAACAAATTTTTTGTCCATGTAAAAAACTATTAATTCTGAATAAAATGCCACCCATTTATGCAATTAAAAAAATTTAAATGTCTCATATTAGATACGCCATATTTTCCTCTGATAAGGTACTTTTTCTTCAATGATTTCGAGCATATTTTAGTTTTGATCAAAAAAATTGTATTTCTTATGCCTTTTCGTAAAATATGTTAATGCGATCTGAATAATGAACAGATAAGCTTTCCATCGAGCTCTTAGTCGAAGAAGGCGGTCGAAGGATGCAAAAGTTATTAGTAAAAAACTAATCGGTGGTCAACACGTTTTCGTCCTACTGCCGATTCTTTTCGCAAAGTTCTTTTCTATAATTCTAGTATTTAATGGGAAAAAATTAAACGAATTTTTTATCCATGTAAAAAACTATTAATTCTGAATAAAATGCCACCCATTTATGCAATTAATAAAATTTAAATGTCTCTTATTAGATAAGGTATATTTTCGTTTGATAAGGTACTTCCTTTTCAATGATTTCCAGGATATTTTAGTGTTGATCAAAAAACTTGTATTTCTTACGACTTTTCGTAAAATATGTTAATGCCATCTGAAAGAGGAACAGATAAGCTTTCCATCGAGCTCTTAGTCGAAGAAGTAATTAGCAAAAAACTAATCGGTGGTCAACACGTTTCCGTCTTACTGCCGATTCTTTTCGCAAAGTACTTTTCTATAATTCTAGTATATAATGGGAAAAAATTAAACGAATTTTTTGTCCATGTAAAAAGCTATTAATTCTGAATAAAATGCCACCCATTTATGCAATAAAAAAAATTTAAATGTCTCTTATTAGATAAGGCATATTTTCGTCTGAAAAAAAAAAAAAAAATTATTTCCTATGACTTTTCGTAAAATATGTTAATGCCATCTGAAAGAGGAACAGATAAGCTTTCCATCGAGCTCTTAGTCGAAGAAGTCGGTCGAAGGATGCAAAAGTAATTAGCAAAAAACTAATCGGTGGTCAACACGTTTCCGTCTTACTGCCGATTCTTTTCGCAAAGTACTTTTCTATAATTCTAGTATATAATGGGAAAAAATTAAACGAATTTTTTGTCCATGTAAAAAACTATTAATTCTGAATAAAATGCCACCCATTTATGCATTTAAAAAAATTTAAATGTCTCTCATTAGATAAGGCATATTTTCGTCTGAAAAAAAAAAAAAATTTATTTCTTATGACTTTTCGTAAAATATGTTAATGCGATCTGAAAAAGGAACAGATAAGCTTTCCATCGAGCTCTTAGTCGAAGAAGGCGGTCGAAGGATGCAAAAGTTATTAGCAAAAAACTAATCGGTGGTCAACACGATTCCGTCCTATTGCCGATTCTTTTCGCAAAGTTCTTTTCTATAATTCTAGTATTTAATGGGAAAAAATTAAACGAATTTTTTGTCCATGTAAAAAACTATTAATTCTGAATAAAATGCCACCCATTTATGCAATCAAAAAAATTTAAATGTCTCTTATTTGATAAGGTATATTTTCGTCTGATAAGGTACCTCTTCTTCAATGATTTCGAGGATATTTTAGTTTTAATCAAAAAAATTTTATTTCTTATGTTTTTTCGTAAAATATGTTAATGCCATCTGAAAAAGGAACAGATAAGCTTTCCATCGAGCTATTAGTCGAAGAAGTCGGTCGAAGGATGCAAGAGTTATTAGCAAAAAACTAATCGGTGGTCAACACGTTCTCGTCCTTCTGCCGATTATTTTCGCAAAGTACTTTTCTATAATTCTAGTATTTAATGGGAAAAAATTAATCGAATTTTTCGTCCATGTAAAAAACTATTAATTCTGAATAAAATGCCGCCCATTTATGCGATAAAAAAAAATTTAAATATCTCTTTTTTGATAAGGAATATTTTTGTCTGATAAGGTACTTCTTCTTCAATGATTTCGAGGATATTTTAGTTTTGATCAAAAAAATTTGCTTTCTTATGACTTTTCGTAAAATATGTTAATGCCATCTGAAAAAGGAACAGATAAGCTTTCCATCGAGCTCTTAGTCGAAGAAGTTGGTTGAAGGATGCAAGAGTTATTAGCAAAAAACTAATCGGTGGTCAACACGTTTCCTTCCTACTGCCGATTCTTTTCGCAAAGTACTTTTCTATAATTCTACTATTTAATGGGAAAAAATTAAACGAATTTTTTGTCCATGTAAAAAACTATTAATTCTGAATAAAATGCCACCCATTTATGCAATTAAAAAATTTAAATGTTTCATATTAGATAAGGTATATTTTCGTCTGATAAGGTACTTCTTCTTCAATGATTTCGAGGATATTTTAGTTTTAATCAAAAAACTTTTATTTCTTATGACTTTTCGTAAAATATGTTAATGCCATCTGAAAAAGGAACAGATAAGCTTTCCATCGAGCTCTTAGTCGAAGAAGTTGGTTGAAGGATGCAAGAGTTATTAGCAAAAAAAATAATCGGTGGTCAACACGTTTCCGTCCTACTGCCGATTCTTTTCGCAAAGTACTTTTCTATAATTCTAGTATATAATGGGAAAAAATTAAACGAATTTTTTGTCCATGTAAAAAACTATTAATTCTGAATAAAATGCCACCCATTTATGCAATTAAAAAAATTTAAATGTCTCATATTAGATAAGGTATATATTCGTCTGATAAGGTACTTCTTATTCAATGATTTCGAGGATGTTTTAGTTTTGATCAAAAAAAATTTTATTTCTTACGACTTTTCGTAAAATATGTTAATGCCATCTGAAAGCGGAGTAGATAAGCTTTCCATCGAGCCTTTAGTCGAAGAAGTCGGTCGAAGGATGCAAGAGTTATTAGCAAAAAAGTAATCGGTGGTCAACACGATTCCGTCCTACTGCCGATTCTTTTCGTAAAGTATTTCTCTATAATTCTAGTATTTAATGGGAAAAAATTAAACGAATTTTTTGTCCATGTAAAAAACTATTAATTCTGAATAAAATGCCACCCATTTATGCAATTAATAAAATTTAAATGTCTCTTATTAGATAAGGTATATTTTCGTTTGATAAGGTACTTCCTTTTCAATGATTTCCAGGATATTTTAGTGTTGATCAAAAAACTTGTATTTCTTACGACTTTTCGTAAAATATGTTAATGCCATCTGAAAGAGGAACAGATAAGCTTTCCATCGAGCTCTTAGTCGAAGAAGTAATTAGCAAAAAACTAATCGGTGGTCAACACGTTTCCGTCTTACTGCCGATTCTTTTCGCAAAGTACTTTTCTATAATTCTAGTATATAATGGGAAAAAATTAAACGAATTTTTTGTCCATGTAAAAAGCTATTAATTCTGAATAAAATGCCACCCATTTATGCAATAAAAAAAATTTAAATGTCTCTTATTAGATAAGGCATATTTTCGTCTGAAAAAAAAAAAAAAAAAATTATTTCCTATGACTTTTCGTAAAATATGTTAATGCCATCTGAAAGAGGAACAGATAAGCTTTCCATCGAGCTCTTAGTCGAAGAAGTCGGTCGAAGGATGCAAAAGTAATTAGCAAAAAACTAATCGGTGGTCAACACGTTTCCGTCTTACTGCCGATTCTTTTCGCAAAGTACTTTTCTATAATTCTAGTATATAATGGGAAAAAATTAAACGAATTTTTTGTCCATGTAAAAAACTATTAATTCTGAATAAAATGCCACCCATTTATGCATTTAAAAAAATTTAAATGTCTCTTATTAGATAAGGTATATTTTCGTCTGATAAGGTACCTCTTTTTCAATGATTTCGAGGATATTTTAGTTTTGATCAAAAAACTATTATTTCTTATGACTTTTCGTAAAATATGTTAATGCTATCTGAAAAAGGAACAGATAAGCTTTCCATCGAGCTATTAGTCGAAGAAGTCGGTCGAAGGATGCAAGAGTTATTAGCAAAAAACTAATCGGTGGTCAACACGTTCTCGTCCTTCTGCCGATTATTTTCGCAAAGTACTTTTCTATAATTCTAGTATTTAATGGGAAAAAATTAATCGAATTTTTCGTCCATGTAAAAAACTATTAATTCTGAATAAAATGCCGCCCATTTATGCGATAAAAAAAAATTTAAATATCTCTTTTTTGATAAGGAATATTTTTGTCTGATAAGGTACTTCTTCTTCAATGATTTCGAGGATATTTTAGTTTTGATCAAAAAAATTTTCTTTCTTATGACTTTTCGTAAAATATGTTAATGCCATCTGAAAGACGAACAGATAAGCTTTCCATCGAGCTCTTAGTCGAATAAGTTGGTTGAAGGATGCAAGAGTTATTAGCAAAAAACTAATCGGTGGTCAACACGTTTCCTTCCTACTGCCGATTCTTTTCGCAAAGTACTTTTCTATAATTCTACTATTTAATGGGAAAAAATTAAACGAATTTTTTGTCCATGTAAAAAACTATTAATTCTGAATAAAATGCCACCCATTTATGCAATTAAAAAATTTAAATGTTTTATATTAGATAAGGTATATTTTCGTCTGATAAGGTACTTCTTCTTCAATGATTTCGAGGATATTTTAGTTTTAATCAAAAAACTTTTATTTCTTATGACTTTTCGTAAAATATGTTAATGCCATCTGAAAAAGGAACAGATAAGCTTTCCATCGAGCTCTTAGTCGAAGAAGTTGGTTGAAGGATGCAAGAGTTATTAGCAAAAAAAATAATCGGTGGTCAACACGTTTCCGTCCTACTGCCGATTCTTTTCGCAAAGTACTTTTCTATAATTCTAGTATATAATGGGAAAAAATTAAACGAATTTTTTGTCCATGTAAAAAACTATTAATTCTGAATAAAATGCCACCCATTTATGCAATTAAAAAAATTTAAATGTCTCATATTAGATAAGGTATATATTCGTCTGATAAGGTACTTCTTATTCAATGATTTCGAGGATGTTTTAGTTTTGATCAAAAAAAATTTTATTTCTTACGACTTTTCGTAAAATATGTTAATGCGATCTGAAAGAGGAGTAGATAAGCTTTCCATCGAGCCTTTAGTCGAAGAAGTCGGTCGAAGGATGCAAGAGTTATTAGCAAAAAAGTAATCGGTGGTCAACACGATTCCGTCCTACTGCCGATTCTTTTCGTAAAGTATTTCTCTATAATTCTAGTATTTAATGGGAAAAAATTAAACGAATGTTTTGTCCATGTAAAAAACTATAAATTGTGAATAAAATGCCGCCCATTTATGTAATTAATAAAATTTAAATGTCTCTTATTAGATAAGGCAAATTTTCGTTTGATAAGGTTCTTCTTCTTCAATGATTTCGAGGATATTTTAGTTTTGATCAAAATAATTTTATTTCTTATGACTTTTCGTTAAATATGTTAATGCCATCTGAAAGAGGAACAGATAAGCTTTCCATCAAGCTCTTAGTCGAAGAAATCGGTCGAAGGATGCAACAGTTATTAACAAAAAAACTTATTAGTGGTCAACAGGTTTCCGTCCTACTGCCGATTCTTTTCGCAAAGTAATTTTCTATAATTCTAGTATTTAATGGGAAAAAATTAAACGAATTTTTTTTCCATGTAAAAAACTTTTAATTCTGAATAAAATGCCGCCCATTTATGCAATTAATAAAGTTTAAATGTCTCTTATTTGATAAGGCATATTTTTGTCTGATAAGGTACTTCTTCTTCAATGATTTCGAGGATATTTTAGTTTTGATCAAAAAAATTTTATTTCTTATGACTTTTCGTTAAATATGTTAATGCCATCTGAAAGAGGAACAGATAAGCTTTCCATCAAGCTCTTAGTCGAAGAAATCGGTCGAAGGATGCAACAGTTATTAACAAAAAAACTTATTAGTGGTCAACAGGTTTCCGTCCTACTGCCGATTCTTTTCGCAAAGTACTTTTCTATAATTCTAGTATTTAATGGGAAAAAATTAAACGAATTTTTTTTCCATGTAAAAAACTTTTAATTCTGAATAAAATGCTGCCCATTTTTGCAATTAATAACATTTAAATGTCTCTTATTAGATAAGGCATATTTTCGTCTGATAAGGTACTTCTTTTTCAAAGATTTCAAGGATATTTTAGTTTAGATCAAAAAAATTTTATTTCTAACGACTTTTCGTAAAATATGTTGATGCCATCTGAAAGACGAACAGATAAGCTTTCCATCGAGCTCTTAGTCGAAGAAGTAATTAGCAAAAAACTAATCGGTGGTCAACACGTTTCCGTCTTACTGCCGATTCTTTTCGCAAAGTACTTTTCTATAATTCTAGTATATAATGGGAAAAAATTAAACGAATTTTTTGTCCATGTAAAAAGCTATTAATTCTGAATAAAATGCCACCCATTTATGCAATAAAAAAAATTTAAATGTCTCTTATTAGATAAGGCATATTTTCGTCTGAAAAAAAAAAAAAAAAATTATTTCCTATGACTTTTCGTAAAATATGTTAATGCCATCTGAAAGAGGAACAGATAAGCTTTCCATCGAGCTCTTAGTCGAAGAAGTCGGTCGAAGGATGCAAAAGTAATTAGCAAAAAACTAATCGGTGGTCAACACGTTTCCGTCTTACTGCCGATTCTTTTCGCAAAGTACTTTTCTATAATTCTAGTATATAATGGGAAAAAATTAAACGAATTTTTTGTCCATGTAAAAAACTATTAATTCTGAATAAAATGCCACCCATTTATGCATTTAAAAAAATTTAAATGTCTCTTATTAGATAAGGTATATTTTCGTCTGATAAGGTACCTCTTTTTCAATGATTTCGAGGATATTTTAGTTTTGATCAAAAAACTATTATTTCTTATGACTTTTCGTAAAATATGTTAATGCTATCTGAAAAAGGAACAGATAAGCTTTCCATCGAGCTATTAGTCGAAGAAGTCGGTCGAAGGATGCAAGAGTTATTAGCAAAAAACTAATCGGTGGTCAACACGTTCTCGTCCTTCTGCCGATTATTTTCGCAAAGTACTTTTCTATAATTCTAGTATTTAATGGGAAAAAATTAATCGAATTTTTCGTCCATGTAAAAAACTATTAATTCTGAATAAAATGCCGCCCATTTATGCGATAAAAAAAAATTTAAATATCTCTTTTTTGATAAGGAATATTTTTGTCTGATAAGGTACTTCTTCTTCAATGATTTCGAGGATATTTTAGTTTTGATCAAAAAAATTTTCTTTCTTATGACTTTTCGTAAAATATGTTAATGCCATCTGAAAGACGAACAGATAAGCTTTCCATCGAGCTCTTAGTCGAAGAAGTTGGTTGAAGGATGCAAGAGTTATTAGCAAAAAACTAATCGGTGGTCAACACGTTTCCTTCCTACTGCCGATTCTTTTCGCAAAGTACTTTTCTATAATTCTACTATTTAATGGGAAAAAATTAAACGAATTTTTTGACCATGTAAAAAACTATTAATTCTGAATAAAATGCCACCCATTTATGCAATTAAAAAATTTAAATGTTTTATATTAGATAAGGTATATTTTCGTCTGATAAGGTACTTCTTCTTCAATGATTTCGAGGATATTTTAGTTTTAATCAAAAAACTTTTATTTCTTATGACTTTTCGTAAAATATGTTAATGCCATCTGAAAAAGGAACAGATAAGCTTTCCATCGAGCTCTTAGTCGAAGAAGTTGGTTGAAGGATGCAAGAGTTATTAGCAAAAAAAATAATCGGTGGTCAACACGTTTCCGTCCTACTGCCGATTCTTTTCGCAAAGTACTTTTCTATAATTCTAGTATATAATGGGAAAAAATTAAACGAATTTTTTGTCCATGTAAAAAACTATTAATTCTGAATAAAATGCCACCCATTTATGCAATTAAAAAAATTTAAATGTCTCATATTAGATAAGGTATATATTCGTCTGATAAGGTACTTCTTATTCAATGATTTCGAGGATGTTTTAGTTTTGATCAAAAAAAATTTTATTTCTTACGACTTTTCGTAAAATATGTTAATGCGATCTGAAAGAGGAGTAGATAAGCTTTCCATCGAGCCTTTAGTCGAAGAAGTCGGTCGAAGGATGCAAGAGTTATTAGCAAAAAAGTAATCGGTGGTCAACACGATTCCGTCCTACTGCCGATTCTTTTCGTAAAGTATTTCTCTATAATTCTAGTATTTAATGGGAAAAAATTAAACGAATGTTTTGTCCATGTAAAAAACTATAAATTGTGAATAAAATGCCGCCCATTTATGTAATTAATAAAATTTAAATGTCTCTTATTAGATAAGGCAAATTTTCGTTTGATAAGGTTCTTCTTCTTCAATGATTTCGAGGATATTTTAGTTTTGATCAAAATAATTTTATTTCTTATGACTTTTCGTTAAATATGTTAATGCCATCTGAAAGAGGAACAGATAAGCTTTCCATCAAGCTCTTAGTCGAAGAAATCGGTCGAAGGATGCAACAGTTATTAACAAAAAAACTTATTAGTGGTCAACAGGTTTCCGTCCTACTGCCGATTCTTTTCGCAAAGTAATTTTCTATAATTCTAGTATTTAATGGGAAAAAATTAAACGAATTTTTTTTCCATGTAAAAAACTTTTAATTCTGAATAAAATGCCGCCCATTTATGCAATTAATAAAGTTTAAATGTCTCTTATTTGATAAGGCATATTTTTGTCTGATAAGGTACTTCTTCTTCAATGATTTCGAGGATATTTTAGTTTTGATCAAAAAAATTTTATTTCTTATGACTTTTCGTTAAATATGTTAATGCCATCTGAAAGAGGAACAGATAAGCTTTCCATCAAGCTCTTAGTCGAAGAAATCGGTCGAAGGATGCAACAGTTATTAACAAAAAAACTTATTAGTGGTCAACAGGTTTCCGTCCTACTGCCGATTCTTTTCGCAAAGTACTTTTCTATAATTCTAGTATTTAATGGGAAAAAATTAAACGAATTTTTTTTCCATGTAAAAAACTTTTAATTCTGAATAAAATGCTGCCCATTTTTGCAATTAATAACATTTAAATGTCTCTTATTAGATAAGGCATATTTTCGTCTGATAAGGTACTTCTTTTTCAAAGATTTCAAGGATATTTTAGTTTAGATCAAAAAAATTTTATTTCTAACGACTTTTCGTAAAATATGTTGATGCCATCTGAAAGACGAACAGATAAGCTTTCCATCGAGCTTTTAGTCGAAGAAGTCGGTCGAAGGATGCAAGAGATGTTTGCAAAAATCTAATCGGTGGTCAACACGTTTCCGTCCTACTACCGATTCTTTTCGCAATGTCATTTTCAATAATTCTAGTATTTAATGGGAAAAAATTAAACGAATTTTTTGTCCATGTAAAAAACTATTAATTCTGAATAAAATGCCGCCCATTTATGCAATTAAAAAAATAACATGTCTCTTATTAGATAAGGCATATTTTCGTCTGATAAGGTACTTCTTTTTCAATGATTTCGAGGATATTTTAGTTTTGATCAAAAAAATTTTAGTTCTTATGACTTTTCGTAAAATATGTTAATGCCATCTGAAAGAGGAACAGATAAGCTTTCCATCAAGCTCTTAGTCGAAGAAATCGGTCGAAGGATGCAACAGTTATTAACAAAAAAACTTATTAGTGGTCAACACGTTTCCGTCCTACTGCCGATTCTTTTCGCAAAGTACTTTTCTATAATTCTAGTATTTAATGGGAAAAAATTAAACGAATTTTTTTTCCATGTAAAAAACTTTTAATTCTGAATAAAATGCTGCCCATTTTTGCAATAAATAACATTTAAATGTCTCTTATTAGATAAGGCATATTTTCGTCTGATAAGGTACTTCTTTTTCAAAGATTTCAAGGATATTTTAGTTTTGATCAAAAAAATTTTATTTCTAACGACTTTTCGTAAAATATGTTGATGCCATCTGAAAGACGAACAGATAAGCTTTCCATCGAGCTCTTAGTCGAAGAAGTCGGTTGAAGGATGCAAGAGTTATTAGCAAAAAAATAATCGGTGGTCAACACGTTTCCGTCCTACTGCCGATTCTTTTCGCAAAGTACTTTTCTATAATTCTAGTATTTAATGGGAAAAAATTAAACGAATTTTTTGTCCATGTAAAAAACTATTAATTCTGAATAAAATGCCAACCATTTATGCAATTAAAAAATTTAAATGTTTCATATTAGATAAGGCAAATTTTCGTCTGATAAGGTACTTCTTTTTCAAAGATTTCAAGGATATTTTAGTTTTGATCAAAAAAATTTTATTTCTAACGACTTTTCGTAAAATATGTTGATGCCATCTGAAAGACGAACAGATAAGCTTTCCATCGAGCTCTTAGTCGAAGAAGTCGGTTGAAGGATGCAAGAGTTATTAGCAAAAAAATAATCGGTGGTCAACACGTTTCCGTCCTACTGCCGATTCTTTTCGCAAAGTACTTTTCTATAATTCTAGTATTTAATGGGAAAAAATTAAACGAATTTTTTTTCCATGTAAAAAACTTTTAATTCTGAATAAAATGCTGCCCATTTTTGCAATAAATAACATTTAAATGTCTCTTATTAGATAAGGCATATTTTCGTCTGATAAGGTACTTCTTCTTCAATGATTTCGAGGATATTTTAGTTTTAATCAAAAAACTTTTATTTCTTATGACTTTTCGTAAAATATGTTAATACCATCTGAAAAAGGAACAGATAAGCTTTCCATCGAGCTCTTAGTCGAAGAAGTTGGTTGAAGGATGCAAGAGTTATTAGCAAAAAAATAATCGGTTGAAAAAATTAAACGAATGTTTTGTCCATCTAAAAAACTATTAATTAAGAATAAAATGCCGCCCATTTAAGTAATTAATAAAATTTAAATGTCTCTTATTAGATAAGGCATATTTTCGTTTGATAAGGTTCTTCTTCTTCAATGATTTCGAGGATATTTTAGTTTTGATCAAAAAAATTTTATTTCTTATGACTTTTCGTTAAATATGTTAATGCCATCTGAAAGAGGAACAGATAAGCTTTCCATCGAGCTCTTAGTCGAAGAAGTTGGTTGAAGGATGCAAGAGTTATTAGCAAAAAAACTTATTAGTGGTCAACAGGTTTCCGTCCTACTGCCGATTCTTTTCGTAAAGTATTTCTCTATAATTCTAGTATTTAATGGGAAAAAATTAAACGAATGTTTTGTCCATGTAAAAAACTATAAATTGTGAATAAAATGCCGCCCATTTATGTAATTAATAAAATTTAAATGTCTCTTATTAGATAAGGCAAATTTTCGTTTGATAAGGTTCTTCTTCTTCAATGATTTCGAGGATATTTTAGTTTTGATCAAAATAATTTTATTTCTTATGACTTTTCGTTAAATATGTTAATGCCATCTGAAAGAGGAACAGATAAGCTTTCCATCAAGCTCTTAGTCGAAGAAGTTGGTTGAAGGATGCAAGAGTTATTAGCAAAAAAACTTATTAGTGGTCAACAGGTTTCCGTCCTACTGCCGATTCTTTTCGTAAAGTATTTCTCTATAATTCTAGTATTTAATGGGAAAAAATTAAACGAATGTTTTGTCCATGTAAAAAACTATAAATTGTGAATAAAATGCCGCCCATTTATGTAATTAATAAAATTTAAATGTCTCTTATTAGATAAGGCAAATTTTCTTTTGATAAGGTTCTTCTTCTTCAATGATTTCGAGGATATTTTAGTTTTGATCAAAATAATTTTATTTCTTATGACTTTTCGTTAAATATGTTAATGCCATCTGAAAGAGGAACAGATAAGCTTTCCATCAAGCTCTTAGTCGAAGAAATCGGTCGAAGGATGCCACAGTTATTAACAAAAAAACTTATTAGTGGTCAACAGGTTTCCGTCCTACTGCCGATTCTTTTCGCAAAGTAATTTTCTATAATTCTAGTATTTAATGGGAAAAAATTAAACGAATTTTTTTTCCATGTAAAAAACTTTTAATTCTGAATAAAATGCCGCCCATTTATGCAATTAATAAAGTTTAAATGTCTCTTATTAGATAAGGCATATTTTTGTCTGATAAGGTACTTCTTCTTCAATGATTTCGAGGATATTTTAGTTTTGATCAAAAAAATTTTATTTCTTATGACTTTTCGTTAAATATGTTAATGCCATCTGAAAGAGGAACAGATAAGCTTTCCATCAAGCTCTTAGTCGAAGAAATCGGTCGAAGGATGCAACAGTTATTAACAAAAAAACTTATTAGTGGTCAACAGGTTTCCGTCCTACTGCCGATTCTTTTCGCAAAGTACTTTTCTATAATTCTAGTATTTAATGGGAAAAAATTAAACGAATTTTTTTTCCATGTAAAAAACTTTTAATTCTGAATAAAATGCTGCCCATTTTTGCAATTAATAACACGTTTCCGTCCTACTGCCGATTCTTTTCGAAAAGTAATTTTCTATAATTCTAGTATTTAATGGGAAAAAATTAAACGAATTTTTTTTCCATATAAAAAACTTTTAATTCTGAATAAAATGCCGCCCATTTATGCAATTAATAAAGTTTAAATGTCTCTTATTAGATAAGGCATATTTTTGTCTGATAAGGTACTTCTTCTTCAATGATTTCGAGGATATTTTAGTTTTGATCAAACAAATTTTATTTCTTATGACTTTTCGTTAAATATGTTAATGCCATCTGAAAGAGGAACAGATAAGCTTTCCATCAAGCTCTTAGTCGAAGAAGTCGGTCGAAGGATGCAACAGTTATTAACAAAAAAAAAACTGGTGCGTGGAGTCCCTCCGCGCGGATGAAGTAAAACTCCTACTTTAAAAATAAAAGCGAAGGTTGTTTCGATTTTTTATAGTAATACTATGACCCTGAATCTGCAGCGTTTTCTTTAAGACCATTGTCACTCATTTTCATCTTTCATTCTAGGCCAGAAACGATTAAAATGTTCTTAAAAATAATTAAAAACACACAAAATAACAAAAATATTATACAATAAATTAAAAAAATATAATTAAAAAACAAAAAATATTGCCTTACATGGGAGTCGAACCTGGGGCAATTCGATCGGCAGCCTACCATTCACCCACACGACCAATACGGTATCTGACTTTTAGTGCTCTAATATCAAATAAAAAATAGTGTTCAATTTGAAATATCTTCATAGTCAATTTAGAATTCTTATTTTAAAAAATTATAGATCAGAAACTATTACAATATTCTTAAAAATAATTAAAAACATACAAAATAATAAAAATATTATCAAAATCATAAATTAAAATATAAGAATAATTATTGTCTCGACCGGTCATCGAACCCAGGACCTTCCGATTGCCGGCCGTCTACTTTACCACTGCACCATTGACTTGATAAATTTTTTTGAACAATATTGAAGTTTTGATAGTCATTCTATAATTGACAAAAAAACTATAAAAACCAAAAAAGTCTGTTTGCATCGATCGGGAGTCGAACTCGCAACATCTGGATTAGCAGCTTAGTCAGCTACCACTAAGCCACCGGTTTGGTTATTTTTTGAATGTCAATATTGATCTTTTAATTGTCACATTACAAAAATAGCGTTAAATATTTAACGTTTAACGCTTTGGAAGTCGAATAAGAAGTTTTACTTCAAAAAACTTATTAGTGGTCAACAGGTTTCCGTCCTACTGCCGATTCTTTTCGCAAAGTACTTTTCTATAATTCTAGTATTTAATGGGAAAAAATTAAACGAATTTTTTTTCCATGTAAAAAACTATTAATTCTGAATAATTCCGCAAAGTACTTTTCTATAATTCTGGTATTTAATGGGAAAAAATTAAACGAATTTTTTGTCCATGTAAAAAACTATTAATTCTGAATAAAATGCCGCCCATTTATGCAATTAAAAAAATTTAAATGTCTCTTATTAGATAAGGCATATTTTCGTCTGATAAGGTACTTCTTCTTCAATGATTTCGAGGATGTTTTAGTTTTGATCAAAAAAATTTTATTTCTTATGACTTTTCGTAAAATATGTTAATGCCATCTGAAAAAGGAACAGATAAGCTTTCCATCGAGCTCTTAGTCGAAGAAGTTGGTTGAAGGATGCAACAGTTATTACCAAAAAACGAATCGGTGGTCAACACGTTTCCGTCCTACTGCCGATTCTTTTCGCAAAGTACTTTTCTATAATTCTAGTATTTAATGGGAAAAAATTAAACGAATTTTTTGTCCATGTAAAAAACTATTAATTCTGAATAAAATGCCACCCATTTATGCAATTAAAAAAATAACATGTCTCTTATTAGATAAGGCATATTTTCGTCTGATAAGGTACTTCTTTTTCAATGATTTCGAGGATATTTTAGTTTTGATCAAAAAAATTTTAGTTCTTATGACTTTTCGTAAAATATGTTAATGCCATCTGAAAGAGGAACAGATAAGCTTTGCATCAAGCTCTTAGTCGAAGAAGTCGGTCGAAGGATGCAACAGTTATTAACAAAAAAACTTATTAGTGGTCAACACGTTTCCGTCCTACTGCCGATTCTTTTCGCAAAGTACTTTTCTATAATTCTAGTATTTAATGGGAAAAAATTAAACGAATTTTTTTTCCATGTAAAAAACTATTAATTCTGAATAATTCCGCAAAGTACTTTTCTATAATTCTGGTATTTAATGGGAAAAAATTAAACGAATTTTTTGTCCATGTAAAAAACTATTAATTCTGAATAAAATGCCACCCATTTATGCAATTAAAAAAATAACATGTCTCTTATTAGATAAGGCATATTTTCGTCTGATAAGGTACTTCTTCTTCAATGATTTCAAGGATATTTTAGTTTTGATCAAAAAAATTTTATTTCTAACGACTTTTCGTAAAATATGTTAATGCCATCTGAAAGACGGACAGATAAGCTTTCCATCGAGCATTTAGTCGAAGAAGTCGGTCGAAGGATGCAAGAGATGTTTGCAAAAAACTAATCGGTGGTCAACACGTTTCCGTCCTACTGCCGATTCTTTTCGCAAAGTACTTTTCTATAATTCTAGTATATAATGGGAAAAAATTAAACGAATTTTTTGTCCATGTAAAAAACTATTAATTCTGAATAAAATGCCGCCCATTTATGCAATTAAAAAAATTTAAATGTCTCTTATTAGATAAGGCATATTTTCGTCTGATAAGGTACTTCTTCTTCAATGATTTCGAGGATGTTTTAGTTTTGATCAAAAAAATTTTATATCATACGACTTTTCGTAAAATATGTTAATGCCATCTGAAAGAGGATCAGATAAGCTTTCCATCAAGCTCTTAGTCGAAGAAGTCGGTTGAAGGATGCAAGAGTTATTAGCAAAAAAATAATCGGTGGTCAACACGTTTCCGTCCTACTGCCGATTCTTTTCGCAAAGTACTTTTCTATAATTCTAGTATTTAATGGGAAAAAATTAAACGAATTTTTTTTCCATGTAAAAAACTATTAATTCTGAATAATTCCGCAAAGTACTTTTCTATAATTCTGGTATTTAATGGGAAAAAATTAAACGAATTTTTTGTCCATGTAAAAAACTATTAATTCTGAATAAAATGCCACCCATTTATGCAATTAAAAAAATAACATGTCTCTTATTAGATAAGGCATATTTTCGTCTGATAAGGTACTTCTTCTTCAATGATTTCAAGGATATTTTAGTTTTGATCAAAAAAATTTTATTTCTAACGACTTTTCGTAAAATATGTTGATGCCATCTGAAAGACGAACAGATAAGCTTTCCATCGAGCTCTTAGTCGAAGAAGTCGGTTGAAGGATGCAAGAGTTATTAGCAAAAAAATAATCGGTGGTCAACACGTTTCCGTCCTACTGCCGATTCTTTTCGCAAAGTACTTTTCTATAATTCTAGTATTTAATGGGAAAAAATTAAACGAATTTTTTGTCCATGTAAAAAACTATTAATTCTGAATAAAATGCCAACCATTTATGCAATTAAAAAATTTAAATGTTTCATATTAGATAAGGCAAATTTTCGTCTGATAAGGTACTTCTTTTTCAAAGATTTCAAGGATATTTTAGTTTTGATCAAAAAAATTTTATTTCTAACGACTTTTCGTAAAATATGTTGATGCCATCTGAAAGACGAACAGATAAGCTTTCCATCGAGCTCTTAGTCGAAGAAGTCGGTTGAAGGATGCAAGAGTTATTAGCAAAAAAATAATCGGTGGTCAACACGTTTCCGTCCTACTGCCGATTCTTTTCGCAAAGTACTTTTCTATAATTCTAGTATTTAATGGGAAAAAATTAAACGAATTTTTTTTCCATGTAAAAAACTTTTAATTCTGAATAAAATGCTGCCCATTTTTGCAATAAATAACATTTAAATGTCTCTTATTAGATAAGGCATATTTTCGTCTGATAAGGTACTTCTTCTTCAATGATTTCGAGGATATTTTAGTTTTAATCAAAAAACTTTTATTTCTTATGACTTTTCGTAAAATATGTTAATACCATCTGAAAAAGGAACAGATAAGCTTTCCATCGAGCTCTTAGTCGAAGAAGTTGGTTGAAGGATGCAAGAGTTATTAGCAAAAAAATAATCGGTTGAAAAAATTAAACGAATGTTTTGTCCATCTAAAAAACTATTAATTAAGAATAAAATGCCACCCATTTAAGTAATTAATAAAATTTAAATGTCTCTTATTAGATAAGGCATATTTTCGTTTGATAAGGTTCTTCTTCTTCAATGATTTCGAGGATATTTTAGTTTTGATCAAAAAAATTTTATTTCTTATGACTTTTCGTTAAATATGTTAATGCCATCTGAAAGAGGAACAGATAAGCTTTCCATCGAGCTCTTAGTCGAAGAAGTTGGTTGAAGGATGCAAGAGTTATTAGCAAAAAAACTTATTAGTGGTCAACAGGTTTCCGTCCTACTGCCGATTCTTTTCGTAAAGTATTTCTCTATAATTCTAGTATTTAATGGGAAAAAATTAAACGAATGTTTTGTCCATGTAAAAAACTATAAATTGTGAATAAAATGCCGCCCATTTATGTAATTAATAAAATTTAAATGTCTCTTATTAGATAAGGCAAATTTTCGTTTGATAAGGTTCTTCTTCTTCAATGATTTCGAGGATATTTTAGTTTTGATCAAAATAATTTTATTTCTTATGACTTTTCGTTAAATATGTTAATGCCATCTGAAAGAGGAACAGATAAGCTTTCCATCAAGCTCTTAGTCGAAGAAGTTGGTTGAAGGATGCAAGAGTTATTAGCAAAAAAACTTATTAGTGGTCAACAGGTTTCCGTCCTACTGCCGATTCTTTTCGTAAAGTATTTCTCTATAATTCTAGTATTTAATGGGAAAAAATTAAACGAATGTTTTGTCCATGTAAAAAACTATAAATTGTGAATAAAATGCCGCCCATTTATGTAATTAATAAAATTTAAATGTCTCTTATTAGATAAGGCAAATTTTCGTTTGATAAGGTTCTTCTTCTTCAATGATTTCGAGGATATTTTAGTTTTGATCAAAATAATTTTATTTCTTATGACTTTTCGTTAAATATGTTAATGCCATCTGAAAGAGGAACAGATAAGCTTTCCATCAAGCTCTTAGTCGAAGAAATCGGTCGAAGGATGCCACAGTTATTAACAAAAAAACTTATTAGTGGTCAACAGGTTTCCGTCCTACTGCCGATTCTTTTCGCAAAGTAATTTTCTATAATTCTAGTATTTAATGGGAAAAAATTAAACGAATTTTTTTTCCATGTAAAAAACTTTTAATTCTGAATAAAATGCCGCCCATTTATGCAATTAATAAAGTTTAAATGTCTCTTATTAGATAAGGCATATTTTTGTCTGATAAGGTACTTCTTCTTCAATGATTTCGAGGATATTTTAGTTTTGATCAAAAAAATTTTATTTCTTATGACTTTTCGTTAAATATGTTAATGCCATCTGAAAGAGGAACAGATAAGCTTTCCATCAAGCTCTTAGTCGAAGAAATCGGTCGAAGGATGCAACAGTTATTAACAAAAAAACTTATTAGTGGTCAACAGGTTTCCGTCCTACTGCCGATTCTTTTCGCAAAGTACTTTTCTATAATTCTAGTATTTAATGGGAAAAAATTAAACGAATTTTTTTTCCATGTAAAAAACTTTTAATTCTGAATAAAATGCTGCCCATTTTTGCAATTAATAACACGTTTCCGTCCTACTGCCGATTCTTTTCGAAAAGTAATTTTCTATAATTCTAGTATTTAATGGGAAAAAATTAAACGAATTTTTTTTCCATATAAAAAACTTTTAATTCTGAATAAAATGCCGCCCATTTATGCAATTAATAAAGTTTAAATGTCTCTTATTAGATAAGGCATATTTTTGTCTGATAAGGTACTTCTTCTTCAATGATTTCGAGGATATTTTAGTTTTGATCAAACAAATTTTATTTCTTATGACTTTTCGTTAAATATGTTAATGCCATCTGAAAGAGGAACAGATAAGCTTTCCATCAAGCTCTTAGTCGAAGAAGTCGGTCGAAGGATGCAACAGTTATTAACAAAAAAAAAACTGGTGCGTGGAGTCCCTCCGCGCGGATGAAGTAAAACTCCTACTTTAAAAATAAAAGCGAAGGTTGTTTCGATTTTTTATAGTAATACTATGACCCTGAATCTGCAGCGTTTTCTTTAAGACCATTGTCACTCATTTTCATCTTTCATTCTAGGCCAGAAACGATTAAAATGTTCTTAAAAATAATTAAAAACACACAAAATAACAAAAATATTATACAATAAATTAAAAAAATATAATTAAAAAACAAAAAATATTGCCTTACATGGGAGTCGAACCTGGGGCAATTCGATCGGCAGCCTACCATTCACCCACACGACCAATACGGTATCTGACTTTTAGTGCTCTAATATCAAATAAAAAATAGTGTTCAATTTGAAATATCTTCATAGTCAATTTAGAATTCTTATTTTAAAAAATTATAGATCAGAAACTATTACAATATTCTTAAAAATAATTAAAAACATACAAAATAATAAAAATATTATCAAAATCATAAATTAAAATATAAGAATAATTATTGTCTCGACCGGTCATCGAACCCAGGACCTTCCGATTGCCGGCCGTCTACTTTACCACTGCACCATTGACTTGATAAATTTTTTTGAACAATATTGAAGTTTTGATAGTCATTCTATAATTGACAAAAAAACTATAAAAACCAAAAAAGTCTGTTTGCATCGATCGGGAGTCGAACTCGCAACATCTGGATTAGCAGCTTAGTCAGCTACCACTAAGCCACCGGTTTGGTTATTTTTTGAATGTCAATATTGATCTTTTAATTGTCACATTACAAAAATAGCGTTAAATATTTAACGTTTAACGCTTTGGAAGTCGAATAAGAAGTTTTACTTCAAAAAACTTATTAGTGGTCAACAGGTTTCCGTCCTACTGCCGATTCTTTTCGCAAAGTACTTTTCTATAATTCTAGTATTTAATGGGAAAAAATTAAACGAATTTTTTTTCCATGTAAAAAACTATTAATTCTGAATAATTCCGCAAAGTACTTTTCTATAATTCTGGTATTTAATGGGAAAAAATTAAACGAATTTTTTGTCCATGTAAAAAACTATTAATTCTGAATAAAATGCCGCCCATTTATGCAATTAAAAAAATTTAAATGTCTCTTATTAGATAAGGCATATTTTCGTCTGATAAGGTACTTCTTCTTCAATGATTTCGAGGATGTTTTAGTTTTGATCAAAAAAATTTTATTTCTTATGACTTTTCGTAAAATATGTTAATGCCATCTGAAAAAGGAACAGATAAGCTTTCCATCGAGCTCTTAGTCGAAGAAGTTGGTTGAAGGATGCAACAGTTATTACCAAAAAACGAATCGGTGGTCAACACGTTTCCGTCCTACTGCCGATTCTTTTCGCAAAGTACTTTTCTATAATTCTAGTATTTAATGGGAAAAAATTAAACGAATTTTTTGTCCATGTAAAAAAACTATTAATTCTGAATAAAATGCCACCCATTTATGCAATTAAAAAAATAACATGTCTCTTATTAGATAAGGCATATTTTCGTCTGATAAGGTACTTCTTTTTCAATGATTTCGAGGATATTTTAGTTTTGATCAAAAAAATTTTAGTTCTTATGACTTTTCGTAAAATATGTTAATGCCATCTGAAAGAGGAACAGATAAGCTTTGCATCAAGCTCTTAGTCGAAGAAGTCGGTCGAAGGATGCAACAGTTATTAACAAAAAAACTTATTAGTGGTCAACACGTTTCCGTCCTACTGCCGATTCTTTTCGCAAAGTACTTTTCTATAATTCTAGTATTTAATGGGAAAAAATTAAACGAATTTTTTTTCCATGTAAAAAACTATTAATTCTGAATAATTCCGCAAAGTACTTTTCTATAATTCTGGTATTTAATGGGAAAAAATTAAACGAATTTTTTGTCCATGTAAAAAACTATTAATTCTGAATAAAATGCCACCCATTTATGCAATTAAAAAAATAACATGTCTCTTATTAGATAAGGCATATTTTCGTCTGATAAGGTACTTCTTCTTCAATGATTTCAAGGATATTTTAGTTTTGATCAAAAAAATTTTATTTCTAACGACTTTTCGTAAAATATGTTAATGCCATCTGAAAGACGGACAGATAAGCTTTCCATCGAGCATTTAGTCGAAGAAGTCGGTCGAAGGATGCAAGAGATGTTTGCAAAAAACTAATCGGTGGTCAACACGTTTCCGTCCTACTGCCGATTCTTTTCGCAAAGTACTTTTCTATAATTCTAGTATATAATGGGAAAAAATTAAACGAATTTTTTGTCCATGTAAAAAACTATTAATTCTGAATAAAATGCCGCCCATTTATGCAATTAAAAAAATTTAAATGTCTCTTATTAGATAAGGCATATTTTCGTCTGATAAGGTACTTCTTCTTCAATGATTTCGAGGATGTTTTAGTTTTGATCAAAAAAATTTTATATCATACGACTTTTCGTAAAATATGTTAATGCCATCTGAAAGAGGATCAGATAAGCTTTCCATCAAGCTCTTAGTCGAAGAAGTCGGTTGAAGGATGCAAGAGTTATTAGCAAAAAAATAATCGGTGGTCAACACGTTTCCGTCCTACTGCCGATTCTTTTCGCAAAGTACTTTTCTATAATTCTAGTATTTAATGGGAAAAAATTAAACGAATTTTTTTTCCATGTAAAAAACTATTAATTCTGAATAATTCCGCAAAGTACTTTTCTATAATTCTGGTATTTAATGGGAAAAAATTAAACGAATTTTTTGTCCATGTAAAAAACTATTAATTCTGAATAAAATGCCACCCATTTATGCAATTAAAAAAATAACATGTCTCTTATTAGATAAGGCATATTTTCGTCTGATAAGGTACTTCTTCTTCAATGATTTCAAGGATATTTTAGTTTTGATCAAAAAAATTTTATTTCTAACGACTTTTCGTAAAATATGTTGATGCCATCTGAAAGACGAACAGATAAGCTTTCCATCGAGCTCTTAGTCGAAGAAGTCGGTTGAAGGATGCAAGAGTTATTAGCAAAAAAATAATCGGTGGTCAACACGTTTCCGTCCTACTGCCGATTCTTTTCGCAAAGTACTTTTCTATAATTCTAGTATTTAATGGGAAAAAATTAAACGAATTTTTTGTCCATGTAAAAAACTATTAATTCTGAATAAAATGCCAACCATTTATGCAATTAAAAAATTTAAATGTTTCATATTAGATAAGGCAAATTTTCGTCTGATAAGGTACTTCTTTTTCAAAGATTTCAAGGATATTTTAGTTTTGATCAAAAAAATTTTATTTCTAACGACTTTTCGTAAAATATGTTGATGCCATCTGAAAGACGAACAGATAAGCTTTCCATCGAGCTCTTAGTCGAAGAAGTCGGTTGAAGGATGCAAGAGTTATTAGCAAAAAAATAATCGGTGGTCAACACGTTTCCGTCCTACTGCCGATTCTTTTCGCAAAGTACTTTTCTATAATTCTAGTATTTAATGGGAAAAAATTAAACGAATTTTTTTTCCATGTAAAAAACTTTTAATTCTGAATAAAATGCTGCCCATTTTTGCAATAAATAACATTTAAATGTCTCTTATTAGATAAGGCATATTTTCGTCTGATAAGGTACTTCTTCTTCAATGATTTCGAGGATATTTTAGTTTTAATCAAAAAACTTTTATTTCTTATGACTTTTCGTAAAATATGTTAATACCATCTGAAAAAGGAACAGATAAGCTTTCCATCGAGCTCTTAGTCGAAGAAGTTGGTTGAAGGATGCAAGAGTTATTAGCAAAAAAATAATCGGTTGAAAAAATTAAACGAATGTTTTGTCCATCTAAAAAACTATTAATTAAGAATAAAATGCCGCCCATTTAAGTAATTAATAAAATTTAAATGTCTCTTATTAGATAAGGCATATTTTCGTTTGATAAGGTTCTTCTTCTTCAATGATTTCGAGGATATTTTAGTTTTGATCAAAAAAATTTTATTTCTTATGACTTTTCGTTAAATATGTTAATGCCATCTGAAAGAGGAACAGATAAGCTTTCCATCGAGCTCTTAGTCGAAGAAGTTGGTTGAAGGATGCAAGAGTTATTAGCAAAAAAACTTATTAGTGGTCAACAGGTTTCCGTCCTACTGCCGATTCTTTTCGTAAAGTATTTCTCTATAATTCTAGTATTTAATGGGAAAAAATTAAACGAATGTTTTGTCCATGTAAAAAACTATAAATTGTGAATAAAATGCCGCCCATTTATGTAATTAATAAAATTTAAATGTCTCTTATTAGATAAGGCAAATTTTCGTTTGATAAGGTTCTTCTTCTTCAATGATTTCGAGGATATTTTAGTTTTGATCAAAATAATTTTATTTCTTATGACTTTTCGTTAAATATGTTAATGCCATCTGAAAGAGGAACAGATAAGCTTTCCATCAAGCTCTTAGTCGAAGAAGTTGGTTGAAGGATGCAAGAGTTATTAGCAAAAAAACTTATTAGTGGTCAACAGGTTTCCGTCCTACTGCCGATTCTTTTCGTAAAGTATTTCTCTATAATTCTAGTATTTAATGGGAAAAAATTAAACGAATGTTTTGTCCATGTAAAAAACTATAAATTGTGAATAAAATGCCGCCCATTTATGTAATTAATAAAATTTAAATGTCTCTTATTAGATAAGGCAAATTTTCGTTTGATAAGGTTCTTCTTCTTCAATGATTTCGAGGATATTTTAGTTTTGATCAAAATAATTTTATTTCTTATGACTTTTCGTTAAATATGTTAATGCCATCTGAAAGAGGAACAGATAAGCTTTCCATCAAGCTCTTAGTCGAAGAAATCGGTCGAAGGATGCCACAGTTATTAACAAAAAAACTTATTAGTGGTCAACAGGTTTCCGTCCTACTGCCGATTCTTTTCGCAAAGTAATTTTCTATAATTCTAGTATTTAATGGGAAAAAATTAAACGAATTTTTTTTCCATGTAAAAAACTTTTAATTCTGAATAAAATGCCGCCCATTTATGCAATTAATAAAGTTTAAATGTCTCTTATTAGATAAGGCATATTTTTGTCTGATAAGGTACTTCTTCTTCAATGATTTCGAGGATATTTTAGTTTTGATCAAAAAAATTTTATTTCTTATGACTTTTCGTTAAATATGTTAATGCCATCTGAAAGAGGAACAGATAAGCTTTCCATCAAGCTCTTAGTCGAAGAAATCGGTCGAAGGATGCAACAGTTATTAACAAAAAAACTTATTAGTGGTCAACAGGTTTCCGTCCTACTGCCGATTCTTTTCGCAAAGTACTTTTCTATAATTCTAGTATTTAATGGGAAAAAATTAAACGAATTTTTTTTCCATGTAAAAAACTTTTAATTCTGAATAAAATGCTGCCCATTTTTGCAATTAATAACACGTTTCCGTCCTACTGCCGATTCTTTTCGAAAAGTAATTTTCTATAATTCTAGTATTTAATGGGAAAAAATTAAACGAATTTTTTTTCCATATAAAAAACTTTTAATTCTGAATAAAATGCCGCCCATTTATGCAATTAATAAAGTTTAAATGTCTCTTATTAGATAAGGCATATTTTTGTCTGATAAGGTACTTCTTCTTCAATGATTTCGAGGATATTTTAGTTTTGATCAAACAAATTTTATTTCTTATGACTTTTCGTTAAATATGTTAATGCCATCTGAAAGAGGAACAGATAAGCTTTCCATCAAGCTCTTAGTCGAAGAAGTCGGTCGAAGGATGCAACAGTTATTAACAAAAAAAAAACTGGTGCGTGGAGTCCCTCCGCGCGGATGAAGTAAAACTCCTACTTTAAAAATAAAAGCGAAGGTTGTTTCGATTTTTTATAGTAATACTATGACCCTGAATCTGCAGCGTTTTCTTTAAGACCATTGTCACTCATTTTCATCTTTCATTCTAGGCCAGAAACGATTAAAATGTTCTTAAAAATAATTAAAAACACACAAAATAACAAAAATATTATACAATAAATTAAAAAAATATAATTAAAAAACAAAAAATATTGCCTTACATGGGAGTCGAACCTGGGGCAATTCGATCGGCAGCCTACCATTCACCCACACGACCAATACGGTATCTGACTTTTAGTGCTCTAATATCAAATAAAAAATAGTGTTCAATTTGAAATATCTTCATAGTCAATTTAGAATTCTTATTTTAAAAAATTATAGATCAGAAACTATTACAATATTCTTAAAAATAATTAAAAACATACAAAATAATAAAAATATTATCAAAATCATAAATTAAAATATAAGAATAATTATTGTCTCGACCGGTCATCGAACCCAGGACCTTCCGATTGCCGGCCGTCTACTTTACCACTGCACCATTGACTTGATAAATTTTTTTGAACAATATTGAAGTTTTGATAGTCATTCTATAATTGACAAAAAAACTATAAAAACCAAAAAAGTCTGTTTGCATCGATCGGGAGTCGAACTCGCAACATCTGGATTAGCAGCTTAGTCAGCTACCACTAAGCCACCGGTTTGGTTATTTTTTGAATGTCAATATTGATCTTTTAATTGTCACATTACAAAAATAGCGTTAAATATTTAACGTTTAACGCTTTGGAAGTCGAATAAGAAGTTTTACTTCAAAAAACTTATTAGTGGTCAACAGGTTTCCGTCCTACTGCCGATTCTTTTCGCAAAGTACTTTTCTATAATTCTAGTATTTAATGGGAAAAAATTAAACGAATTTTTTTTCCATGTAAAAAACTATTAATTCTGAATAATTCCGCAAAGTACTTTTCTATAATTCTGGTATTTAATGGGAAAAAATTAAACGAATTTTTTGTCCATGTAAAAAACTATTAATTCTGAATAAAATGCCGCCCATTTATGCAATTAAAAAAATTTAAATGTCTCTTATTAGATAAGGCATATTTTCGTCTGATAAGGTACTTCTTCTTCAATGATTTCGAGGATGTTTTAGTTTTGATCAAAAAAATTTTATTTCTTATGACTTTTCGTAAAATATGTTAATGCCATCTGAAAAAGGAACAGATAAGCTTTCCATCGAGCTCTTAGTCGAAGAAGTTGGTTGAAGGATGCAACAGTTATTACCAAAAAACGAATCGGTGGTCAACACGTTTCCGTCCTACTGCCGATTCTTTTCGCAAAGTACTTTTCTATAATTCTAGTATTTAATGGGAAAAAATTAAACGAATTTTTTGTCCATGTAAAAAACTATTAATTCTGAATAAAATGCCACCCATTTATGCAATTAAAAAAATAACATGTCTCTTATTAGATAAGGCATATTTTCGTCTGATAAGGTACTTCTTTTTCAATGATTTCGAGGATATTTTAGTTTTGATCAAAAAAATTTTAGTTCTTATGACTTTTCGTAAAATATGTTAATGCCATCTGAAAGAGGAACAGATAAGCTTTGCATCAAGCTCTTAGTCGAAGAAGTCGGTCGAAGGATGCAACAGTTATTAACAAAAAAACTTATTAGTGGTCAACACGTTTCCGTCCTACTGCCGATTCTTTTCGCAAAGTACTTTTCTATAATTCTAGTATTTAATGGGAAAAAATTAAACGAATTTTTTTTCCATGTAAAAAACTATTAATTCTGAATAATTCCGCAAAGTACTTTTCTATAATTCTGGTATTTAATGGGAAAAAATTAAACGAATTTTTTGTCCATGTAAAAAACTATTAATTCTGAATAAAATGCCACCCATTTATGCAATTAAAAAAATAACATGTCTCTTATTAGATAAGGCATATTTTCGTCTGATAAGGTACTTCTTCTTCAATGATTTCAAGGATATTTTAGTTTTGATCAAAAAAATTTTATTTCTAACGACTTTTCGTAAAATATGTTAATGCCATCTGAAAGACGGACAGATAAGCTTTCCATCGAGCATTTAGTCGAAGAAGTCGGTCGAAGGATGCAAGAGATGTTTGCAAAAAACTAATCGGTGGTCAACACGTTTCCGTCCTACTGCCGATTCTTTTCGCAAAGTACTTTTCTATAATTCTAGTATATAATGGGAAAAAATTAAACGAATTTTTTGTCCATGTAAAAAACTATTAATTCTGAATAAAATGCCGCCCATTTATGCAATTAAAAAAATTTAAATGTCTCTTATTAGATAAGGCATATTTTCGTCTGATAAGGTACTTCTTCTTCAATGATTTCGAGGATGTTTTAGTTTTGATCAAAAAAATTTTATATCATACGACTTTTCGTAAAATATGTTAATGCCATCTGAAAGAGGATCAGATAAGCTTTCCATCAAGCTCTTAGTCGAAGAAGTCGGTCGAAGGATGCAAGAGTGATTAGCAAAAAAACTAATTGGTGGTAAACACGTTTCCGTCCTACTGCTGATTCTTTTCGGAAAGTACTTTTCTATAATTCTAGTATTTAATGGGAAAAAATTAAACGAATTTTTTTTCCATGTAAAAAACTATTAATTCTGAATAATTCCGCAAAGTACTTTTCTATAATTCTGGTATTTAATGGGAAAAAATTAAACGAATTTTTTGTCCATGTAAAAAACTATTAATTCTGAATAAAATGCCACCCATTTATGCAATTAAAAAAATTTAAATGTCTCTTATTAGATAAGGCATATTTTCGTCTGAGAAAAAAAAAATTTATTTCTTATGATTTTTCGTAAAATATGTTAATGCCATCTGAAAGAGGAACAGATAAGCTTTCCATCGAGCTCTTAGTCAAAGAAGTCGGTTGAAGGATGCAAGAGTTATTAGCAAAAAACTAATCGGTTGGCAACACGATTCCGTCCTACTGCCGATTCTTTTCGTAAAGTATTTCTCTATAATTCTAGTATTTAATGGGAAAAAATTAAACGAATTTTTTGTCCATGTAAAAAACTATTAATTCTGAATAAAATGCCTCTCATTTATGCAACTAAAAAAATGTAAATGTCTCTTATTAGATAAGGCATATTTTCGTTTGATAAGGTTTTTCTTCTTCAATAATTTCGAGGATATTTTAGTTTTGATCAAAAAACTTTTATTGCTTACGACTTTTCGTAAAATATGTTAATGCCAACTGAAAGAGGAACAGATAAGCTTTCCATCAAGCTCTTAGTCGAAGAAGTCGGTCGAAGGATGCAAATTTAATTCTCAACTATATAATACCCTGTACACACACCTATGTTGATAACACGTTAAACATTCGCCGACAGCAAAAGCAGTGTACCACGATATGGTTTGTGTATTTGCTAATAGTGAGGCAGGGCTCACAGTGCAATGTTGCCATTAGATGGCGCTTTAGTACGGATTTTGTTACAAAGCATTGCTGCAAAATTTTAGTGTGTTGGTCTTTGCGGGAAAAGTGGTAGTTTGTTGTATGCAGTTTTAAAAAGGTATGTTACCTGAGTTTGCATACCAAATTTCAGCATTGTATTCTTTATACTTTAGGAGATACAGCAATTTTAAGAAAAAAAGTACCTTTTGTTGTGCTCGATGGGCGGGAAGGAATGGGGGTGGCAAAAATTCCTTCAAACTTGATCTAGTGTTCGACCACACGAGTCTATCTTCCAAATTTCAAGTCTCTAGCTTTAATAGTTTTCGCAGTGTTAAGTACGGTTTTTGTTACAAATAGGATAAAGCAGTGTTCAAAGCGCAATTTATGCCAAATTTCAATTTGTTTGTCTTTGCGTTGTCACACAGCGTTAAAACTGAAAGTTTGTGGTATGCAGTTTTAAAAAGGTATGTTTACTGAGTTTGCATACAAAATTTCAGCATTGTATCTATTATAGTTTAGGAGATACAGCAATTTTAAGAAAACAACTTTTTGAGGGGAAACGAAGGGGAGGGGGAAAAATGTGGTATGCAGTTTTGTAGAGCTATACATACTGAGTCTACATACTCATGTTCATGTTTCTAACTCGTCAGGGTTTCGAGCTACAGCCTTTTGAAAAAATGGGTGGTGCTCGATGGGCGGCAAGGAGTGGGCGTGGCAAAAAATCCTTCAAACTTGATCTAGCGTTTGACCTCACGAGTCTATCCACCAAATTTCAAGTCTCTAGCTCTTATAGTTTTCGAGAACCATTGGTGAGGACGGACGGACGGACAGACAAGGCTATATCAATTCGTCTTGTCATCCTGATCAAGAAAATATATACTTTATAGGGGCCCCTCCCCTCCTTCTATGCGTTACATACAAACCGTGTACAGGGTATAAAAATTTAAATGTCTCTTATTAGATAAGGCATATTTTCGTCTGATAAGGTACTTCTTCTTCAATGATTTCGGGGATATTTTAGTTTTGATCAAAAAAATTTTATTGCTTACGACTTTTCGTAAAATATGTTAATGCCATCTGAAAGAGGAACAGATAAGCTTTCCATCTAGCTCTTAGTCGAATAAGTCGGTCGAAGGATGCAAGAGTTATTAGCAAAAAACTAATCGGTGATCAACACGTCTTCGTCCTACTGCCGATTCTTTTCGCAAAGTACTTTTCTATAATTCTAGTATTTATTAAGAAAAAATTAATCGAATTTTTCGTCCATGTAAAAAACTATTAATTCTGAATAAAATGCCGCCCATTTATGCAATAAAAAAAAATGTAAATGTCTCTTATTAGATAAGGCTTATTTTCGTTTGATAAGGTTCGTCTTCTTCAATAATTTCGAGGATATTTTAGTTTTGATCAAAAAAATTTTATAGCTTATGACTTTTCGAAAAATATGTTAATGCCAACTCGAGCTCTTAGTCGAAGAAGTCGGTCGAAGGATGCAAGAGTTATAAGCAAAAAAACTAATTGGTGGTCCACACGTTTCCGTCCTACTGCCGATTCTTTTCGCAAAGTACTTTTCTATAATTCTAGTATTTAATGCGAAAAAATTAAACGAATTTTTTTTCCATGTAAAAAACTATTAATTCTGAATAAAATGAAGCCCATTTATGCAATTAAAAAAATTTAAATGTCTCATATTAGATAAGGCATATTTTCGTCTGATAAGGTACTTCTTTTTCAATGATTTCGAGGATATTTTAGTTTTGATCAAAAAAATTTTATTAATTCTAGTATTTAATGGGAAAAAATTAAACGAATTTTTTGTCCATGTAAAAAACTATTAATTCTGAATAAAATGACGCTCATTTATGCAATTAAAAAATGTAAATGTCTCTTATTAGATAAGGCATATTTTCGTTTGATAAGGTTCTTCTTCTTCAATAATTTCGAGGATATTTTAGTTTTGATCAAAAAAATTTTATTGCTTATGACTTTTCGTAAAATATGTTAATGCCAACTGAAAGAGGAACAGAAATGCTTTCCATCAAGCTCTTAGTCGAAGAAGTCGGTCGAAGGATGCAAGAGTTATTAGCAAAAAACTAATCGGTGGGCAACACGATTCCGTCCTACTGCCGATTCTTTTCGTAAAGTATTTCTCTATAATTCTAGTATTTAATGGGAAAAAATTAAACGAATTTTTTGTCCATGTAAAAAACTATTAATTCTGAATAAAATGAAGCCCATTTATGCAATTAAAAAAATTTAAATGTATCTTATTAGATAAGGCATATTTTCGTCTGATAAGGTACTTCTTCTTCAATGATTTCGAGGATATTTTAGTTTTGATCAAAAAAATTTTATTTCTTATGACTTTTCGTAAAATATGTTAATGCCATCTGAAAGAGGAACAGATAAGCTTTCCATCGAGCTCTTAGTCGAAGAAGTCGGTCGAAGGATGCAAGAGTTATTTGCAAAAAACTAATCGGTGGGCAACACGATTCCGTCCTACTGCCGACTCTCTTCGCAATGTACTTTTCTATAATTCTAGTATTTAATGGGAAAAAATTAAACGAATTTTTTGTCCATGTAAAAAACTATTAATTCTGAATAAAATGCCACCCATTTATGCAATTAAAAAAATTTAAATGTCTCTTATTAGATAAGGCATATTTTCGTCTGAGAAAAAAAAAATTTATTTCTTATGATTTTTCGTAAAATATGTTAATGCCATCTGAAAGAGGAACAGATAAGCTTTCCATCGAGCTCTTAGTCAAAGAAGTCGGTTGAAGGATGCAAGAGTTATTAGCAAAAAACTAATCGGTTGGCAACACGATTCCGTCCTACTGCCGATTCTTTTCGTAAAGTATTTCTCTATAATTCTAGTATTTAATGGGAAAAAATTAAACGAATTTTTTGTCCATGTAAAAAACTATTAATTCTGAATAAAATGCCTCTCATTTATGCAACTAAAAAAATGTAAATGTCTCTTATTAGATAAGGCATATTTTCGTTTGATAAGGTTTTTCTTCTTCAATAATTTCGAGGATATTTTAGTTTTGATCAAAAAAATTTTATTGCTTACGACTTTTCGTAAAATATGTTAATGCCAACTGAAAGAGGAACAGATAAGCTTTCCATCAAGCTCTTAGTCGAAGAAGTCGGTCGAAGGATGCAAATTTAATTCTCAACTATATAATACCCTGTACACACACCTATGTTGATAACACGTTAAACATTCGCCGACAGCAAAAGCAGTGTACCACGATATGGTTTGTGTATTTGCTAATAGTGAGGCAGGGCTCACAGTGCAATGTTGCCATTAGATGGCGCTTTAGTTTGGATTTTGTTACAAAGCATTGCTGCAAAATTTTAGTGCGTTGGTCTTTGCCGGAAAAGTGGTAGTTTGTTGTATGCAGTTTTAAAAAGGTATGTTACCTGAGTTTGCATACCAAATTTCAGCATTGTATTCTTTATACTTTAGGAGATACAGCAATTTTAAGAAAAAAAGTACCTTTTGTTGTGCTCGATGGGCGGGAAGGAATGGGGGTGGCAAAAATTCCTTCAAACTTGATCTAGTGTTTGACCACACGAGTCTATCTTCCAAATTTCAAGTCTCTAGCTTTAATAGTTTTCGCAGTGTTAAGTACGGTTTTTGTTACAAATAGGATAAAGCAGTGTTCAAAGCGCAATTTATGCCAAATTTCAGTTTGTCTTTGCGTTGTCACACAGCGTTAAAACTGAAAGTTTGTGGTATGCAGTTTTAAAAAGGTATGTTTACTGAGTTTGCATACAAAATTTCAGCATTGTATCTATTATAGTTTAGGAGATACAGCAATTTTAAGAAAACAACTTTTTGAGGGGAAACGAAGGGGAGGGGGAAAAATGTGGTATGCAGTTTTGTAGAGCTATACATACTGAGTCTACATACTCATGTTCATGTTTCTAACTCGCCAGGGTTTCGAGCTACAGCCTTTTGAAAAAATGGGTGGTGCTCGATGGGCGGCAAGGAGTGGGCGTGGCAAAAAATCCTTCAAACTTGATCTAGCGTTTGACCTCACGAGTCTATCCACCAAATTTCAAGTCTCTAGCTCTTATAGTTTTCGAGAACCATTGGTGAGGACGGACGGACGGACAGACAAGGCTATATCAATTCGTCTTGTCATCCTGATCAAGAAAATATATACTTTATAGGGTCCCCCTCCCCTCCTTCTATGCGTTACATACAAACCGTGTACAGGGTATAAAAATTTAAATGTCTCTTATTAGATAAGGCATATTTTCGTCTGATAAGGTACTTCTTCTTCAATGATTTCGGGGATATTTTAGTTTTGATCAAAAAAATTTTATTGCTTACGACTTTTCGTAAAATATGTTAATGCCATCTGAAAGAGGAACAGATAAGCTTTCCATCTAGCTCTTAGTCGAATAAGTCGGTCGAAGGATGCAAGAGTTATTAGCAAAAAACTAATCGGTGGTCAACACGTCTTCGTCCTACTGCCGATTCTTTTCGCAAAGTACTTTTCTATAATTCTAGTATTTATTAAGAAAAAATTAATCGAATTTTTCGTCCATGTAAAAAACTATTAATTCTGAATAAAATGCCGCCCATTTATGCAATAAAAAAAAATGTAAATGTCTCTTATTAGATAAGGCATATTTTCGTTTGATAAGGTTCTTCTTCAATAATTTCGAGGATATTTTAGTTTTGATCAAAAAAATTTTATAGCTTATGACTTTTCGAAAAATATGTTAATGCCAACTCGAGCTCTTAGTCGAAGAAGTCGGTCGAAGGATGCAAGAGTTATAAGCAAAAAAACTAATTGGTGGTCCACACGTTTCCGTCCTACTGCCGATTCTTTTCGCAAAGTACTTTTCTATAATTCTAGTATTTAATGCGAAAAAATTAAACGAATTTTTTTTCCATGTAAAAAACTATTAATTCTGAATAAAATGCCGCCCATTTATGCAATTAAAAAAATTTAAATGTCTCTTATTAGATAAGGCATATTTTCGTCTGATAAGGTACTTCTTCTTCAATGATTTCGAGGATATTTTAGTTTTGATCAAAAAAATTTTATTAATTCTAGTATTTAATGGGAAAAAATTAAACGAATTTTTTGTCCATGTAAAAAACTATTAATTCTGAATAAAATGCCGCCCATTTATGCAATTAAAAAAATTTAAATGTCTCTCATTAGATAAGGCATATTTTCGTCTGATAAGGTACTTCTTCTTCAATGATTTCAAGGATATTTTAGTTTTGATCAACAAAATTTTATTTCTAACGACTTTTCGTAAAATATGTTAATGCCTCCTTAAAGAGGAACAGATAAGCTTTCCATCGAGCTTTTAGTCGAAGAAGTCGGTCAAAGGATGCAAGAGTTATTAGCAAAAAACTATTGGGTGGTCAACACGATGCCGTCCTACTGCCGATTGTTTTCGCAAAGTAGTTTTCTAGAGTTCAAGTATTTAATGGGAAAAATAAAACGAATTTTTTGTCCATGTAAAAAACTATTAATTCTGAATAAAATGCCGCCCATTTATGCAATTAAAAAAATTTAATTATCTCTTATTAGATAAGGCATATTTTCGTCTTATACGGCACTTCTTTTTCAATGATTTCGATGATATTTTAGTTTTGATCAAAAAAATCTTATTTCTTATGCCTTTTCGTAAAATATGCTAATGCCGTCTAAAAGAGGAACAGATAAGCTTTCTATCGAGCTCTTAGTCGAAAAAGTCGGTCAAAGGATGCAAGAGTTATAAGCAAAAAACTATTCGGTGGTCAACACGATGCCGTCCTACTGCCGATTATTTTCGCAAAGTAGTTTTCTAGAGTTCAAGAATTTAATGGGGAAAATAAAACGAATTTTTTGTCCATATTAAAAACTATTAATTCTGAATAAAATGCCGCCCATTTATGTAATTAAAAAAATTTAAATGTCTCTTATTAGATAAGGCATATTTTCGTATGATAAGGTACTGCTTTTTCAATGATTTCGAGGATATTTTAGTTTTGACCAAAAAAATTGTATATCTTATGACTTCATGATCTCATTAGATATGGCATGTTTTCGTCTTATAAGGTACTTCTTTTTCAATGATTTCGAGGATGTTCTACTTTTGATCAAAAAAATGTAAAAAACTATTATTAAAATGTAAATGTCTCTTATTAGATAAGGCATATTTTCGTTTGATAAGGTTCTTCTTCAATAATTTCGAGGATATTTTAGTTTTGATCAAAAAAATTTTATAGCTTATGACTTTTCGAAAAATATGTTAATGCCAACTCGAGCTCTTAGTCGAAGAAGTCGGTCGAAGGATGCAAGAGTTATAAGCAAAAAAACTAATTGGTGGTCCACACGTTTCCGTCCTACTGCCGATTCTTTTCGCAAAGTACTTTTCTATAATTCTAGTATTTAATGCGAAAAAATTAAACGAATTTTTTTTCCATGTAAAAAACTATTAATTCTGAATAAAATGCCGCCCATTTATGCAATTAAAAAAATTTAAATGTCTCTTATTAGATAAGGCATATTTTCGTCTGATAAGGTACTTCTTCTTCAATGATTTCGAGGATATTTTAGTTTTGATCAAAAAAATTTTATTAATTCTAGTATTTAATGGGAAAAAATTAAACGAATTTTTTGTCCATGTAAAAAACTATTAATTCTGAATAAAATGCCGCCCATTTATGCAATTAAAAAAATTTAAATGTCTCTCATTAGATAAGGCATATTTTCGTCTGATAAGGTACTTCTTCTTCAATGATTTCAAGGATATTTTAGTTTTGATCAACAAAATTTTATTTCTAACGACTTTTCGTAAAATATGTTAATGCCTCCTTAAAGAGGAACAGATAAGCTTTCCATCGAGCTTTTAGTCGAAGAAGTCGGTCAAAGGATGCAAGAGTTATTAGCAAAAAACTATTGGGTGGTCAACACGATGCCGTCCTACTGCCGATTCTTTTCGCAAAGTAGTTTTCTAGAGTTCAAGTATTTAATGGGAAAAATAAAACGAATTTTTTGTCCATGTAAAAAACTATTAATTCTGAATAAAATGCCGCCCATTTATGCAATTAAAAAAATTTAATTATCTCTTATTAGATAAGGCATATTTTCGTCTTATACGGCACTTCTTTTTCAATGATTTCGATGATATTTTAGTTTTGATCAAAAAAATCTTATTTCTTATGCCTTTTCGTAAAATATGCTAATGCCGTCTAAAAGAGGAACAGATAAGCTTTCTATCGAGCTCTTAGTCGAAAAAGTCGGTCAAAGGATGCAAGAGTTATAAGCAAAAAACTATTCGGTGGTCAACACGATGCCGTCCTACTGCCGATTCTTTTCGCAAAGTAGTTTTCTAGAGTTCAAGAATTTAATGGGAAAAATAAAACGAATTTTTTGTCCATATTAAAAACTATTAATTCTGAATAAAATGCCGCCCATTTATGTAATTAAAAAAATTTAAATGTCTCTTATTAGATAAGGCATATTTTCGTATGATAAGGTACTGCTTTTTCAATGATTTCGAGGATATTTTAGTTTTGACCAAAAAAATTGTATATCTTATGACTTCATGATCTCATTAGATATGGCATGTTTTCGTCTTATAAGGTACTTCTTTTTCAATGATTTCGAGGATGTTCTACTTTTGATCAAAAAAATGTAAAAAACTATTAATTCTGAATAAAATGTCGCCCATTTATGCAATTAAAAACCAGTAAGGACGCTATCTTCAGCAAGGCTGAAGCTATAATACTTTTCACTTTGTGTCACTATAAAAAAAACTAAATGAATAGTTTTCATGCCTCCCTAACAACATAACTGTAAGGTTTCAAGTCAATTGGTTAAAAAACAAAAAAGTTTTCCATACAACGGTTCAAGTTTTGCGATAATTGGGCGTAGCAATGCCCACATTTGGTCAAAATAGTTTTTATTCCTCCCTAAGAACATAACTGTAAAGTTTCAAGTCAATTGGTTTAAAAACAAAAAAGTTTTCCATACAAATGGTCAATTTTCGCTATAAAAGGGCGTGGCCACGCCCACTTTTGATCAAAATAGTTTTCATTCCTCCCTAAGAGCATAACTGCAAAGTTTCAAGTCAATTGGTTAAAAAACAAAAAAGTTTTCCATACAACGGGTCAATTTTCGCTATAAGTAGGCGTGGCTACGCCCACTTTTGGTCGAAATAGTTGTCATTCCTCCCTAGGAACATAACTGTAAAGTTTTAAGTCTATTGGTTAAAAAACAAAAAAGTTTTCCATACAAAGCGTCAAGTTAAGCTATAAGTGGGCGTGGCCATGCCCACTTTTGGTCAAAATAGTTTTCATTCCTCCCTAAGAACATAACTGTAAAGTTTCAAGTCAATTGGTTAAAAAACAAAAAAGTTTTCCATACAACGGGTAAATTTTCGCTATAAAAGGGCGTGGCCACGCCCACTTTTGATCAAAATAGTTTTCATTCCTCCCTAAGAGCATAACTGCAATGTTTCAAGTCAATTCGTTAAAAAACAAAAAAATTTTCCATACAACGGTTCAAGTTTTGCGATAAGTGGGCGTAGCCATGCCCACATTTGGTCAAAATAGTTTTTATTCCTCCCTAAGAACATAACTGTAAAGTTTCAAGTCAATTGGTTAAAAAACAAAAAAAGTTTTCCATATAAAGGGTCAATTTTCGCTATAAAAGGGCGTGGCTACGCCCACTTTTGTTCAAAATAGTTTTCATTCCTCCCTAAGAACATAACTGTAAAGTTTCAAGTCAATTGATTAAAAAACAAAAAAGTTTTCCATACAAAGGGTCAAGTTAAGCTATAAGTGGGCGTGGCCATGCCCACTTTTGATCAAAATAGTTTTCATTCCTCCCTAAGAGCATAACTGCAAAGTTTCAAGTCAATTGGTTAAAAAACAAAAAAGTTTTCCATACAACGGGTCAATTTTCGCTACAAGTAGGCGTGGCTACGCCCACTTTTGGTTAAAATAGTTTTCATTCCTCCCTAAGAACATAACTGTAAAGTTTCAAGTCAATTGGTTAAAAAACAAAAAAGTTTTCCATACACAGGGTCAAGTTATGCTATAAGTGGGCGTGGCCACGCCCACTTTTGATCAAAATAGTTTTCATTCCTCCCTAAGAGCATAACTGCAAAGTTTCAAGTCAATTGGTTAAAAAACAAAAAAGTTTTCCATACAACGGGTCAATTTTCGCTATAAGTGGGCGTGGCTACGCCTGGCTACGCCCACTTTTGGTCAAAATAGTTTTCATTCCTCTCTAAGAACATAACATACATAACATACATAACATAACATAATTTTATTGCTTACGACTTTTCGTAAAATATGTTAATGCCAACTGAAAGAGGAACAGATAAGCTTTCCATCAAGCTCTTAGTCGAAGAAGTCGGTCGAAGGATGCAAATTTAATTCTCAACTATATAATACCCTGTACACACACCTATGTTGATAACACGTTAAACATTCGCCGACAGCAAAAGCAGTGTACCACGATATGGTTTGTGTATTTGCTAATAGTGAGGCAGGGCTCACAGTGCAATGTTGCCATTAGATGGCGCTTTAGTTTGGATTTTGTTACAAAGCATTGCTGCAAAATTTTAGTGTGTTGGTCTTTGCGGGAAAAGTGGTAGTTTGTTGTATGCAGTTTTAAAAAGGTATGTTACCTGAGTTTGCATACCAAATTTCAGCATTGTATTCTTTATACTTTAGGAGATACAGCAATTTTAAGAAAAAAAGTACCTTTTGTTGTGCTCGATGGGCGGGAAGAAATGGGGGTGGCAAAAATTCCTTCAAACTTGATCTAGTGTTTGACCACACGAGTCTATCTTCCAAATTTCAAGTCTCTAGCTTTAATAGTTTTCGCAGTGTTAAGTACGGTTTTTGTTACAAATAGGATAAAGCAGTGTTCAAAGCGCAATTTATGCCAAATTTCAGTTTGTCTTTGCGTTGTCACACAGCGTTAAAACTGAAAGTTTGTGGTATGCAGTTTTAAAAAGGTATGTTTACTGAGTTTGCATACAAAATTTCAGCATTGTATCTATTATAGTTTAGGAGATACAGCAATTTTAAGAAAACAACTTTTTGAGGGGAAACGAAGGGGAGGGGGAAAAATGTGGTATGCAGTTTTGTAGAGCTATACATACTGAGTCTACATACTCATGTTCATGTTTCTAACTCGCCAGGGTTTCGAGCTACAGCCTTTTGAAAAAATGGGTGGTGCTCGATGGGCGGCAAGGAGTGGGCGTGGCAAAAAATCCTTCAAACTTGATCTAGCGTTTGACCTCACGAGTCTATCCACCAAATTTCAAGTCTCTAGCTCTTATAGTTTTCGAGAACCATTGGTGAGGACGGACGGACGGACAGACAAGGCTATATCAATTCGTCTTGTCATCCTGATCAAGAAAATATATACTTTATAGGGTCCCCCTCCCCTCCTTCTATGCGTTACATACAAACCGTGTACAGGGTATAAAAATTTAAATGTCTCTTATTAGATAAGGCATATTTTCGTCTGATAAGGTACTTCTTCTTCAATGATTTCGGGGATATTTTAGTTTTGATCAAAAAAATTTTATTGCTTACGACTTTTCGTAAAATATGTTAATGCCATCTGAAAGAGGAACAGATAAGCTTTCCATCTAGCTCTTAGTCGAATAAGTCGGTCGAAGGATGCAAGAGTTATTACCAAAAAACTAATCGGTGGTCAACACGTCTTCGTCCTACTGCCGATTCTTTTCGCAAAGTACTTTTCTATAATTCTAGTATTTATTAAGAAAAAATTAATCGAATTTTTCGTCCATGTAAAAAACTATTAATTCTGAATAAAATGCCGCCCATTTATGCAATAAAAAAAAATGTAAATGTCTCTTATTAGATAAGGCATATTTTCGTTTGATAAGGTTCTTCTTCAATAATTTCGAGGATATTTTAGTTTTGATCAAAAAAATTTTATAGCTTATGACTTTTCGAAAAATATGTTAATGCCAACTCGAGCTCTTAGTCGAAGAAGTCGGTCGAAGGATGCAAGAGTTATAAGCAAAAAAACTAATTGGTGGTCCACACGTTTCCGTCCTACTGCCGATTCTTTTCGCAAAGTACTTTTCTATAATTCTAGTATTTAATGCGAAAAAATTAAACGAATTTTTTTTCCATGTAAAAAACTATTAATTCTGAATAAAATGCCGCCCATTTATGCAATTAAAAAAATTTAAATGTCTCTTATTAGATAAGGCATATTTTCGTCTGATAAGGTACTTCTTCTTCAATGATTTCGAGGATATTTTAGTTTTGATCAAAAAAATTTTATTAATTCTAGTATTTAATGGGAAAAAATTAAACGAATTTTTTGTCCATGTAAAAAACTATTAATTCTGAATAAAATGCCGCCCATTTATGCAATTAAAAAAATTTAAATGTCTCTCATTAGATAAGGCATATTTTCGTCTGATAAGGTACTTCTTCTTCAATGATTTCAAGGATATTTTAGTTTTGATCAACAAAATTTTATTTCTAACGACTTTTCGTAAAATATGTTAATGCCTCCTTAAAGAGGAACAGATAAGCTTTCCATCGAGCTTTTAGTCGAAGAAGTCGGTCAAAGGATGCAAGAGTTATTAGCAAAAAACTATTGGGTGGTCAACACGATGCCGTCCTACTGCCGATTCTTTTCGCAAAGTAGTTTTCTAGAGTTCAAGTATTTAATGGAAAAAATAAAACGAATTTTTTGTCCATGTAAAAAACTATTAATTCTGAATAAAATGCCGCCCATTTATGCAATTAAAAAAATTTAATTATCTCTTATTAGATAAGGCATATTTTCGTCTTATACGGCACTTCTTTTTCAATGATTTCGATGATATTTTAGTTTTGATCAAAAAAATCTTATTTCTTATGCCTTTTCGTAAAATATGCTAATGCCGTCTAAAAGAGGAACAGATAAGCTTCCTATCGAGCTCTTAGTCGAAAAAGTCGGTCAAAGGATGCAAGAGTTATAAGCAAAAAACTATTCGGTGGTCAACACGATGCCGTCCTACTGCCGATTCTTTTCGCAAAGTAGTTTTCTAGAGTTCAAGAATTTAATGGGAAAAATAAAACGAATTTTTTGTCCATGTAAAAAGCTACTAAATCTGAATAAAATGCCGCCCATTTATGCAATTAAAAAAATTTAATTGTCTCTTATTAGATAAGGCATATTTTCGTCTGATAAGGTACTGCTTTTTCAATGATTTCGAGGATATTTTAGTTTTGACCAAAAAAATTGTATATCTTATGACTTCATGATCTCATTAGATATGGCATGTTTTCGTCTTATAAGGTACTTCTTTTTCAATGATTTCGAGGATGTTCTACTTTTGATCAAAAAAATGTAAAAAACTATTAATTCTGAATAAAATGTCGCCCATTTATGCAATTAAAAACCAGTAAGGACGCTATCTTCAGCAAGGCGGAAGCTATAATACTTTTCACTTTGTGTCACTATAAAAAAAACTAAATGAATAGTTTTCATGCCTCCCTAACAACATAACTGTAAGGTTTCAAGTCAATTGGTTAAAAAACAAAAAAGTTTTCCATACAACGGTTCAAGTTTTGCGATAATTGGGCGTAGCAATGCCCACATTTGGTCAAAATAGTTTTTATTCCTCCCTAAGAACATAACTGTAAAGTTTCAAGTCAATTGGTTTAAAAACAAAAAAGTTTTCCATACAAATGGTCAATTTTCGCTATAAAAGGGCGTGGCCACGCCCACTTTTGATCAAAATAGTTTTCATTCCTCCCTAAGAGCATAACTGCAAAGTTTCAAGTCAATTGGTTAAAAAACAAAAAAGTTTTCCATACAACGGGTCAATTTTCGCTATAAGTGGGCGTGGCCATGCCCACTTTTGGTCAAAATAGTTTTCATTCCTCCCTAAGAACATAACTGTAAAGTTTCAAGTCAATTGGTTAAAAAACAAAAAAGTTTTCCATACAAAGCGTCAAGTTAAGCTATAAGTGGGCGTGGCCATGCCCACTTTTGGTCAAAATAGTTTTCATTCCTCCCTAAGAACATAACTGTAAAGTTTCAAGTCAATTGGTTAAAAAACAAAAAAGTTTTCCATACAACGGGTAAATTTTCGCTATAAAAGGGCGTGGCCACGCCCACTTTTGATCAAAATAGTTTTCATTCCTCCCTAAGAGCATAACTGCAATGTTTCAAGTCAATTCGTTAAAAAACAAAAAAATTTTCCATACAACGGTTCAAGTTTTGCGATAAGTGGGCGTAGCCATGCCCACATTTGGTCAAAATAGTTTTTATTCCTCCCTAAGAACATAACTGTAAAGTTTCAAGTCAATTGGTTAAAAAACAAAAAAAGTTTTCCATATAAAGGGTCAATTTTCGCTATAAAAGGGCGTGGCTACGCCCACTTTTGTTCAAAATAGTTTTCATTCCTCCCTAAGAACATAACTGTAAAGTTTCAAGTCAATTGATTAAAAAACAAAAAAGTTTTCCATACAAAGGGTCAAGTTAAGCTATAAGTGGGCGTGGCCATGCCCACTTTTGATCAAAATAGTTTTCATTCCTCCCTAAGAGCATAACTGCAAAGTTTCAAGTCAATTGGTTAAAAAACAAAAAAGTTTTCCATACAACGGGTCAATTTTCGCTACAAGTAGGCGTGGCTACGCCCACTTTTGGTTAAAATAGTTTTCATTCCTCCCTAAGAACATAACTGTAAAGTTTCAAGTCAATTGGTTAAAAAACAAAAAAGTTTTCCATACAAAGGGTCAAGTTATGCTATAAGTGGGCGTGGCCACGCCCACTTTTGATCAAAATAGTTTTCATTCCTCCCTAAGAGCATAACTGCAAAGTTTCAAGTCAATTGGTTAAAAAACAAAAAAGTTTTCCATACAACGGGTCAATTTTCGCTATAAGTGGGCGTGGCTACGCCTGGCTACGCCCACTTTTGGTCAAAATAGTTTTCATTCCTCTCTAAGAACATAACATACATAACATACATAACATAACATAATTTTATTGCTTACGACTTTTCGTAAAATATGTTAATGCCAACTGAAAGAGGAACAGATAAGCTTTCCATCAAGCTCTTAGTCGAAGAAGTCGGTCGAAGGATGCAAATTTAATTCTCAACTATATAATACCCTGTACACACACCTATGTTGATAACACGTTAAACATTCGCCGACAGCAAAAGCAGTGTACCACGATATGGTTTGTGTATTTGCTAATAGTGAGGCAGGGCTCACAGTGCAATGTTGCCATTAGATGGCGCTTTAGTTTGGATTTTGTTACAAAGCATTGCTGCAAAATTTTAGTGTGTTGGTCTTTGCGGGAAAAGTGGTAGTTTGTTGTATGCAGTTTTAAAAAGGTATGTTACCTGAGTTTGCATACCAAATTTCAGCATTGTATTCTTTATACTTTAGGAGATACAGCAATTTTAAGAAAAAAAGTACCTTTTGTTGTGCTCGATGGGCGGGAAGGAATGGGGGTGGCAAAAATTCCTTCAAACTTGATCTAGTGTTTGACCACACGAGTCTATCTTCCAAATTTCAAGTCTCTAGCTTTAATAGTTTTCGCAGTGTTAAGTACGGTTTTTGTTACAAATAGGATAAAGCAGTGTTCAAAGCGCAATTTATGCCAAATTTCAGTTTGTTTTTGCGTTGTCACACAGCGTTAAAACTGAAAGTTTGTGGTATGCAGTTTTAAAAAGGTATGTTTACTGAGTTTGCATACATTGTATCTATTATAGTTTAGGAGATACAGCAATTTTAAGAAAACAACTTTTTGCGGGGAAACGAAGGGGAGGGGGAAAAATGTGGTATGCAGTTTTGTAGAGCTATACATACTGAGTCTACATACTCATGTTCATGTTTCTAACTCGCCAGGGTTTCGAGCTACAGCCTTTTGAAAAAATGGGTGGTGCTCGATGGGCGGCAAGGAGTGGGCGTGGCAAAAAATCCTTCAAACTTGATCTAGCGTTTGACCTCACGAGTCTATCCACCAAATTTCAAGTCTCTAGCTCTTATAGTTTTCGAGAACCATTGGTGAGGACGGACGGACGGACAGACAAGGCTATATCAATTCGTCTTGTCATCCTGATCAAGAAAATATATACTTTATAGGGTCCCCCTCCCCTCCTTCTATGCGTTACATACAAACCGTGTACAGGGTATAAAAATTTAAATGTCTCTTATTAGATAAGGCATATTTTCGTCTGATAAGGTACTTCTTCTTCAATGATTTCGGGGATATTTTAGTTTTGATCAAAAAAATTTTATTGCTTACGACTTTTCGTAAAATATGTTAATGCCATCTGAAAGAGGAACAGATAAGCTTTCCATCTAGCTCTTAGTCGAATAAGTCGGTCGAAGGATGCAAGAGTTATTAGCAAAAAACTAATCGGTGGTCAACACGTCTTCGTCCTACTGCCGATTCTTTTCGCAAAGTACTTTTCTATAATTCTAGTATTTATTAAGAAAAAATTAATCGAATTTTTCGTCCATGTAAAAAACTATTAATTCTGAATAAAATGCCGCCCATTTATGCAATAAAAAAAAATGTAAATGTCTCTTATTAGATAAGGCATATTTTCGTTTGATAAGGTTCTTCTTCAATAATTTCGAGGATATTTTAGTTTTGATCAAAAAAATTTTATAGCTTATGACTTTTCGAAAAATATGTTAATGCCAACTCGAGCTCTTAGTCGAAGAAGTCGGTCGAAGGATGCAAGAGTTATAAGCAAAAAAACTAATTGGTGGTCCACACGTTTCCGTCCTACTGCCGATTCTTTTCGCAAAGTACTTTTCTATAATTCTAGTATTTAATGCGAAAAAATTAAACGAATTTTTTTTCCATGTAAAAAACTATTAATTCTGAATAAAATGCCGCCCATTTATGCAATTAAAAAAATTTAAATGTCTCTTATTAGATAAGGCATATTTTCGTCTGATAAGGTACTTCTTCTTCAATGATTTCGAGGATATTTTAGTTTTGATCAAAAAAATTTTATTAATTCTAGTATTTAATGGGAAAAAATTAAACGAATTTTTTGTCCATGTAAAAAACTATTAATTCTGAATAAAATGCCGCCCATTTATGCAATTAAAAAAATTTAAATGTCTCTCATTAGATAAGGCATATTTTCGTCTGATAAGGTACTTCTTCTTCAATGATTTCAAGGATATTTTAGTTTTGATCAACAAAATTTTATTTCTAACGACTTTTCGTAAAATATGTTAATGCCTCCTTAAAGAGGAACAGATAAGCTTTCCATCGAGCTCTTAGTCGAAGAAGTCGGTTAAAGGATGCAAGAGTTATTAGCAAAAAACTATTGGGTGGTCAACACGATGCCGTCCTACTGCCGATTCTTTTCGCAAAGTAGTTTTCTAGAGTTCAAGTATTTAATGGGAAAAATAAAACGAATTTTTTGTCCATGTAAAAAACTATTAATTCTGAATAAAATGCCGCCCATTTATGCAATTAAAAAAATTTAATTATCTCTTATTAGATAAGGCATATTTTCGTCTTATACGGCACTTCTTTTTCAATGATTTCGATGATATTTTAGTTTTGATCAAAAAAATCTTATTTCTTATGCCTTTTCGTAAAATATGCTAATGCCGTCTAAAAGAGGAACAGATAAGCTTTCTATCGAGTCGAAGAAGTCGGTCAAAGGATGCAAGAGTTATAAGCAAAAAACTATTCGGTGGTCAACACGATGCCGTCCTACTGCCGATTCTTTTCGCAAAGTAGTTTTCTAGAGTTCAAGAATTTAATGGGAAAAATAAAACGAATTTTTTGTCCATGTAAAAAACTACTAAATCTGAATAAAATGCCGCTTATTTATGCAATTAAAAAAATTTAATTGTCTCTTATTCGATAAGGCATATTTTCGTCTGATAAGGTACTGCTTTTTCAATGATTTCGAGGATATTTTAGTTTTGACCAAAAAAATTGTATATCTTATGACTTCATGATCTCATTAGATATGGCATGTTTTCGTCTTATAAGGTACTTCTTTTTCAATGATTTCGAGGATGTTCTACTTTTGATCAAAAAAATGTAAAAAACTATTAATTCTGAATAAAATGTCGCCCATTTATGCAATTAAAAACCAGTAAGGACGCTATCTTCAGCAAGGCTGAAGCTATAATACTTTTCACTTTGTGTCACTATAAAAAAAACTAAATGAATAGTTTGCATGCCTCCCTAACAACATAACTGTAAGGTTTCAAGTCAATTGGTTAAAAAACAAAAAAATTTTCCATACAACGGTTCAAGTTTTGCGATAATTGGGCGTAGCAATGCCCACATTTGGTCAAAATAGTTTTTATTCCTCCCTAAGAACATAACTGTAAAGTTTCAAGTCAATTGGTTAAAAAACAAAAAAGTTTTCCATACAACGGGTAAATTTTCGCTATAAGTAGGCGTGGCTACGCCCACTTTTGGTCGAAATAATTGTCATTCCTCCCTAGGAACATAACTGTAAAGTTTTAAGTCAATTGGTTAAAAAACAAAAAAGTTTTCCATACAAAGCGTCAAGTTAAGCTATAAGTGGGCGTGGCCATGCCTACTTTTGATCAAAATAGTTTTCATTCCTCCATAAGAGCACAACTGCAAAGTTTCAAGTCAATTGGTTAAAAAACAAAAAAATTTTCCATACAACGGGTAAATTTTCGCTATAAGTGGGCGTGGCAACGCGTGGCTACGCCCACTTTTGGTCAAAATAGTTTTCATTCCTCCCTAAGAACATAACTGTAAAGTTTCAAGTCAATTGGTTAAAAAACAAAAAAGTTTTCCATACAACGGGTAAATTTTCGCTATAAAAGGGCGTGGCCACGCCCACTTTTGATCAAAATAGTTTTCATTCCTCCCTAAGAGCATAACTGCAATGTTTCAAGTCAATTCGTTAAAAAACAAAAAAATTTTCCATACAACGGTTCAAGTTTTGCGATAAGTGGGCGTAGCCATGCCCACATTTGGTCAAAATAGTTTTTATTCCTCCCTAAGAACATAACTGTAAAGTTTCAAGTCAATTGGTTAAAAAACAAAAAAGTTTTCCATATAAAGGGTCAATTTTCGCTATAAAAGGGCGTGGCTACGCCCACTTTTGTTCAAAATAGTTTTCATTCCTCCCTAAGAACATAACTGTAAAGTTTCAAGTCAATTGATTAAAAAACAAAAAAGTTTTCCATACAAAGGGTCAAGTTAAGCTATAAGTGGGCGTGGCCATGCCCACTTTTGATCAAAATAGTTTTCATTCCTCCCTAAGAGCATAACTGCAAAGTTTCAAGTCAATTGGTTAAAAAACAAAAAAGTTTTCCATACAACGGGTCAATTTTCGCTACAAGTAGGCGTGGCTACGCCCACTTTTGGTTAAAATAGTTTTCATTCCTCCCTAAGAACATAACTGTAAAGTTTCAAGTCAATTGGTTAAAAAACAAAAAAGTTTTCCATACAAAGGGTCAAGTTATGCTATAAGTGGGCGTGGCCACGCCCACTTTTGATCAAAATAGTTTTCATTCCTTCCTAAGAGCATAACTGCAAAGTTTCAAGTCAATTGGTTAAAAAACAAAAAAAATTTCCATACAACGGGTCAATTTTCGCTATAAGTGGGCGTGGCTACGCCTGGCTACGCCCACTTTTGGTCAAAATAGTTTTCATTCCTCTCTAAGAACATAACTGTAAAGTTTCAAGTCAATTGGTTAAAAAACAAAAAAGTTTTCCATACAACGGGTAAATTTTCGCTATAAGTGGGCGTGGCTACGCGTGGTTACGCCCACTTTTGGTTAAAGTAGTGTTCATTCCTCCCTAAGAACATAACTTTAACCAAAAGTGGGCGTAACCACGCGTAGCCACGCCCACTTATAGCGAAAATTTACCCGTTGTATGGAAAACTTTTTTGTTTTTTAACCAATTGACTTGAAACTTTACAGTTATGTTCTTAGAGAGGAATGAAAACTTTTTTGACCAAAAGTGGGCGTAGCCAAGCGTAGCCACGCCCACTTATAGCGAAAATTTACCCGTTGTATGGAAAACTTTTTTGTTTTTTAACCAATTGACTTGAAACTTTGCAGTTATGCTCTTAGGAAGGAATGAAAACTATTTTGATCAAAAGTGGGCGTGGCCACGCCCACTTATAGCATAACTTGACCCTTTGTATGGAAAACTTTTTTGTTTTTTAACCAATTGACTTGAAACTTTACAGTTATGTTCTTAGGGAGGAATGAAAACTATTTTAACCAAAAGTGGGCGTAGCCACGCCTACTTGTAGCGAAAATTGACCCGTTGTATGGAAAACTTTTTTGTTTTTTAACCAATTGACTTGAAACTTTGCAGTTATGCTCTTAGGGAGGAATGAAAACTATTTTGATCAAAAGTGGGCATGGCCACGCCCACTTATAGCTTAACTTGACCCTTTGTATGGAAAACTTTTTTGTTTTTTAATCAATTGACTTGAAACTTTACAGTTATGTTCTTAGGGAGGAATGAAAACTATTTTGAACAAAAGTGGGCGTAGCCACGACCTTTTATAGCGAAAATTGACCCTTTATATGGAAAACTTTTTTGTTTTTTAACCAATTGACTTGAAACTTTACAGTTATGTTCTTAGGGAGGAATAAAAACTATTTTGACCAAATGTGGGCATGGCTACGCCCACTTATCGTAAAACTTGAACCGTTGTATGGAAAATTTTTTTGTTTTTTAACGAATTGACTTGAAACATTGCAGTTATGCTCTTAGGGAGGAATGAAAACTATTTTGATCAAAAGTGGGCGTGGCCACGCCCTTTTATAGCGAAAATTTACCCGTTGTATGGAAAACTTTTTTGTTTTTTAACCAATTGACTTGAAACTTTACAGTTATGTTCTTAGGGAGGAATGAAAACTATTTTGACCAAAAGTGGGCGTAGCCACGCGTTGCCACGCCCACTTATAGCGAAAATTTACCCGTTGTATGGAAAATTTTTTTGTTTTTTAACCAATTGACTTGAAACTTTGCAGTTGTGCTCTTATGGAGGAATGAAAACTATTTTGATCAAAAGTAGGCATGGCCACGCCCACTTATAGCTTAACTTGACGCTTTGTATGGAAAACTTTTTTGTTTTTTAACCAATTGACTTAAAACTTTACAGTTATGTTCCTAGGGAGGAATGACAACTATTTCGACCAAAAGTGGGCGTAGCCACGCCTACTTATAGCGAAAATTGACCCGTTGTATGGAAAACTTTTTTGTTTTTTAACCAATTGACTTGAAACTTTGCAGTTATGCTCTTAGGGAGGAATGAAAACTATTTTGATCAAAAGTGGGCGTGGCCACGCCCTTTTATAGCGAAAATTGACCATTTGTATGGAAAACTTTTTTGTTTTTAAACCAATTGACTTGAAACTTTACAGTTATGTTCTTAGGGAGGAATAAAAACTATTTTGACCAAATGTGGGCATTGCTACGCCCAATTATCGCAAAACTTGAACCGTTGTATGGAAAACTTTTTTGTTTTTTAACCAATTGACTTGAAACCTTACAGTTATGTTGTTAGGGAGGCATGAAAACTATTCATTTAGTTTTTTTTATAGTGACACAAAGTGAAAAGTGTTATAGCTTCAGCCTTGCTGAAGATAGCGTCCTTACTGGTTTTTAATTGCATAAATGGGCGACATTTTATTCAGAATTAATAGTTTTTTACATTTTTTTGATCAAAAGTAGAACATCCTCGAAATCATTGAAAAAGAAGTACCTTATAAGACGAAAACATGCCATATCTAATGAGATCATGAAGTCATAAGATATACAATTTTTTTGGTCAAAACTAAAATATCCTCGAAATCATTGAAAAAGCAGTACCTTATCAGACGAAAATATGCCTTATCTAATAAGAGACAATTAAATTTTTTTAATTGCATAAATGAGCGGCATTTTATTCAGATTTAGTAGTTTTTTACATGGACAAAAAATTCGTTTTATTTTTCCCATTAAATTCTTGAACTCTAGAAAACTACTTTGCGAAAAGAATCGGCAGTAGGACGGCATCGTGTTGACCACCGAATAGTTTTTTGCTTATAACTCTTGCATCCTTTGACCGACTTCTTCGACTAAGAGCTCGATAGAAAGCTTATCTGTTCCTCTTTTAGACGGCATTAGCATATTTTACGAAAAGGCATAAGAAATAATATTTTTTTGATCAAAACTAAAATATCATCGAAATCATTGAAAAAGAAGTGCCGTATAAGACGAAAATATGCCTTATCTAATAAGAGATAATTAAATTTTTTTAATTGCATAAATGGGCGCCATTTTATTCAGAATTAATAGTTTTTTACATGGACAAAAAATTCGTTTTATTTTTCCCATTAAATACTTGAACTCTAGAAAACTACTTTGCGAAAAGAATCGGCAGTAGGACGGCATCGTGTTGACCACCCAATAGTTTTTTGCTAATAACTCTTGCATCCTTTGACCGACTTCTTCGACTAAGAGCTCGATGGAAAGCTTATCTGTTCCTCTTTAAGGAGGCATTAACATATTTTACGAAAAGTCGTTAGAAATAAAATTTTGTTGATCAAAACTAAAATATCCTTGAAATCATTGAAGAAGAAGTACCTTATCAGACGAAAATATGCCTTATCTAATGAGAGACATTTAAATTTTTTTAATTGCATAAATGGGCGGCATTTTATTCAGAATTAATAGTTTTTTACATGGACAAAAAATTCGTTTAATTTTTTCCCATTAAATACTAGAATTTGGTTAAAATAGTTTTCATTCCTCCCTAAGAACATAACTGTAAAGTTTCAAGTCAATTGGTTAAAAAACAAAAAAGTTTTCCATACAAAGGGTCAAGTTATGCTATAAGTGGGCGTGGCCACGCCCACTTTTGATCAAAATAGTTTTCATTCCTCCCTAAGAGCATAACTGCAAAGTTTCAAGTCAATTGGTTAAAAAACAAAAAAGTTTTCCATACAACGGGTCAATTTTCGCTATAAGTGGGCGTGGCTACGCCTGGCTACGCCCACTTTTAGTCAAAATAGTTTTCATTCCTCTCTAAGAACATAACTGTAAAGTTTCAAGTCAATTGGTTAAAAAACAAAAAAGTTTTCCATACAACGGGTAAATTTTCGCTATAAGTGGGCGTGGCTACGCGTGGTTACGCCCACTTTTGGTTAAAGTAGTGTTCATTCCTCCCTAAGAACATAACTTTAAAATTTCAAGTCAATTGGTTAAGAAACAAAAAAGTTTTCCATACAACGACGTGAATATGGCTTCTCTTCCTCTTCTTCATTTTGTATGGGAGCTACCAGTTCCAGATGTCCAATCACAATGAAACTTTCAGGCATGTAGTCGGACCATGTAAAACGACTATGTTTGAAATTTCAGCACTCTATTGTACAAAACAAAAAAGTTTTCCATACAACGATTCAAGTTTTGTTCACTTCTTTTCGTATGGGAGCTACCTGTTCCAATAATCCGATCATGCTGGTTCCGACGAATGATTCATCGTAATAAATTCTAAGACTCTGTGCAAAGTTTCAACTCGATAGCTTCAAAACTGAGGGACTAGTTTGCATACATACAGACAGACAGACAGACGGACAGACGGACATGGCTAAGTCAACTCGTCTTGTCGTCCTGATCAAGAATATATATACTTATATAGTCGGAAATTAATATTTCGATCTGTTACAAACTCCGTGACAAAGTTAATATACTATTTCACATAAGTGAAAAGTATAATAATTTAGATGTCTCTTATTAGATAAGGCATATTGTCGTCTGATAAGGTACCTCTTTTTCAATGATTTCGACCATATTGTAGTTTTCATAAAAAAAATTGTATATCTTATGACTTTTCGTAAAATATGTTTTTGCCATCTGAAAGAGAAACAGACAAGCTTTCCATCGACCTCTTAGTCGAAGAAGTCGATCGAAGGATGCAAGAGATGTTTGCAAAAAACTAATCGGTGGTCAACACGTTTCCGTCCTACTGCCGATTCTTTTCGCAAAGTACTTTTCTATAATTCTAGTATTTAATGGGAAAAAATTAAATGAATTTTTTTTCCAAGTAAAAAACTATTAATTCTGAATAAAATGCCGCCCATTTATGCAATTAAAAAAAAAAATTAAATGTCTCTTATTAGATAAGGCATATTTTCGTCTGATAAGGAACTTCTTCTTCAATGATTTCGAGGATATTTTAGTTTTGATCAAAAAAATTTTATTTCTTATGACTTTTCGTAAAATATGTTAATGCCATCTGAAAGAGGAACAGATAAGCTTTCCATCGACCTCTTAGTCGAAGAAGTCGGTCGAAGGATGCAAGAGTTATTAGCAAAAAACTAATCGGTGGTCAACACCTTTCCGTCCTACTGCCGATTCATTTCGCAAAGTACTTTTCTATAATTCTAGTTTTAGACGAATTTTCTGTCCATGTAAAAAAACTTTTTATTCTTAATAAAATGCCACCCATTTATGCAATTAAAAAAAATTTAAATGTCTCTCATTAGATACGGCATGTTTTCGTCTTATAAGGTACTTCTTTTTCAATGGTTTCGAGGATGTTCTAGTTTTGATCAAAAAAATTTTATTTCTTACGACTTTTCGTAAAATATGTTAATGCCATCTGAAAGAGGAACAGATAAGCTTTCCAACGAGCTCTTAGTCGAATAAGTCGGTCGAAAGATGCAAGAGTTATTAGCAAAAAACTAATCGGTGGTCAACACCTTTCCGTCCTACTGCCGATTCTTTTCGCAAAGTACTTTTCTATAATTCTAGTATTTAATGGGAGAAAATTAAACGAATTTTTTGTCCAGGTAAAAAACTATTAATTCTGAATAAAATGCCGCCCATATATGCAATTAAAAAATGGCCCTAGGGAGATAAGCCTAGTGAATCGGCCCCGGAGAGAAAAAAAAAAGGGAACTTTGGGGATATGTTGGTATTAGTTAGATAATTAAATTTTGAAAATTTCAGAAACGGCTTAATCGATTGGCTTAAAAATTTAATGTGTTTTTGCGGCCGATAGGACGTCTTTATGAAAAAATCAGTAGCTATGTAGCTTTCTAAGAACAGTGGAAAAAGAATGGTTTTCTTTTATATTAAATTTTTTGACCATGGTACACATTTTGTACAACTATGAAATTATTATACCCTGTACACACACTGTGTATCAGGGTATATTGGGTTTGTTTGAACGAAATGTATGTAACGCACAGAAGGAGGGGAGGGGGACCCCAAAAAGTATATATATTCTTGATCAGGACGACAAGAGAAATTGATTGAGCCATGTCCGTCCGTCTGTCCGTCTGTCTGTCTGTCCGTCTGTCCGTCCGTCCTCACCAACGGTTCTCGAAAACTATAAGAGCTAGAGACTTGAAATTTGGTGGGTAGACTCGTGATGCTCGGCAGCAGATCAAGTTTATTTTTTTTTTTGCCACGCCCCCTCCTTCCCGCCCATCCAGCCCCAACCACTTTTTTAAATCGTTATAACTCAAACACCCAAAGATATAGAAACATGAAAGTCGGTATGTAGACTCAGTATGTATAGCCCTACAAAACTGCATACCAAAAAATCCCCCCCTCATTTTCATTTCCCCTCCCCCAGTTATTTTCTGTATTTTGCTATATCTCCAAAATTAACAAAGGTACGACCCTGAAAATTTGCATACAAGCTCAGTGATAATACATCTTAAAAACTGCATACAACAAATTTCCCCTCTCTTTGATTGTTACCCCTCAGAGACCAACAAATTGAAATTTTTAATATATTCCCCTTTATTTTACTTAAAATTACTACATCTTTCAAACTATAATAGGTACAAACATGAAAGTCGGTACGTAGACTCAGTATATATAGATCTACAAAACTGCATTTCCCAATTTTTACCCCTCCCCATCATTTCCCCTCCCCCAGTTGTTTTCTTAGAAATGCTATATCTCCGAAACTATTGAAAGTACAAGCCTGATATTTCGTATACAAGCTCAGTAAATATATATCTTTAAGACTGCATACCACAAAATCCCCCTCTTTTGATGGTTACCCCTCAATCTTCCACAAACTCAAAACTTTTGTAAATTCCACATTTTTTGACCGTTTTTCTTGATATTTTGAACGATATTTGATCTGGGCTGCCAAATTAATACGTGTTTGTAGATTGAGGGTGTGGCACCGCCTACTATGTGTACAGGGTATTATATAGTTGAGAATACTCAACTATACCGCCCTTACTGGTTTTTATTTTAAGCCTTATATATTACCCTTTAACTACATATTTTTTTCAGATTTTTAAAATGGGTACTCCATAGCTAAAACAAATATAAACAATTTTTTTTATATATTTATACCCTGTACACACACTGTGTATCAGGGTATATTAAGTTTGTTTGAGACGGTTTGTATGTAACGCATAGAAGGAGGGGAGGGGGACCCCAAAAAGTATATATATTCTTGATCAGGATGACAAGACGAATTGATATAGCCCTGTCTGTCCGTCCGTCCGTCCGTCCGTCCGTCCGTCCTCACCAATGGTTCTCGAAAACTATAAGAGCTAGAGACTTGAAATTTGGTGGATAGACTCGTGAGGTCAAACGCTAGATCAAGTTTGAAGGATTTTTTGCCACGCCCACTCCTTCCCGCCCATCGAGCACCACCCATTTTTTCAAAAGGCTGTAGCTCGAAAACCTGATGAGTTAGAAACATGAAAATGAGTATGTAGACTCAGTATGTATAGCTCTACAAAACTGCATACCACATTTTTCCCCCTCCCCTTCGTTTCCCCTCAAAAAGTTGTTTTCTTAAAATTGCTGTATCTCCTAAACTATAAAAGATACAATGCTAAACATACCTTTTTAAAACTGCATACCACAAACTTTCATTTTTAACGCTGTGTGACAACGCAAAGACAAACAAGTTGAAATTTGGCATAAATTGCGCTTTGAACACTGCTTTATCCTATTTGTAACAAAAACTGTACTTAACACTGCGAAAACTATTAAAGCTAGAGACTTGAAATTTGGAAGATAGTCTCGTGTGGTCGAACACTAGATGAAGTTTGAAGGAATTTTTGCCACGCCCATTCCTTCCCGCCCATCGAGCACAACAAAAGGTCATTTTTTTCTTAAAATTGCTGTATCTCCTAAAGTATAAAGAATACAATGCTGAAATTTTGTATGCAAACTCAGATAACATACCTTTTTAAAACTGCATACAACAAACTACCACTTTCCCCGCAAAGACCAACACACTAAAATTTTGCAGCAATGCTTTGTAACAAAACCCGTACTAAAGCGCCATCTAATGGCAACATTGCACTGTGAGCCCTGCCTCACTATTAGCAAATACACATGCAAATACATACCATATCGTGGTACACTGTTTTTGCTGTCGGCGAATGTTTAATGTGTTATCAAAATAGGTGTGTGTACAGGGTATTATATAGTTGAGAATACTCAACTATACCGCCCTTACTGGTTTTTATTTAATTTTGTTTTTTATCGGCAAATACTTAAGCAGATGAATTGGAACAAAATGGCTGTCAACGTATAAAACTGCCATTTGAAACCGTTATATCAAACGACGTAGAAGATTTTCCAGAAATGTCTGAAAAAGATCTAAGAATATACTTCACTGGTTCTTACCAATTAAACCAATCAATATCGTTTTTAGCAGAAATGATGGATGAATCGGGTGATATCAATTTTCAATATGTAAAAGACAAGTCAAACATACTTAAATGTCAAGTTCAGTCCCGTCACATTACCAGGAAAGTATATAGGTTTTTTATTAATTATAAGCCAAATACGTTTGGATATAAAGGCATTATTAGACATAGCTGTGAGTGTGCAAATGGTTTAAGAACAGTTGCATGTTGTTCCCATGTTGCAGCAATTATTTATTATTTGTCGCATGGCAGATATATTTCAAAAATCCATGCACCTGCTGCAATGTTAAGTAGATTATTTGATAAAGACGATACTTCAGGTGTGATTGAAGAAGACAGCGAAGAAGATTGAAATAATGCTTAACTACATACTCATTATTTCAATCTGAACTGAACTGAAGTATTGTCTTTATGAAATAGTTTTCTTAACATTGCTGCAGGTGATGATTTCTAATACGTATCTGCCATGCGACATATAATAAACAATTGCTGCAACATTTGCACACTCTCAGCTGTGTCTAATAATGCTTTTACATATATCCAAACGTATTTGGTTTATAATTTATAACATATCTATATATTGGTAATGTGACGGGATTGAACTTGACATTTAAGTATGTTTGAATGGTCTTTTATATATTGAAAAGAGATATCAACTGATTCATCCATTATTTCTGCTAAATACGATATTGATTGTTTTAATTGTTAAGAACTAGTGAAAAATATTATAAGATCTTTTTCAGACATTTCTGGAAAATGTTCTACGTCGTTTAATGTAACGGTTTCAAATGGCAGTTTTATACGTTGACAGCCATTTTGTTCCAATTAATCTGCTTAAGTATTTGCCGATAAAAAACAAAAATAAATAAAAAACCAGTAAGGACGCTATCTTCAGCAAGGCTGAAGCTATAATACTTTTCACGTTGTGTCACTAAAAAACTAAATGAATAGTTTCCATGCCTCTCTAACAACATAACTGTAGGGTTTCAAGTCAATTGATTAAAAAACAAAAAAGTTTTCCATACAAAGGGTCAAGTTAAGCTATAAGTGGGCGTGGCCATGCCCATTTTTGATCAAAATAGTTTTAATTCTCCCTAAGAACATAACTGTAAAGTTTCAAGTCAATTGGTTAAAAAACCAAAAAGTTTTCCATACAAAGGGTCAATTTTCGATATAAAAGGGCGTGGCCACGCCCACTTTTGGTCAAAATTGTTTTAATTCCTCCCCAAGAACATAACTCTAAAGTTTCAAGTCAATTGGTTAAAAAACAAAAAAGTTTTCCATACAACGGGTCAATTTTCGCTATAAAAGGGCGTGGCCACGCCCACGTTTGGTCAAAATTGTTTTCATTCCTCCCTAAGAACATAACTATAAAGTTTCAAGTCAATTGGTTAAAAAACAAAAAAGTTTTCCATACAACGGGTCAATTCTCACTATAAAAGGGCGTGGCCACGCCCACTTTTGGTCAAAATAGTTTTTATTCCTTCGTAAGAACATAACTGTAAAGTTTAATGTCAATTGGTTAAAAAATAAAAAAGTTTTCTATACAAAGGGTCAATTTTCGCTATAAGTGGGCGTGGCTACCCCTGGCTACGCCCACTTTTAGTCAAAATAGTTTTCATTCCTCCCTAAGAACATAACTTTAAAATTTCAAGTCAATTGGTTAAAAAACAAAAAAGTTTTCCATACAACGGGTCAATTTTCGCTATAAGTGGGCGTGGCTACCCCTGGCTACGCCCACTTTTGGTCAAAATAGTTTTGTTCATTTTTCTTCTTCTTTTCGTATGGGGGTTACCAGTTCCAGTGGTCCGATATGGCTGGATCCGACAAATGAGTTGATCGCTCAAATAAGAAGTCTCTGTGCAAAATTTCACATACGTGAAAAGTATAATAAATAAAAACCAGTAAGGGCGGTATAGTTGAGTATTCTCAACTATATAATACCCTGTACACACACCTATGTTGATAACACGTTAAACATTCGCCGACAGCTAAAGCAGTGTACCACGATGTGGTTTGTGTATTTGCTAATAGTGAGGCAGGGCTCACAGTGCAATGTTGCCATTAGATGGCGCTTTAGTACGGATTTTGTTACAAAGCATTGCTGCAAAATTTTAGTGTGTTGGTCTTTGCGGGAAAAGTGGTAGTTTGTTGTATGCAGTTTTAAAAAGGTATGTTATCTTAGTTTGCATACAAAATTTCAGCATTGTATTCTTTATACTTAAGGAGATACAGCAATTTTAAGAAAAAAATGACCTTTTGTTGTGCTCGATGGGCGGGAAGGAATGGGCGTGGCAAAAATTCCTTCAAACTTCATCTAGTGTTCGACCACACGAGACTATCTTCCAAATTTCAAGTCTCTAGCTTTAATAGTTTTCGCAGTGTTAAGTACGGTTTTTGTTACAAATAGGATAAAGCAGTGTTCAAAGCGCAATTTATGCCAAATTTCAACTTGTTTGTCTTTGCGTTGTCACACAGCGTTAAAAATGAAAGTTTGTGGTATGCAGTTTTAAAAAGGTATGTTTACTGAGTTTGCATACAAAATTTCAGCATTGTATCTATTATAGTTTAGGAGATACAGCAATTTTAAGAAAACAACTTTTTGAGGGGAAACGAAGGGGAGGGAGAAAAAATGTGGTATGCAGTTTTGTAGAGCTATACATACTGAGTCTACATACTCATTTTCATGTTTCTAACTCATCAGGTTTTCGAGCTACAGCCTTTTGAAAAAATGGGTGGTGCTCGATGGGCGGGAAGGAGTGGGCGTGGCAAAAAATCCTTCAAACTTGATCTAGCGTTTGACCTCACGAGTCTATCCACCAAATTTCAAGTCTCTAGCTCTTATAGTTTTCGAGAACCATTGGTGAGGACGGACGGACGGACGGACGGACGGACGGACGGACGGACGGACGGACAGACAGGGCTATATCAATTCGTCTTGTCATCCTGATCAAGAATATATATACTTTATAGGGTCCCCCTCCCCTCCTTCTATGCGTTACATACAAACCGTCTCAAACAAACTTAATATACCCTGATACACAGTGTGTGTACAGGGTATAAAAATTGTTTTTATTTGTTTTAGCTATGGAGTACCCATTTTAAAAAATCTGAAAAAATATGTAATTAAAGGGTAATATATAAGGCTTAAAATAAAAATAATTTCATAGTTGTACAAAATGTGTACCATGGTCAAAAAATTTAATATAAAAGAAAACCATTCTTTTTCCACTGTTCTTAGAAAGCTACAAAGCTACTGATTTTTTCATAAAGACCTCCTATCGGCCGCAAAGACATATTAAATTTTTAAGCCAATCGATTAAGCCGTTTTTAAGTAAAATTAGATTGTTTGTTTTTACATTTTTAATTTTATCTCGAAAACCAATTGAGTTAGCGATCTGAAATTTTCAAAATTTTATTATCTAACTAATACCAACATATCCCCAAAGTACCAATTTTTCATCTCTCCGGGGCCGATTCACTAGGCTTATCTCCCAAGGGCCTTTATATAACAGATGTTATATATACTGATTTCAGTAAGGCCTTTGACTCGGTTAACCATGCTTTACTTTTATTGAAATTGAATCTATTGGGCTTCCCGCCGAATCTTCTGAATTTGATAAAGTCCTATTTAACAAACAGAACTCAAAGGGTGTTGTTTAGATCCACCAAGTCTGACCCTGTTCAAGTCACTTCTGGTGTCCCTCAATGTAGTCATATTGGTCGTCTATTGTTTAATCTTTTCATTAATGACCTCCCCATGTCGATATCAAACTCTCGGGTACTTATGTATGCCGATGATGTTAAATTGTGCCCATCGTACAAGAAACCTGATCATCATGGCCTGTTACAGGCTTTTCTGAACTCATTGCATTCTTGGTGTTCACTGAATTTGCTTTTGGTTAATTGTTCTAAGTGTATGTTTATGTCTTATCATCGTAATAGACCTCACTTGTTTACTTACTCGATTGATAGCGTCCAATTAGAACGAATCTCTACTTTTAACGACCTAGGTGTTCTCTTTGATTCTAAACTCAGCTGCATTCAACAAGTCTCAACTGTCGTTAATAAGGCGAAAGGGGTTTTTGGATTCATTAAACGCTGGTCTAAAGAGTTCAATGACCCCTTTACCACCAAACTTCTTTTTACGTCACTTGTACGTCCTATTCTCGAGTATTGTTGTTGCGTTTGGTCTCCACAATACAAAAAACATCAAGATCGCATTGAGTCAGTCCAGAAGCAATTTCTCCTTTTCGCGCTTCGTGGCCTTAATTGGAATCCTAACATCAGGTTACCATCATACCATGACAGGCTCCTTCTCATTGATCTTCCATCTCTAACTCATTGCAGGATTGTTCTAGGGGCTATTTTTCTTCATAAAATGATTCTTGGTTTAAAAGATTCTTCAGACCTTCTCAGTCAGATAAGCTTCAGCGTCCCACGACGCACTACTAGAAACTTTCTTCCTTTAGTTTTGCAAAGATGCACAACTAACTACGCCCATCATGATCCGTTTCGCGTATTATGTAGGAATTATAACATACTATATAACGTCCTCTCACCTGAGATCTCTCTTACGACACTTAACTCTACCATTCTACGCTATCTACGTGAGTCTGGAACGGACTAGCGGCTTGATGTATTGTTTTGTGGTTGGAATGGTGGCGCTCTCTGCAATTTAAGTCTCTGGTCATAAATGGCTGTGAGTAGGGACATAGCCGGCATATTGCTAATAAATTTCCCCCACCGGGTCAGAGACTTCTTAGAATTAATTTAACTACTAGTATAATTTTTTATTTTTTATCAATTGGATTATTTTGTATTTTTTTTTTAAATATTATACTTACTTTTACTTTATAAGTACATTTATATTATTATTTTCTTTTTGCTTTTGTATTATATTAATTATTTTTATTTTAATATATTTTTATACCCTGTACACACACTGTGTATCACGATATATTAAGTTTGTTTGAGACGGTTTGTATGTAACGCATAGAAGAAGGGTAAAGGGACCCTATAAAGTATATATATTCTTGATCAGGATGACAAGACGAATTGATATAGCCCTGTCTGTCCGTCCGTCCTCACCAATGGTTCTCGAAAACTATAAGAGCTAGAGACTTGAAATTTGGTGGATAGACTCGTGAGGTCAAACGCTAGATCAAGTTTGAAGGATTTTTTGCCACGCCCACTCCTTCCCGCCCATCAAGCACCACCCATTTTTTCAAAAGGCTGTAGCTCGAAAACCTGATGAGTTAGAAACATGAAAATGAGTATGTAGACTCAGTATGTATAGCTCTACAAAACTGCATACCACATTTTTTCCTCCTCCCCTTCGTTTCCCCTTAAAAAGTTGTTTTCTTAAAATTGCTGTATCTCCTAAACTATAATAGATACAATGCTTAAATTTTGTATGCAAACTCAGTAAACATACATTTTTAAAACTGCATACCACAATTTTTCATTTTTAACGCTGTCTGACAACGCAAAGACAAACAAGTTGAAATTTGGCATAAATTGCGCTTTGAACACTGCTTTATCCTATTTGTAACAAAAACCGTACTTAACACTGCGAAAACTATTAAAGCTAGAGACTTGAAATTTGAAAGATAGTCTCGTGTGGTCGAACACTAGATGAAGTTTGAAGGAATTTTTGCCACGCCCATTCCTTCCCGCCCATCGAGCACAACAAAAGGTAATTTTTTTCTTAAAATTGCTGTATCTCCTAAAGTATAAAGAATACAATGCTGAAATTTTGTATGCAAACTCAGATAACATACCTTTTTAAAACTGCATACAACAAACTACCACTTTCCCCGCAAAGACCAACACACTAAAATTTTGCAGCAATGCTTTGTAAGAAAACCCGTACTAAAGCGCCATCTAATGGCAACATTGCACTGTGAGCCCTGCCTCACTATTAGCAAATACACAAACCATATCGTGGTACACTGCTTTTGCTGTCGGCAAATGTTTAACGTGTTATCAACATAGGTGTGTGTACAGGGTATTATATAGTTGAGAATACTCAACTATACCGCCCTTACTGGTTTACATTTCTTTTTGTAAACATACAATATTATATTACTATACTAAATGACAGTAAATTGTTATCACAGAACAAATAAATAATCAAATAAATGTCTCTTATTATATAAGGCATATTTTCGTCTGATAAGGTACTTCTCCTTCAATGATTTCGAGGATGTTCTAGTTTTGATCAAAAAAATTTTATTTCTTATGACTTTTCGTAAAATATGTTAATGCCATCTGAAAGAGGAACAAATAAGCTTTCCATCGAGCTCTTAGTCGAAGAAGTCGGTCGAAGGATGCAAGAGTAATTAGCAAAAAACTAATCGGTGGCCAACACGGTTCCGTCCTAGTGCCGATTCTTTTTGCAAAGTACTTTTCTATAATTCTAGTATTTAATGGGAAAAAATTAAACGAATTTTTTGTCCATGTAAAAAACGATTAATTCTGAATAAAATGCCGCCCATTTATGCAATTAAAAAAATTTAAATGACTCTAATTAGATAAGGCATATTTTCGTTTTATAAGGTAAGGTAAACGTCCCAGTAATGGATCATGTCCCAGTCATGAATCAGTACATCGAACAATAACAAATTTCATATTCTTTCACAAACGGGATCTTTTTGATACACATGTGTCACTTTGAGTCATGGTCTCATTTTGTTATAATTTGTTTCACTGCGGAGTTTGATTTAAATTAATAGAAGAAAAAACATTTCGATAATTGTTTTTCATAAAATTTTTCAATTAGTTTCGTATTCATATCTCACTTTTTAATATTTAATCAATAAATATTAACTTAAATTGATAATCAAGCAATAAATAAGTTATTTTGTCAACCTTATCCATTACTAGGACAAGACGATTCATTACTGGGACAAGTGATCCATCACTGGGACAAAGAGTAATGAATTATTAATAATCGAAATTTTTTTATTAAACGGATAATAGTTAATATAGTGGAATGTGTATTTTGTTCTTAAAAGACTAAATGTCCAAATAAAAAATAAACAAACATGGTGAATGTATGTTTTTTTCAGGTTAAAGTGACGAATTGTAATTAAATTTTTCCTTAACTGATCCATGACTGGGACGTTTACCTTACTTCTTTTTTAATGATATCGACGATATTTTAGTTTTGATCAAAAAAGTTTTATTTCTTACGACTTTTCGTAAAACATGTTAATGCCATCTGAAAACGGGACAGATAAGTTTTCCATCGAGCTCATAGTCGAAGAAGTCGTTCGGAGGATGCAAGAGTTATTAGCAAAAAACTAATCGGTGGTCAACACGTTTCCGTCCTACTGCCGATTCTTTTCGCAAAGTACTTTTCTATAATTCTAGTATTTAATGGGAAAAAATTAAACGAATTTTTCGTTCATGTAAAAAACTATTACTTCTGAATAAAATGCCGCCCATTTATGCAATTAAAAAAATTTAAATGTCTCTTATTAGATAAGGCATATTTTAGTCTGATAAGGTACTTCTTCTTCAATAATTTCGAAAATATTTTAGTTTTGATCAAAAAAATTGTATTTCTTATGAATTTTCGTAAAATATGTTAACGCCATCTGAAAGAGGAGTAGATAAGCTTTCCATCGAGCTCTTTTCGAAGAAGTCAGTCGAAGGATGCAAGAGTTATTAGCAAAAAAACTAATCGGTGGTCAACACGATTCCGTCCCCATGCCGATTCTTTTCGCAAAGTATTTTTCTATAATTCTAGTATTTAATGGAAAAAAATTAAACGAATTTTTTGTCCATGTAAAAAAGTGAATAAAATGCCGCCTATTTATGCAATTAAAAAAATTTAAATGTCTCTAATTAGATAAGGCATATTATCGTCTGATAAGGTACTTCATCTTCAATGATTTCGAGGATATTTTAGTTTTGAAAAAAAAATTTTATTTCTTATGACTTTACGTAAAATATGTTAATGCCATCTGAAAGAGGAACAGATAAGCTTTCCATCGAGCATTTAGTGGAAGAAGTCGGTCGAAGGATGCAAGAGTTATTAGCAAAAAACTAATCGGTGGTCAACACGATTCCGTCCTACTGCCGATTCTTTTCGCAAAGTACTTTTCTATAATTCTAGAATTTTTTGGCCATGTCAAACACTATTAATTCGGAATAAAATGCAGCCCATTTATGCAATTAAAAAAATTTAAATGTCTCTTATTAGATAAGGAATATTTTCGTCTGATAAGGTACTTTTTTTTCAATGATTTCGAGGATATTTTAGTTTTGATCAAAATAATTTTATTTCTTACGGCTTTTCGTAAAATATGTTAATGCCATCTAAAAGAGGAACAGATAAGCTTTCCATCGAGCTCTTAGTCGAAGCAGTCGATCGGAGGTGGCAAGAGTTATTATCAAAAAACTAATCGGTGGTCAACACGATTCCGTCCTACTGCCGATTCTTTTTGCAAAGTACTTTTCTATAATTCTAGTATTTAATGGGAAAAAATTAAACGAATTTTTTGTCATTGTAAAAAACTATTAATTCTGAATAAAATGCCGCCCATTTATGCAATTAAAAAAAATTTAGATGTCTCTTATTAGATAAGGCATATTTTCGTCTGATAAGGTACTTCTTCTTCAATGATTTCGAGGATATTTTAGTTTTGATCAAAAAAATTGTATTTCTTATGACTTTTCGTAACATATGTTAATACCATCTGAAAGAGGAACAGATAAGCTTCCCATCGAGCTCTTAGTCGAAGCAGTCGATCGGAGGTGGCAAGAGTTATTATCAAAAAACTAATCGGTGGTCAACACGATTCCGTCCTACTGCCGATTCTTTTCGCAAAGTACTTTTCTATAAATCTAGAATTTAATGGAAAAAAACTAAATGAATTTTTTGGCCATGTAAAAAACTATTAATTCTGAACAAAATGCAGCCCATTTATGCAATTATAACCAATATGGACGCTATCTTCAGCAAGGCTGAAGCTATAATTTTTTTCACGTTGTGTCACTATAAAAAAACTAATTGAATAGTTTTCATGCCTCCCTAACAACATAACTGTCAGGTTTCAAGTCAATTGGTTAAAAAACGAAAAAGTTTTCCAAACAATGGTTCAAGTTTTGAGATAAGTGGGCGTAGCCATGCCCATTTTTGAACAAAACAGTTTTCATTTCTCCTTAAGAACATAACTGTAAGGTGTCTAGTCAATTGGTTAAAAAACAAAAAAGTTTTCCATACAACGGGTCAATTTTCGCTATAAAAGGGCGTGGCCACGCCCACTTTTGGTCAAAATTGTTTTCACTCCTCCTGTGGCAAGAAGATTGTATATATACAGACAGACAGACAGACAGACGGACAGACGGACATCGCTAAATCAACTCGTCTTGTCGTACTGATCAAGAATATACATATATGCCTTATATAATCGCAAGTGAATATTTCTGTGTGTTACAAACTTCAGCACAAAGTTAATATACTATTTCACACACGTGAAAAGTATAAAAATTTAAATGTCTCTTATTAGATAAGCAATATTTTCGTCTGATAAGGTACTTTTTTTTCAATGATTTCGAGGTGGTGGTAACCACACAGCTAACTATAAAGGTTGCCCAATATACAAAGAACTGAAAACACGAATCCACCAGCGAGTGACCACTACACGCTCTCAAAACGCACAGCCTACATTTACACCATCTAAATTAAACCCAGACGTTTTCTTTTCGACCGCAGCCAGATCTTCACTTGGCGGAATCTCAACCAAAAACGTGACATTTGCCAGTGCTCTAAAATCAGGACAGGTTCCCCCTACCCCAAACACGTCGAACCCACAACTAGCACATGCAGATTTAAACGCGACTCAACACCACCAAATGCCGGGGCAGCAACAAAGCAACTTTGAAGCAATGTTATCAACCATGCAGCAAAGTCTAATGGAGTTTATGTCTTTTATGCGGACAACTATGCAGGATTTAATGCGTAACCAAAATCTACTGATACAAATGCTGATTTCAAAATAGTCCAAATAAACCATGCCTTCCCTACGCATATCTACGTGGAATGCTAATGGCGTCTCACAGCACAAACTTGAGCTAGCTCAATTTCTACTTGACAAACACATTGACGTAATGCTACTCTCAGAAACACACCTTACAAACAAATATAATTTTAACATACGAGGTTACGTATTTTATGGAACAAACCATCCTGATGGTAAAGCACATGGGGGGACTGGTATTCTGATTAGAAACCGTCTCAAACACCACTGCCATAGAAGATTTGCAGAAAACTATCTACAGGCCACATCTATAAACATACAATTAGATAGTGGTAACCATCTAACACTAGCCGCCGTATACTGCCCACCTCGCTTCAATATATCTGAAACTGAGTTCATGCAGTTCTTTAACACACTCGGAGAACACTTCATAGCAGCAGGAGATTACAATGCCAAGCACACTCACTGGGGATCTCGTTTAGTGACCCCAAAAGGAAAACAATTATACAATGCAATTATAAAAGCCAGCAATAAGCTCGACCATCTCTCTCCCGGCAGACCAACATACTGGCCGGCTGACCCCAATAAACTACCCGACCTAATTGACTTTGCAATAACAAAAAATATTCCCCGAACCCTGCTAAGCGCCGAAAGTCTTTCAGATCTCTCGTCTGATCACTCGCCTGTATTAATTAACCTACTTCGACATCCAAAAACCGTAGATCAACCAATTAGATTGACCTCGCATAAATCCAACTGGGTCAGTTACAAAAAAATATTTTAGCTCACACATTGAGCTAGATCCTTCCCTAACCGTTGAAGCTGAGATCGACAGCTTCGTAAACAATCTAGAATCAGTCTTCGTTACCGCAGCTCGTATCTCAACACCTCAAACGGCGCAAGCTCCACGTAACCAAAAGAAGACGAATCTACAAATCGAGCAGCTCGTTATCGAAAAGCGACGCTTACGTCGAGAATGGCAATCAACCAGATCGCCATCTGCACGACATAGGCTTAAGAGCGCCGCACGCAACCTCTCTAAAGCGTTAAAGCAAGAAGAAGCATATACCCAACGCCGGTACATAGAACAACTATCCACATCCAGTACAAGAAACTCACTGTGGAGAGCTCACCCAACCCTAAGCTCACCGACAGAAACCGTGATGCCTATAAGAAACCCTGCAGGCGGCTGGGCCCGCAGCGACGAAGATAGAGCAAGAACATTTGCCGCCCACCTTGAAAATGTGTTTCAACCAAATCCTTGCACAAATGCGACTACACTACCAGCATTAACAAACGACGCCGAGCTTCAACGTGACCCAATCGAGTTTCGACCAAACGAAATCGATAATATTATCAAAAAGGAACTGAACCCAAAAAAATCACCGGGCTGCGATTTAATAACCCCAAAAATGATTATTGAGCTCCCATATTGTGCTGTTTGCACTATCGCGAAGCTCTTCAATGCCATCACTAAACTTGGCTATTTTCCAGAAAGATGGAAAAAGTCTATCATCATAATGATACCAAAGCCAGGAAAAGACCACACGATTCCTTCGTCGTACAGACCTATAAGTTTATTATCGTGTCTATCAAAACTTTTCGAAAAATGCGTGCTAACTCGGATCAACTCATTCCTGAGAACACACAACAAAATCCCTTCACACCAGTTCGGCTTTCGTGAAAAACACGGAACTATTGAGCAGGTTAATCGCATAACATCAGAAATACGAAGCGCGTTTGAAAATCGAGAATACTGCACAGCAATATTTTTGGATGTCTCACAAGCATTTGACAGAGTTTGGTTAGACGGTTTAATGCATAAAATTAAAACAATGCTTCCAAACAACACGCACAAGCTACTAAAGTCATACCTCTACGACAGGAAGTTTACAGTGAGATGTAACAGTGATATGTCCGACGACCACACCATTAGAGCTGGAGTTCCTCAAGGTAGCGTACTCGGTCCTACGTTATATGTCCTCTACACATCAGACATCCCAACAAGCAGACGTCTAACAACATCCACCTTTGCTAACGATACAGCTATTCTCAGCCGTTCCAGATGTCCTATGCAAGCAACAGCACAGTTAGCTCTTCACCTGGTCGACATAGAAAAATGGCTATCTGACTGGCGAATAAAAGTCAACGAACAAAAATGCAAACACGTTACGTTCACTCTAAACAGGCAAGATTGCCCACCGCTGATGTTAAACAACACTACGCTTCCGCAAACAAACGAAGTGACATACCTCGGAGTACACCTCGATAGAAGACTCACATGGCGCAGGCACATCGAGGCCAAGAGAACGCATTTAAAACTAAAAGCTAATAGCCTCCATTGGCTTATCAACGCTCGCTCTTCCCTTAGTCTTGACTACAAAGTCCTGCTCTACAATTCTGTTCTCAAACCTATCTGGACCTACGGCTCCCAGTTATGGGGAAACGCTAGCAGTAGCAACATTGAAATCATTCAGAGAACCCAGTCAAAGATATTGAGAACCATTACCGGGGTACCGTGGTATGTTCGAAACGAAAACATACAAAAAGATTTAAATATTCAACCAGTCAGAGATGTAATAGCAGAACTCAAGGAACAATACTACAGCAAGCTTTCTACGCACCCTAACCATCTCGCCAGAAGATTAACAAGGTTGAGCAGCCAATCCCGTCTTCGTCGAAATGACCTTCCAACCCAGCGATAGACCCTAGGGCCCCGCAACCTATCTGCAGTTCAAAAGAACTACTAGTTAATATATAGGCATAAGATCTGCAAACTTATTGTTAGTCTCATAAAGAGAAGATTCAATAAATAAAGCAAAGTTTTAATAAAAAAAAAAAAAAAAAAATTTCGAGGATATTTTTGTGATAAAAAAAATTTTATTTCTTACGACTTTTCGTAAAATATCTTAATGCCATCTGAAAGAGGAACAGATAAGCTTTCCATCGAGCTCCTAGTCGAAGAAGTCGGTCGAAGGATGCAAGAGTTGTTTGCAAAAAACTAAACGGTTGTCAATACGATTCCGTCCTACTGCCGATTCTTTTGCAAAGTACTTTTCTATAGTTCTAGTATTTAATGGGAAAAAATTAAACGAATTTTTTGTCCATGTAATAAACTATTAATTCTAAATAAAATGCCGCCCTCCTATGCAATTAAAACCAGTAAGGACGCTATCTTCAGCAAGGCTGAAGCTATAATACTTTTCACGTTGTGTCACTATAAAAAAAGTAAATGAATAGTTTTCATGCCTCCCTAACAACATAACTGTAAGGTTTCAAGTCAATTGGTTAAAAAACAAATAAGTTTTCCATACAGCGGTTCAAGTTTTGCGATAAGTGGGTGTAGCCATGCCCACTTTTGGTCAAAATAGTTTTCATTCCTCCCTAAAACATAACTGTAAAGTTTCAAGTCAATTGGTTAAAAAACAAAAAAAGTTTTCCATACAAAGGGTCAAGTTTAGCTATAAGTGGGCGTGGCCACGCCCACTTTTAATCAAAACAGTTTTCATTCCTCCCTAAGAGCATAACTGCAAAGGTTCAAGTCAATTGGTTAAAAAACAAATAATTTTTCCATACAGCGGTTCAAGTTTAGCTTTAAGTGGGCGTGGCCACGCCCACTTTTGGTCAAAATAGTTTTCATTCCTCCCTAAGAACATAACTGTAAAGTTTCAAATCAATTGGTTAAAAAACAAAAAAGTTTTCCATACAATGGGTCAATTTTCACTATAAGTTAAATTGGTTAAAAAACAAAAAAGTTGTCCATACAACGACGTGAATATTGCATCTCTTCCTCTTCTTCATTTTGTATGGGAGCTATCAGTTCCAGATGTCCAATCTCAATGAAACTTTCACGCATGTAAAACTACTATGTTTAAAATTTCAGCACTCTATCGTACAAAACAAAAAAGTTTTCCATACAACGATTCAAGTTTTGTTCACTTTTCTTCTTCTTTTCGTATGGGGGCTACCAGTTCCAGTGGTCCGATATGGCTGGATCCGACAAATGAGTTGACTGCACGAATAAGAACTCTCTGTGCAAAATTTTAGCTCGATATCTTCAAAACTGTGGGAGGAGATTGTATATATACAGATAGACGGACATGGCTAAGTCAACTCATCTTGTCGTCCTGATCAAGAATATATATAGTTATGTATCGATAATTACATTAATAACCAACACTGTTTATCGCACATACCTAATAGCTTGTAAGGCCCCCTAAGCTAGATTTAAGGAGAGTTGACTGACTTCTAATTTTGATGTACTGACAAGCGGTCGATTTTAATAATAAACTGAATTATAATTATTCTTAAATTCGATATTCGTTTATCATATAATTGGCGCAGCCGTCGCGAACTTATTTACGCAAATCTCAATCGTTAACAAACGTACTGAACGTTTTAAATTAATTTCGAAAGGAAATTTTTCTTAACGCTGTTGCTAGCGTTTGTAAAATTCATAACGCCAACAACTTAAGTGAACAAGATTAAACGCGTGGAATTCATTAGGAAGCAGACGTAATCTGGAAAATTCAAGGTTTCTTCTTAGATGCAATAACGACAACAACATCAGCGAACAAGATTCAGCGCGTGGAATTCTTCATTAGAAAGCAGACATAACCTGGAAATTTAAAGCTCTTTAAAATCGAAGTCTTCATTCAGATGCAACAACACAAGCGATTCAGCACGTGGTATTATTCATACATAACCTAGAAAATTCCTCATTCTTTATATTGGTGGTCTTCATTTGTTTGAACAACACCAACACACAAGTGAAAAGCACAACCTCAACAAATGGAAGAATTAGACGTAAATAATAAATTTAAACTAATTGCAAGTAGCATTAGTAGTATTCCACCATTTGATGGGGACAGAGATGCTTTACTGAATTTTTTACAACGAATCGATTCGATGTAAATATTTTGGAATCATTTCCAGAAGAATTCAAGATATTACTGATAGGTAACATAAAGACAAAATTGTAGCAATGCCAGAAAAAACCACTATTGATTAACGGAAATCCCTCTACATGGCCAATATAAGATCAGTTTTAATTCAATACCATGGCGAAAAGGATTCCGTCGATGAACTAATCGACAAAATTAGAACTTGTCGTTGTGATTCAACTATAGAAAATTTTTATAACAAATTAAACTCTTATTTGTGTCCGTTTGAATAATGCTTTGCACTTCTCTTCAAACCCGACAAAAATGTTTATAGTAGCAGTAATGCTAGAATTTGCCTTAAATTCATTTAAACATGGCTATACCGGAACCAGTAAAATGTATTATTGTAAGTAGGGACCCAAAAAATTTAAAAGATGCTTTTGATATTATAAAATCGAATGGTTATCTGAAATTTACTAATCATCAAAAAATGTTCAATAAGCCTAAAATAATACTGACAATCAACATATGAAACACACAAACAATAATTACAACAATCGTATTGGAAATATTTCTAATAATACACATGACGAAACGAACAACCAATCTCAATGCAGACAAGACAAACTCGCAACACTTACAACACAAATTCAAATTTCCAAAGAACTGGTGGCGGAAATGCATCAGGTTCTCCTCAACCTTATAACTCCTTTAATTACGAGCGTGAAGTAGAAACCATGGATATCGGAGCAAACGAAACTAACCAAAATTTTCATATCGCCGAGACAGAAAACTACCCTATTTAATATTTAGTACAAAAGTACGGAACCTTCGTTTATTATAGACACCGGCGCAGAATTTAGCATAATAAACCCAAACATTTGTAACCCAAAATGGAGAGTTAAGTCGGCAGCATTTAATTTAAAAAGTCTTAGGCAAATATGTATCAACGGATTTAGAAGAATTTAACTTAGACGAGAGTTTCGTAAATTTCCTCGAAGTGCCATTTTCATCATACTTTGACGGTATCTTAGGAAACAACATACTACCCTATTTAAACGTTACAGTTGATTATGGAAGTAGAAAACTAATAACACAAAATTCTATCTTACCAATATTTTTCAATTAAGAAGAAGAACAATCAATTGAAAATTACCAAACAAACAAAACATTTCAAATTTTCATGTGTGAGGAAATGTCAAAAACGAAGTCATTAAGAAAACTGTTTGCAGACCATTTAAATTCTCAAGACAAATCTGTATTGGAATCTGTTTTGAACAAATTCAGTGATTTATTCTATAAAGATGGTGACACACTGTCATATACTAGTGAGGTAAAACATAGAATTATAACAAAAACCAACACTCCTATATATAGTAAGCTTTATAGATACCCTGTTGATTCATCGTTCTGAAGTTGAAAACCAAATAAAAGAAATGCTGGCACAAAAATTATTTGTACCTAGCAACAGTCCTTATAATTCCCCTTTGTGGGTGGTTCCAAAGAAAATGGATAGTAGCGGCAAAGCTAAGTGGCGAATAGCGATAGACTATCTAAAACTTAACGAACAGACCGTAGACGACAAGTTCCCTATACCGAATATGGAAGATATTTTTGATAAATTAGGAAAATGTTGCTATTTTAGCACAATAGATTTGGCAAAAGGTTTTCACCAAATTGAAGTGCACCCTGACGACAGAGCAAAAACTGCTTTCTCTACGGCCGATGGTCATTACGAGTTTAATCGAATGCCATTTGGTCTTAAAACAGCACCAGCCACATTTCAAAGGCTTATAAATTATGTATTAGCTGAATATATCAACAAGATTTGTGTCGTCTATCTTGACGATATTTTAATATTTTCAACTAGCTTTCAGGAACATATCGAATCTATAAAAAAAGTTTTTGCAAAATTGCGTCACGCAAACCTTAAAGTCCAATTTGACAAATGTCATTTTGCAGCACTCAGTACAAAGTTTTTGGGCCATATAGTATCTAAAAATGGTACAAGGCCAGACCCAGCGAAAGTTTATGCAATAGAACGAATGCACCCGCCGTCTAAAGTAAAAGAAATAACACAATTTTTGGGTTTAACTGGTTACTACCGCAAGTTCATTAGGGATTATGCAAAAGTTGCATACCCCATGGTAAAATATCTAAAAAAAGATGCTAGTTTAAATACCAGGGATACTGATTACCTTAATTCATTTTCCACGCTAAAAAAGTTATTAACTAGTGATCCTATTTTAATTCCACCAGATTTTTCAAAGACGTTTACTTTAACATCGGATGCATCTCAATTCGCTATTGGAGCTGTGTTGAGCCAGAATAATCATCCAGTATGTTTTGCTTCCCGAACTCTATCTGACCACGAGATTCGTTATTCTGCTATAGAAAAAGAACTTCTTGCTATAGTTTGGTCAGTAAAATATTTTAGAACATATCTGTACGGGCGAAAATTTATTATTCAGACTGATCACAAGCCATTAATTTGGTTACACAACATAAAAGAGCCAAACATGAAACTACAGCGTTGGAAGATTAGCCTAAATGAATACGATTTTCAAATAAATTATATTAAAGGTAGAGAAAATACGGTGGCAGACGTGTTAAGTAGATATACACACACGAAAACTTCGGAAAACGAAAACGCATTCGTTTTTAATAACGAAGGCAATGATGTAGATAATTCAGATATTCATTCCACCGATGCTACTATGCATAGTGCTAATGAAGACAATATAAATTACATAGCTATCACAGAGAGACCTATTAATTATTACAAAAATCAAATATATTTGAATAGTGGTCAAAAAGAGAAATACATTACACGAATTATTCATAAGAAATGTCAAAACCATATCACTGTAACTAAAAACTCTGACTTATTTGAAATAATGGGGAGGTTTTTAGCAAAAACAGGATTAAAGTGTATCTTTTGTGAAGATGACAGCTTATTCCTGCAATTCCAAGATATTTTCGTTAAAAACTTTGAAAATAGTAATTTAATATTATACAGGTCAACTATAAAACTAACTGAGATATTAGATAAGGATGAAATGCTTATTATTTAAAGGATGAACATCTTCGTAACAATCATAGGGGAATAAGCGAAGTTTTTATGGAGGTAAAACACAAATATTTTTATCCAAGACTATACAAGTTAATCGTTTCTTTTATAAATAATTGTGAAATTTGTAAGTTAGCAAAACATGATAGAAGTCCACCAAAACCATACTTTCAAATTTCTGAGACTCCCACTCATTTTAATGACATAGTTCATATTGACATCTGGTTTCCAAATAGAAATGAAATTTTTCTAACAACCATTGATAAATTTTCAAAATATGCAACGTTCCATAAATTAAATGACAGAAATTGGTTTGCTATTTTGGAAGCATTAAAACAGCGAATTCAATTCTTAGGAAAGATGAACAAATTAGTCTTTGACAATGAACGTTGCATAATACATAGCGCTGTAGAATTATTTTTAAAAGAAAACAAAATTGAAGCTCACAAGACTACATCATATTTAAAAACTGGTAATTCTGACATTGAACGAATCCATGGTACCTTAAACGAGCATTTAAGACTTATGGAAGTTGACAAGGACTATAAAAACCTAGACTTAAACGAAAAACTCTATAAAATATTTTATTTCTATAACGGCACAATTCATTCCACAACAAAAAAGAGACCAATCGATTTTATAATCAAAAACTTCGATAAGCAAGGAATAGAAGACTTAAGCAAAAAATATGAACAGGAAAAAATAACAAGAATAAATAAATGTAATCAAAATAGAGACCAAAATGTAATTCAAGAAGAGAATATTATTAAAAACAGGGAAATTGCTAAAGGTAAACCGAAATATAAAAAACTTAAGAAGTATTTTAAAGAAGGCAACTATGTTACTGATATTCCAACAAACCAAATACGAAATACTATAAATCCCAATTGAAGAGAAGGTATAAACCAACTAATGTTTAAAAAAAAAAAAAAAAATAAATCAAAGATAATTATTAATTAATGTATTATTAGATTAAATCGAGAAAAAAAATGTATGTAAAATGTTTGTAAAATAACAATCCCTTAACTTGTATGTAACATTAGCAGAGACGCAAATGTCTAAAAGCAGGGAGGAGTTATGTATCGATAATTACATTAATAACCAACACTGTTTATCGCACATACCTAATAGCTTGTAAGGCCCCCTAAGCTAGATTTAAGGAGAGTTGACTGACTTCTAATTTTGATGTACTGACAAGCGGTCGATTTTAATAATAAACTGAATTATAATTATTCTTAAATCATTTCAATGATTTCGAGAATATATTAGTTTTGATCAAAAAAATTTTATTTCTTATTACTTTTCGTAAAATATGTTAATGGCATCTGAAAGAGGAACAGATAAACTTTCCATCGAGCTCTTAGTCGAAGAAGTCGGTCGAAAGATGCCAAAGTTATAAGCAAACCAGTAAGGACGCTATCTTCAGCAAGGCTGAAGCTATAATACTTTTCACTTTGTGTCATTATAAAAAAAACTAAATGAATAGTTTTCATGCATCCCTAACAACATAACTGTAATGTTTCAAGTCAATTCGTTAAAAAACAAATAATTTTCCATACAACGGTTCAAGTTTTGCGATAAGTGGGCGTAGCCATGCCCACATTTGGTCAAAATAGTTTTTATTCCTCCCTAAGAGCACAACTGCAAAGTTTCAAGTCAATTGGTTAAAAAACAAAAAAGTTTTCCATACAACGGATAAATTTTCGCTATAAGTGGGCGTGGCTACCCCTGGCTACGCCCACTTTTAGTCAAAATAGTTTTCATTCCTCCCTAAGAACATAACTGTAAAGTTTCAAGTCAATTGGTTAAAAAACAAGAAAGTTTTCCATACAAAGGGTCAAGTTAAGCTATAAGTGGGCGTGGCCACGCCCACTTTTGATCAAAATAGTTTTCATTCCTCCCTAAGAGCATAACTGTAAAGTTTCAAGTCAATTGGTTAAAAAACAAAAAAGTTTTCCATACAAAGGGTCAATTTTCGCTATAAGTGGGCGTGGCTACGCGTGGTTACGCCCACTTTTGGTCAAAATAGTTTTCATTCCTCCCTAAGAACATAACTGTAAACTTTCAAGTCAATTGGTTAAAAAACAAGAAAGTTTTCCATACAAAGGGTCAAGTTAAGCTATAAGTGGGCGTGGCCACGCCCACTTTTGATCAAAATAGTTTTCATTCCTCCCTAAGAGCATAACTGCAAAGTTCCAAGTCAATTGGTTAAAAAACAAAAAAGTTTTCCATACAACGGGTAAATTTTCGCTATAAGTGGGCGTGGCTACGCGTGGTTACGCCCACTTTTGGTCAAAATAGTTTTCATTCCTCCCTAAGAACATAACTTTAAAATTTCAAGTCAATTGGTTAAGAAACAAAAAAGTTTTCCATACAACGACGTGAATATGGCTTCTCTTCCTCTTCTTCATTTTGTATGGGAGCTACCAGTTCCAGATGTCCAATCTCAATGAAACTTTCAGGCATGTAGTCGGACCATGTAAAACTACTATGTTTAAAATTTCAGCACTCTATTGTACAAAACAAAAAAGTTTTCCATACAACGATTCAAGTTTTGTTCACTTTTCTTCTTCTTTTCGTATGGGAGCTACCTGTTCCAATAATCCGATCATGCTGGTTCCGACGAATGATTCATCGTAATAAATTCTAAGACTCTGTGCAAAGTTTCAGCTCGATAGCTTCAAAACTGAGGGACTAGTTTGCATACATACAGACAGACAGACAGACAGACAGACGGACAGACGGACAGACGGACATGGCTAAATCAACTCGTCTTGTCGTCCTGATCAAGAATATATATACTTTATATAGTCGGAAATTAATATTTCGATCTGTTACAAACTCCGTGACAAAGTTAATATACTATTTCACATAAGTGAAAAGTATAAAAACTAATCGGTGGTCAACACGTTTCCGTCCTACTGCCGATTCTTTTCGCTCAGTACTTTTCTATAACTCTAGTATTTAATGGGAAAAAATTAAACGAATTTTTTGTCCATGTGAAAAACTATTAATTCTGAATAAAATGCCACCCATTTATGCAATTGAAAAAATGTAAATGTCTCTTATTAGATAAGGCATATTTTCGTGTTGTTCGGTCAGAATGCCATTTATTTACGTTATTTTTAAATTTACATACCAAATATTTCTTATTTTATAATTTGGCAACATTGAACCCAATGTCATTTTTTAACACTGGTTTTTTAAGTTGAATTTCTTCTATGGTAAATTTCTTTAATAAAGTCAGTCGTACAGAATTCGTCTCAAAAGCCGGTTGCAAATTGTTTTATTATAACTTAAGCTTAATCATCAAAATCTGTGCACCTTCCAATCTTCAAACGGATAAGAAAAAAGCAAATCAAACATTTTGGCGCCCAACGTGGGGCAAGTGCATAGTTTTTTGTGATTTAATGCAAATATTTAGTGAAACAATTTGAATAAGATTTGCAACATCAGCGGACAAATATAAAAAGTAACATGTCGCGCATTAAAGACCTAATTGTCAGTCAATCTGCTGTGGAAACGAGAATATCGTCGGTTGAGTTAAAGTGCCGATTGAACATTTTGGAAATGTATTTCAATCACGCAATGACTGTGCAATCTAACATTGAAATAATCGATTCCAATGACAACGGGCGTACTGAACTCGAAAATATTTACAATAGTACGAAAGTGGGGATTGAGCAATTGCTTGAAGTCAATTCGTCACTAAACACAAGTACAACTGTCGTATCTCAGTCTATAGCATCATCGAGTTCTAGATTGCCAAGATTATCGTTGCCCATATTCGCTGGAAATCACGCCGATTATAAAAACTTAATTACAACGTTTAACCAGTTGATTGAACGAGATAACATATCGAATATTGAGAAATTCAATCATTTACTGAGTTGCCTAAAAGGATCTGCTTTGGAGGCAGTACAAGCATTTCCTGTGACCAGTGAAAATTACGAGAAGGCCTTAGACAAGTTGAAGTCTCGATACGACAAACCGTCACTAATATTTGTTGAAACAATTGCTGCTATTTTCAACCTACCGACCGTCAAGCAATCAAATGCACAACAATTGCGAAGCTTAATAGACAATGCTTCGTTTATGTTTAGCTCACTGTAATCGTTGGGTTCGGACAACAAAATATCTCAAGCTATGTTGATCTATATCGTCATCAACAAGTGTGATACCGCAACATGCACCAAATGGAACGAATCACTCGACTATTCGGAGATACCCACGTGGGATCAATGCTGCAAATTGCTTGAACGCCATTGCCAATTCTTACAATCCAGCGGTCCAATATCGCAATCGTCTCAATCACACCCTTATAAACAAAATCGTAACACTGGACAGAAATCTTCATTTGCTTTGACACAATCAACTTGTTTACTTTGTTCAAGCCCTGAACATAGATTGGCAAGCTGTGACGAATTCAAATCAATCAAAACAGCTAAGAAGCATGGTCTGTGCCTCAATTGTCTAGGCAAGGGCCATCAATTAGCCAATCGTCCGTCAAAGTTTCGCTGTCGCACTTGCAATCAAAGTCACCATACCATGCTTCATCACGAAGTGAAAGGTTCGCAATCTTCACAGCAACAAGGTACTGTAACACACACTTTAAGTTCGTCGCCAGAACCAATAATAGCAGCAACACATGCACATACTCAACCAAGCCAAAAGAATACACAGGTAATATTAGTTACAGCCATGGTGTTAGTAAGAGATGCTATGGGTTCATACAAACTTGGTAGAGCCTTACTTGACTCTTGCTCTCAAGTAAATCTTATCACTGATGATTTCATCTTCAAAGAGATAAATATAATGTTCAGCTTCGTGGAATCGGTGAATCACAGACGAGTATTAAGTCTTCCACGTCTTCTTCAATAAAATCTCGCACATCAAACTTTGAACAACATTTAAAATTCTGCAACACACCTCACATCACGTATCAACCGGATACAGAGATTGATGTATCAGCCTGGAACATTCTAACAAATACTCCTTTAGCAGATGAACAATTCTATAAATCACGTCGTGTTGACCTACTATTAGGTGCCGAAGCATTCTTTGAGATTCTGTCTGTTGGCCAGTTTAAACTCGGTCCCAATCTACCCACCATTCAAAAAACTTTATTTGGCTGGGTTATTGCTGCCAAACACAAAACAGCAACATTCGGAGCAACCACTATCGTGCTTAACATTAAACGAACAACGCATTAATGAAAACCTTCAACGTTCGTGGGAAATTGAAACTATAAACTCAGTGATTCAAACGCATGTTCCAGAACATCAAATATTCAAGATGACTTGTATACTCTGTTACTTCGATTCAGACTGGTACGATACGCCAGTCAAAATTTACCGACAAGTTCATGTCGACAGTGATCATTGTAAATATCAATACATACTGTGGCGAGCTCATCCAGACTCTGATTTACACACATACCAACTAAATACTGTTACCTATGGAACATCTTCAGCACCCTTTCTAGCCATCCGTAGCTTACATCTTTTGGCAGCAATGCATAAAGATGATCAATTGCTTTCCGTACCACGTTATTGCCTTCAGACCAACATAGAAACATTACAATTGCATGGTTTCTGTGATTCGTCCATTCGAGCATATGGTTGTTGTATTTACATACGATCCGAGTTTACAAATGGTCAAGACACTGTTCAATTGCTAACATCCAAGTCTAGAGTCGCCCCGGTAAAGAAACAATCGTTGCCAAAACTTGAACTCTGCGGTGCACATTTATTGGCCAAAGTATATTCCAAGGTCAAACTCCAGTTCGTCGGAAAACCATATACCGTTTACTTCTCGTCCGATTCACAAATCATGCTTCACTGGCTAAAACAACATTCAGTAACATTGTCGACCTTCGTTGGAAATCGGGTAGCTTAAGTTCAGGAATTGACTTCAGACGGCGAATGGAAGTTTGTATCGACTTCTAACAATCCAGCGGATATTGTCTCAAGAGGGTGTACAACTGCTGAACTCAATGATTCTCGTTGGTTTTCAGGACCTGAATTTTTGTTGCAACCCAGCTCAGCTTCGCCTCGCTCGTCTCGTAAAGTTGATATTGATATGGACGTAGTTAATCTTGAAAAACGCAAAAGCATGTTCACTATATTGGAGAAAAATAATTATTTACTCAATCGTCTCGAGGAGATAAGCAGCTACAATCGTTGTCTACGCGTTCTTGCATGGATGTTTCGATTTATAACATTACATTCAGCAACATGCGTTTGCTAATGATTTCGAACTACTCCAACGCTCCTTGCCAGTCAAAAGTTCTTTGAAATTTCTAACACCATTCATTGATGCTTTATCGGGATTTCCATTAATCAAGGTTGGAGGACGATTAGAAAATACTAAAATGCCTGTGTCACAAAAACATCCGTTGTTATTGCCCAGCAAATCGCATTTTGCGCGTATCTTCGTAAGGCAACTTCATCAACGCAACCATCATGCTGGACCAAAGGCACTAGTTGCCTTAATTCGGCTATAATATTGGATCGTCAATGCCAGAGAACTTGGTCGTCGCACCGTCCGCACTTGCATAACTTGTGTGCGATACAAACCAAAATTAGAAACGCAATTAATAGGATCGCTACCTACTGAACGCGTTTCAGGCCAGTAACCGTTTAAATCGTGCGGCATTGATTTTTGTGCGCAAATTAACATTTATCTACGCATTCGAGGAAAGGGACCGGTTAAGGCATATTTAGCTGTGTTCATCTGCATTACAACAAAGGCCGTTCATATCGAAGTAGTGTCTGACTTGTCTACCAAAGCATTTATAGCAGCATTAAAAAGAATGATTTCTCGACGCGGGCTCCCATCAACGATTTTCTGTGACAACGCAACCAATTTTATTGGAGCTGCCAATCAACTTGCTGAATTGCATTGGATTGTGGGAAGCGGCTGTAAAGAGTGCAAAAGGACTGCTCCAACGAACACTAAAAAACACTAGGCTCACATTTGAGGAGTTATACACCGTAGCAGCTGAAGTTGAAGCTGTTCTTAAATCGCGACCGCTGTCGCCACTTTCGTCGGGTCCTAATGATTTTGGTGCTTTAACAGCTGGTCACTTTCTTGTGGGTGATTCATTACGCGCATTACCCGAACGTAATTTAACAAATGACAGTCTTACTCATTTGGAACGTTTTGATCTACTGACTGCTGTGAAGCAACAATTTTGGCGACATTGGTCATTGGACTACATCAATGAACTTCGCGCACGAACTAAGTGGACAACATCGTCCCCAAATCTCACTGAAGGAACAATGGTGGTAATCCATGAAGACAATCTACCACCACAGTATTGGAAAATTGGACGAATCATATCGTCAGTTAGAGGCAGCGATGGACATGTACGAGTAGCTAAAGCACTTCTAAAGGCGTTTGCCGACGTCCAATACACAAGTTGGCAATATTCCCAATATCTTTAATAAAGTCAATCGTACAGAATTCGTCTCAAAAGCCGGTTGCAAATTGTTTTATTATAGCTTAAGCTAAATCATCAAAATCTGTGCACCTTCCAATCTTCAAACGGATAAGGAAAAAGCTTCTAATCAAACATTTTGGCGTCCAACGTGGGGCAAGTGCATAGTTTTTTGTGATTTAATGCAAATATATAGTGAAATAAATATTAATCGCTTAATCGTCGAGTATTGTCGCCTAGACATACATACATACATCGTCTCGTCCTCGAATACTGTCGCCAAGAAAGACATACAAACATCGCATCGTCGTTTAATACTGTCGCCAAGACAGACATACAAACATCGCATCGTCGTTTAATACTGTCGCCAAGCCTAGATACACACATACGTCGCCTGATCGTCGCGTCGTTTCGTTTTTACGAAGAAGTTTGGCTTCGTATAACTCCATTTAATTATACATGAAATTTCGTTTTGGAACACAACTTATTTTGTTTTGTTTTTTTTGTTGATTCGCATTTGTAGTCGTCCGTCCTTGCTTACATAAAATACTCGATTTTAGTACTGCAAGCACACTCGCACAAAATTCGTTAAAGTTCTATCAGTTCCAAATCCTACAATCAATAAGTGATATTGCAAGAGAACACTTAAAAATGCCGACGCCAGTTAAAACAACACCGCTTAAAGATTTGCAACATCAGCGGACAAATATAAAAAGTAACATGTCGCGCATTAAAGACCTAATTGTCAGTCAATCTGCTGTGGAAACGAGAATATCGTCGGTTGAGTTAAAGTGCCGATTGAACATTTTGGAAATGTATTTCAATCACGCAATGACTGTGCAATCTAACATTGAAATAATCGATTCCAATGACAACGGGCGTACTGAACTCGAAAATATTTACAATAGTACGAAAGTGGGGATTGAGCAATTGCTTGAAGTCAATTCGTCACTAAACACAAGTACAACTGTCGTATCTCAGTCTATAGCATCATCGAGTTCTAGATTGCCAAGATTATCGTTGCCCATATTCGCAGGAAATCACGCCGATTATAAAAACTTAATTACAACGTTTAACCAGTTGATTGAACGAGATAACATATCGAATATTGAGAAATTCAATCATTTACTGAGATGCCTAAAAGGATCTGCTTTTGAGGCAGTGCAAGCATTTCCTGTGACCAGTGAAAATTACGAGAAGGCCTTAGACAAGTTGAAGTCTCGATACGACAAACCGTCACTAATATTTGTTGAAACAATTGCTGCTATTTTCAACCTTCCGACCGTCAAGCAATCAAATGCACAGCAATTGCGAAGCTTAATAGACAATGCTTCGTTTATGTTTAGCTCACTGTCATCGTTGGGTTCGGACAACAAAATATCTCAAGCTATGTTGATCTATATCGTCATCAACAAGTGTGATACCGCAACATGCACCAAATGGAACGAATCACTCGACTATTCGGAGATACCCACGTGGGATCAATGCTGCAAATTGCTTGAACGCCATTGCCAATTCTTACAATCCAGCGGTCCAATATCGCAATCGTCTCAATCACACCCTTATAAACAAAATCGTAACACTGGACAGAAATCTTCATTTGCTTTGACACAATCAACTTGTTTACTTTGTTCAAGCCCTGAACATAGATTGGCAAGCTGTGACGAATTCAAATCAATCAAAACAGCTAAGAAGCATGGTCTGTGCCTCAATTGTCTAGGCAAGGGCCATCAATTAGCCAATCGTCCGTCGAAGTTTCGCTGTCGCACTTGCAATCAAAGTCACCATACCATGCTTCATCACTAAGTGAAAGGTTCGCAATCTTCACAGCAACAAGGTACTGTATCACACACTTTAAGTTCGTCGCCAGAACCAATAATAGCAGCAACACATGCACATACTCAACCAAGCCAAAAGAATACACAGGTAATATTAGTTACAGCCATGGTGTTAGTAAGAGATGCTATGGGTTCATACAAACTTGGTAGAGCCTTACTTGACTCTTGCTCTCAAGTAAATCTTATCACTGATGATTTTGCGCAAAGACTTCATCTTCAAAGAGATAAATATAATGTTCAGCTTCGTGGAATCGGTGAATCACAGACGAGTATTAAGTCTTCCACGTCTTCTTCAATAAAATCTCGCACATCAAACTTTGAACAACATTTAAAATTCTGCAACACACCTCACATCACGTATCAACCGGATACAGAGATTGATGTATCAGCCTGGAACATTCTAACAAATACTCCTTTAGCAGATGAACAATTCTATAAATCACGTCGTGTTGACCTACTATTAGGTGCCGAAGCATTCTTTGAGATTCTGTCTGTTGGCCAGTTTAAACTCGGTCCCAATCTACCCACCATTCAAAAAACTTTATTTGGCTGGGTTATTGCTGCCAAACACAAACAGCAAAATTCGGAGCAATCACTATCGTGCTTAACATTAAACGAACAACGCATTAATGAAAACCTTCAACGTTTGTGGGAAATTGAATCTATAAACTCAGTGATTCAAACGCATGTTCCAGAACATCAAATATGTGAAGAGCACTACATCCAAACCACTCGTCAAGATGATAATGGACGACTTATAGTTAAGTTTCGTTTCAAGGATGATCCGAGTCAACTGGGAGAATCGTTAAATATAGCTCGTCGTAGATTCCTCGCTATTGAACGTCGCCTGTTGCAGTCTCCGGAAGTTCGCTTACAGTACAACGAATTCATGCAGGAGTATGAAGATCTTGGCCATATGACGCGAGTGAACACCCCAGATCTTACCCAACCTCACTACTACATACCACATCATTACGTACTAAATCCCAACAGTGAGACAACCAAGTTGCGTGTGGTATTCGATGCACCGTCACGCACTACAACTCAAACTTCGTTAAATGATCTGCTACTTGTCGGTCCAACAATTCAAGATGACTTGTATACTCTGTTACTTCGATTCAGACTGGTACGATACGCCATAACTGCAGATATAGTCAAAATGTACCGACAAGTTCATGTCGACAGTGATCATTGTAAATATCAATACATACTGTGGCGAGCTCATCCAGACTCTGATTTACACACATACCAACTAAATACTGTTACCTATGGAACATCTTCAGCACCCCTTTCTAGCCATCCGTAGCTTACATCTTTTGGCAGCAATGCATAAAGATGATCAACCAATTGCGCTTAATTAAAGAGCAAGTCACAGAAATTCTTCGTCGTGGTCATTTTGAACTTGCCAAGTGGCATTCAAACTGTGTGGATTTCATGTTACATGGGATCAGCATAATGACCTGTTTATATCCTGCACATACAGTCTGTCAGGGTATATTAAGTTTGTTTGAACGAAATGTATGTAACGCACAGAAGGAGGGGAGGGGGACCCCATAAAGTATATATATTCTTGATCAGGACGACAAGAAAAATCGATTGAGCCCTGTCCGTCTGCCCGTCCGTCCGTCCGTCTGTCTATATTCACCAATTGTTCTCGGAAACTGTAAAAGCTAGAGACTTGAAATTTGGAGGGTAGACTCGTGATGCTTGGCACTACATTAAGTTTGAACGGTTTTGTGCCACGCCCACTCCTTCCCGCCCAACCAGCACTGCCCCACACCTTGATTTCCCCTCCCCCAGTTGTTTTCTCTAAAAAGCAATATCTCCAAAACTAATAAAGATATGAACATGAAATTTTGTATACAAGCTCAGTAAATATATATCTTTAAAACTGCATACCACAAAATTCCCCTCTGTTCGAAAGTTACCCCTCAATGACCAATAAACTCAAATTTTTCGTAAATTCCCCTTTTTTTGACCAATGTACGTGATATTTTGAACACTATTCGATCGGGCGATGTCAAATCAACATTTTTTTTGTAGATTTAGGGTGTTGCACCACCTACTCTGTGTGCAGGGTATTATATTGTCGAGTATACTCGACTATAGCGTCCTTACTGGTTTTATTTTCGTTTACACCCAAACATATTAATTCGAATGTCACCAAGAGAAATATCTTAGCTATCGCATCATCACTTTTTGATCCACTTGGGCTCTTTTCACCGCTTATCATCGTTGCTAAAATAATCCTTTAAGAATTATGGATTCTAAAAGTTCACTGGGATGAATCTGTACCACAAGGTCTATCGCTAGCTTGGCAAAAATGTCTATCATCACTACAGACTGTTTCATTGCTTTCCGTACCACGTTATTGCCTTCAGACCAACATAGAAACATTACAATTGCATTTTTTTTTTTTTAATTTTTTTTTTTCGCAAAGGGGGAATCTTACATAAGACCCTTCCGTGCAGGAAGGAGTGTGGGATTCCTACCCACTAAACCTAACCTTCGCATCGAACATATTTACCCCCCCACGGAACTGCCGCTAAGCATTACTTCGTAGAGGATATTGCCTTATTGGCCAACTCTTTCAACGGACACTGTCCTACGTGCTCTTTCTAACTGACGTAAAGTCACTAATACTGTCTTTGAAAATGTACTGACAGCGTCCCACTTAACTGAGCTTTCTAGCATGTACCCCACTATATTGCTTACGTTCGGACTCCCGCCCAACCTTTCGCTTTGCACCCTTCGCTCTATGGCGAATCTCGGACAGTCGAAGAGTACATGTTTTGCGTCTTCAGTCTCGTCTTGTCCACAGTGCGGGCAGTTTGGCTCGTCATCGTGGTGGTATCGGTGCAGATATTGGCGAAAGCATCCGTGACCGCTGAAGAATTGTGTAAGGTAGAAATTCATCTCGCCGTGTTTTCTATTAATCCAGTGTTCCACGTTGGGAATTAGTTGGTGTGTCCACCTGCCCGTTTCAGCGCTTTCCCATCGGGACTGCCAGCGACTCAAACTTCTCTCTCTCGCTTCTTTTTGGCGTTGCTTTTTAGTGCTTTCCGTTTCTTCAGCGTGGTTCAGCTCTGCCGCTTCTTTGACCAGGATGTCAATAGGTATGCATCCAGCAATTACCATCACTGCTTCACGTGAGACAGTGCGGTAAGCACAGCATATACGGATTGCCCCTAGTCTATAGTTTGCTTCTATGCCTCGCCTGTAGGATCGTTTCTTGAATGCCTTTGCCCATGTCGGAGCAGCGTACATGACAATAGACTTGACCACAGAAAAGATAAGTTTTCTACGGGTTTGCTTGGGTCCTCTGGTATTTACCATAATTCTGCTTAACGCCCGGCATGCTTTGCCCACCTTTGTGTTGATGTACTGCAGATGCTCTCGATATGATAATCTGGTTTCGATCATTATTCCAAGATATCTGATCGCTCTTTTTGATGTTACTGCGTCGCCATTGATGTTTATTGTGGCCATTTCAACAGCTTTCCGGCTGCTGATCAAGACTGCTTCGGTTTTTTGGCTGGCTAGTGTAAGTCCTACTGAGGTTAGCCAGTTTTGGATGCTCACTATTGCGTTGTTTACATTTATTTCTACCTCGTGGGGATGCTTGCCAACTGAGACAAGCGCAACGTCATCTGCAAAACCTACTAATATACTTTCGCCTGGCAGGTGGAGTCGCAGAATCGCGTCATACATTATATTCCAAAGTTTTGGGCCAAGCACTGATCCTTGAGGAACTCCTGCTGTCACCTTGTAGCGTTTTGTACCTTCATCATCGTCGTAGCGTAAGATTCGGTCTTTGAAGTAGCTTGCTATTATTCGCTGGATGTAGCACGGCACGTTAAACCGCTGTAGGGCTAGTATAATACGGTTCCAATTTGCTGTGTTAAATGCATTTTTTTTATCCAGTGTCACGACGAGGCAGTATTTCTTGTCACCGCCTTTCCAGCGCTTCCCTTGGATAGCTCTTCCGGCTATGTCGGTTACTGTCTGGATAGCGTTCAATGTGGAGTGACCTTTTCGAAAGCCATGCTGTCTCTCTGACAGACCACCAGCGCATTACAATTGCATGGTTTCTGTGATTCGTCCATTCGAGCATATGGTTGTTGTATTTACGTACGATCCGAGTCTACAAATGGTCAAGTCACTGTTCGATTGCTAACATCCAAGTCTAGAGTCGCCCCGGTAAAGAAACAATCGTTGCCAAAACTTGAACTCTGTGGTGCACATTTATTGGCCAAAGTATATTCCAAGGTCAAACTCCAGTTCGTCGGAAAACCATATACCGTTTACTTCTGGTCCGATTCACAAATCGTGCTTCACTGGCTAAAACAACATTCAGTAACATTGTCGACCTTCGTTGGAAATCGGGTAGCTAAAGTTCAGGAATTGACTTCAGACGGCGAATGGAAGTTTGTATCGACTTCTAACAATCCAGCGGATATTGTCTCAAGAGGGTGTACAACTGCTGAACTCAATGATTCTCGTTGGTTTTCAGGACCTGAATTTTTGTTGCAACCCAGCTCAGCTTCGCCTCGCTCGTCTCGTAAAGTTGATATTGATATGGACGTAGTTAATCTTGAAAAACGCAAAAGCATGTTCACTATATTGGAGAAAAATAATTATTTACTCAATCGTCTCGAGGATATAAGCAGCTACAATCGTTGTCTACGCGTTCTTGCATGGATGTTTCGATTTATAACATTACATTCAGCAACATGCGTTTGCTAATGATTTCGAACTACTCCAACGCTCCTTGCCAGTCAAAAGTTCTTTGAAATTTCTAACACCATTCATTGATGCTTTATCGGGATTTCCATTAATCAAGGTTGGAGGACGATTAGAAAATACTAAAATGCCTGTGTCACAAAAACATCCGTTGTTATTGCCCAGCAAATCGCATTTTGCGCGTATCTTCGTAAGGCAACTTCATCAACGCAACCATCATGCTGGACCAAAGGCACTAGTTGCCTTAATTCGGCTATAATATTGGATCGTCAATGCCAGAGAACTTGCTCGTCGCACCGTCCGCACTTGCATAACTTGCGTGCGATACAAACCAAAATTAGAAACGCAACTAATAGGATCGCTACCTACTGAACGCGTTTCAGGCCAGTAACCGTTTAAATCGTGCGGCATTGATTTTTGTGCGCAAATTAACATTTATCTACGCATTCGAGGAAAGGGACCGGTTAAGGCATATTTAGCTGTGTTCATCTGCATTACAACAAAGGCCGTTCATATCGAAGTAGTGTCTGACTTGTCTACCAAAGCATTTATAGCAGCATTAAAAAGAATGATTTCTCGACGCGGGCTCCCATCAACGATTTTCTGTGACAACGCAACCAATTTTATTTGAGCCGCCAATCAACTTGCTGAATTGCAAACATTTATCTCTAAGAAAGATACGCAAACTACAATCGAAACTTATTGCGCAAATGAATTTATAGAGTTTCGTTTTATACCGCCAAGAGCACCTCATTTCGGTGAATTGTGGGAAGCGGCTGTAAAGAGTGCAAAAGGACTGCTCCAACGAACACTAAAAAACACTATGCTCACATTTGAGGAGTTATACACCGTAGCAGCTGATGTTGAAGCTGTTCTTAATTCGCGACCGCTGTCACCACTTTCGTCGGATCCTAATGATTTTGGTGCTTTAACAGCTGGTCACTTTCTTGTGGGTGATTCATTACGCGCATTACCCGAACGTAATTTAACAAATGACAATCTAACTCATTTGGAACGTTTTGATCTACTGACTGCTGTGAAGCACCAATTTTGGCGACATTGGTCATTGGACTACATCAATGAACTTCACGCACGAACTAAGTGGATAACATCGTCTCCAAATCTCACTGAAGGAACAATGGTGGTAATCCATGAAGACAATCTACCACCACAGTATTGGAAAATTGGACGAATCATATCGTCAGTTAGAGGCAGCGATGGACATGTACGAGTAGCTAAAGCACTTCTAGAGGCGTTTGCCGATGTCCAATACACAAGTTGGCAATATTGCCAATATCTTGAAAGTAAGTACTTTCAAGGGGCCGGGATGTTCGGTCAGAATGCCATTTATTTACGTTATTTTTAAATTTACATACCAAATATTGCTTATTTTATAATTTGGCAACATTGAACCCAATGTCATTTTTAAACACTGGTTTTTAATTTGAATTTCTTCTATGGTGAATTTCTTTAATAAAGTCAATCGTACAGAATTCGTCTCAAAAGCCGGTTGCAAAATGTTTTATTATAGCTTAAGCTAAATCATCAAAATCTGTGCACCTTCCAATCTTCAAACGGATAAGGAAAAAGCTTCTAATCAAACATTTTGGCGTCCAACGTGGGGCAAGTGCATAGTTTTTTGTGATTTAATGCAAATATATAGTGAAATAAATATTAATCGCTTAATCGTCGAGTATTGTCGCCTAGACATACATACATACATCGTCTCGTCCTCGAATACTGTCGCCAAGAAAGATATACAAACATCGCATCGTCGTTTAATACTGTCGCCAAGACAGACATACAAACATCGCATCGTCGTTTAATACTGTCGCCAAGCCTAGATACACACATACGTCGCCTGATCGTCGCGTCGTTTCGTTTTTACGAAGAAGTTTGGCTTCGTATAACTCCATTTAATTATACATGAAATTTCGTTTTGGAACACAACTTATTTTGTTTTGTTTTTTTTGTTGATTCGCATTTGTAGTCGTCCGTCCTTGCTTACATAAAATACTCGATTTTAGTACTGCAAGCACACTCGCACAAAATTCGTTAAAGTTCTATCAGTTCCAAATCCTACAATCAATAAGTGATATTGCAAGAGAACACTTAAAAATGCCGACGCCAGTTAAAACAACACCGCTTAAAGATTTGCAACATCAGCGGACAAATATAAAAAGTAACATGTCGCGCATTAAAGACCTAATTGTCAGTCAATCTGCTGTGGAAACGAGAATATCGTCGGTTGAGTTAAAGTGCCGATTGAACATTTTGGAAATGTATTTCAATCACGCAATGACTGTGCAATCTAACATTGAAATAATCGATTCCAATGACAACGGGCGTACTGAACTCGAAAATATTTACAATAGTACGAAAGTGGGGATTGAGCAATTGCTTGAAGTCAATTCGTCACTAAACACAAGTACAACTGTCGTATCTCAGTCTATAGCATCATCGAGTTCTAGATTGCCAAGATTATCGTTGCCCATATTCGCAGGAAATCACGCCGATTATAAAAACTTAATTACAACGTTTAACCAGTTGATTGAACGAGATAACATATCGAATATTGAGAAATTCAATCATTTACTGAGTTGCCTAAAAGGATCTGCTTTGGAGGCAGTACAAGCATTTCCTGTGACCAGTGAAAATTACGAGAAGGCCTTAGACAAGTTGAAGTCTCGATACGACAAACCGTATCTAATATTTGTTGAAACAATTGCTGCTATTTTCAACCTACCGACCGTCAAGCAATCAAATGCACAGCAATTGCGAAGCTTAATAGACAATGCTTCGTTTATGTTTAGCTCACTGTCATCGTTGGGTTCGGACAACAAAATATCTCAAGCTATGTTGATCTATATCGTCATCAACAAGTGTGATACCGCAACATGCACCAAATGGAACGAATCACTCGACTATTCGGAGATACCCACGTGGGATCAATGCTGCAAATTGCTTGAACGCCATTGCCAATTCTTACAATCCAGCGGTCCAATATCGCAATCGTCTCAATCACACCCTTATAAACAAAATCGTAACACTGGACAGAAATCTTCATTTGCTTTGACACAATCAACTTGTTTACTTTGTTCAAGCCCTGAACATAGATTGGCAAGCTGTGACGAATTCAAATCAATCAAAACAGCTAAGAAGCATGGTCTGTGCCTCAATTGTCTAGGCAAGGGCCATCAATTAGCCAATCGTCCGTCGAAGTTTCGCTGTCGCACTTGCAATCAAAGTCACCATACCATGCTTCATCACTAAGTGAAAGGTTCGCAATCTTCACAGCAACAAGGTACTGTATCACACACTTTAAGTTCGTCGCCAGAACCAATAATAGCAGCAACACATGCACATACTCAACCAAGCCAAAAGAATACACAGGTAATATTAGTTACAGCCATGGTGTTAGTAAGAGATGCTATGGGTTCATACAAACTTGGTAGAGCCTTACTTGACTCTTGCTCTCAAGTAAATCTTATCACTGATGATTTTGCGCAAAGACTTCATCTTCAAAGAGATAAATATAATGTTCAGCTTCGTGGAATCGGTGAATCACAGACGAGTATTAAGTCTTCCACGTCTTCTTCAATAAAATCTCGCACATCAAACTTTGAACAACATTTAAAATTCTGCAACACACCTCACATCACGTATCAACCGGATACAGAGATTGATGTATCAGCCTGGAACATTCCAACATATACTCCTTTAGCAGATGAACAATTCTATAAATCACGTCGTGTTGACCTACTATTAGGTGCCGAAGCATTCTTTGAGATTCTGGCTGTTGGCCAGTTTAAACTCGGTCCCAATCTACCCACCATTCAAAAAACTTTATTTGGCTGGGTTATTTCTGCCAAACACAAACAGCAAAATTCGGAGCAATCACTATCGTGCTTAACATTAAACGAACAACGCATTAATGAAAACCTTCAACGTTTGTGGGAAATTGAATCTATAAACTCAGTGATTCAAACGCATGTTCCAGAACATCAAATATGTGAAGAGCACTACATCCAAACCACTCGTCAAGATGATAATGGACGACTTATAGTTAAGTTTCGTTTCAAGGATGATCCGAGTCAACTGGGAGAATCGTTAAATATAGCTCGTCGTAGATTCCTCGCTATTGAACGTCGCCTGTTGCAGTCTCCGGAAGTTCGCTTACAGTACAACGAATTCATGCAGGAGTATGAAGATCTTGGCCATATGACGCGAGTGAACACCCCAGATCTTACCCAACCTCACTACTACATACCACATCATTACGTACTAAATCCCAACAGTGAGACAACCAAGTTGCGTGTGGTATTCGATGCACCGTCACGCACTACAACTCAAACTTCGTTAAATGATCTGCTACTTGTCGGTCCAACAATTCAAGATGACTTGTATACTCTGTTACTTCGATTCAGACTGGTACGATACGCCATAACTGCAGATATAGTCAAAATGTACCGACAAGTTCATGTCGACAGTGATCATTGTAAATATCAATACATACTGTGGCGAGCTCATCCAGACTCTGATTTATACACATACCAACTAAATACTGTTACCTATGGAACATCTTCAGCACCCTTTCTAGCCATCCGTAGCTTACATCTTTTGGCAGCAATGCATAAAGATGATCAACCAATTGCGCTTAATTAAAGAGCAAGTCACAGAAATTCTTCGTCGTGGTCATTTTGAACTTGCCAAGTGGCATTCAAACTGTGTGGATTTCATGGAAACATCTGATAACAAAGAACTTCATGCACCTGAGAACAATATATCGAATGCATTGGGTGTTACATGGGATCAGCATAATGACCTGTTTATATCCTGCACATACAGTCTGTCAGGGTATATTAAGTTTGTTTGAACGAAATGTATGTAACGCACAGAAGGAGGGGAGGGGGACCCCATAAAGTATATATATTCTTGATCAGGATGACAAGAGAAATCGATTGAGCCCTGTCCGTCTGTCCGTCCGTCTGTATTCACCAATGGTTCTCGGAAACTGTAAAAGCTAGAGACTTGAAATTTGGAGGGTAGACTCGTGATGCTTGGCACTACATTAAGTTTGAACGGTTTTGTGCCGCGCCCACTCCTTCCCGCCCAACCAGCACCGCCCACTTTTTTAAAACGTTATAACTCGAACACCCGAAGAGATAGAAACATGAAAGTCGGTAATGTAGACTCAGAATGAAGAGCTCTACAAAACTGCATACCACAATTTTTCCCCCACCCCTTGATTTCCCCTCCCCCAGTTGTTTTCTCTAAAAAGCAATATATCCAAAACTAATAAAGGTATGAACAAGAAATTTTGTATTCAAGCTCAGTAAATATATATCTTTAAGACTGTATACCACAAAATTCCTCTCTGTTCGAAAGTTACCCCTCAATGACCAACAAACTCAAATTTTTCGTAAATTCCCCTTTTTCTGACCAATTTACTTGATATTTTGAACACTATTCGATCGGGCGATGTCAAATCAACATTTTTTTTGTAGATTTAGGGTGTTGCACCACCTACTGTGTGTGCAGGGTATTATATTGTCGAGTATACTCGACTATAGCGTCCTTACTGGTTTTATTTTCGTTTACACCCAAACATATTAATTCGAATGTCACCAAGAGAAATATCTTAGCTATCGCATCATCACTTTTTGATCCACTTGGACTCTTATCACCGCTTATCATCGTTGCTAAAATAATCCTTCAAGAATTATGGATTCTACAAGTTCACTGGGATGAATCTGTACCACAAGGTCTATCGCTAGCTTGACAAAAATATCTATCATCTCTACAGACTGTTTCATTGCTTTCCGTACCACGTTATTGCCTTCAGACCAACATAGAAACATTACAATTGCATGGTTTCTGTGATTCGTCCATTCGAGCATATGGTTGTTGTATTTACGTACGATCCGAGTTTACAAATTGTCAAGTCACTATTCGATTGCTAACATCCAAGTCTAGAGTCACCCCGGTAAAGAAACAATCGTTGCCAAAACTTGAACTCTGCGGTGCACATTTATTGGCCAAAGTATATTCCAAGGTCAAACTCCAGTTCGTCGGAAAACCATATACCGTTTACTTCTCGTCCGATTCACAAATCGTGCTTCACTGGCTAAAACAACATTCAGTAACATTGTCGACCTTCGTTGGAAATCGGGTAGCTAAAGTTCAGGAATTGACTTCAGACGGCGAATGGAAGTTTGTATCGACTTCTAACAATCCAGCGGATATTGTCTCAAGAGGGTGTACAACTGCTGAACACAATGATTCTCGTTGGTTTTCAGGACCTGAATTTTTGTTGCAACCCAGCTCAGCTTGGCCTCGCTCGTCTCGTAAAGTTGATATTGATATGGACGTAGTTAATCTTGAAAAACGCAAAAGCATGTTCACTATATTGGAGAAAAATAATTATTTACTCAATCGTCTCGAGGAGATAAGCAGCTACAATCGTTGTCTACGCGTTCTTGCATGGATGTTTCGATTTATAACATTACATTCAGCAACATGCGTTTGCTAATGATTTCGAACTACTCCAACGCTCCTTGCCAGTCAAAAGTTCTTTGAAATTTCTAACACCATTCATTGATGCTTTATCGGGATTTCCATTAATCAAGGTTGGAGGACGATTAGAAAATACTAAAATGCCTGTGTCACAAAAACATCCGTTGTTATTGCCCAGCAAATCGCATTTTGCGCGTATCTTCGTAAGGCAACTTCATCAACGCAACCATCATGCTGGACCAAAGGCACTAGTTGCCTTAATTCGGCTATAATATTGGATCGTCAATGCCAGAGAACTTGGTCGTCGCACCGTCCGCACTTGCATAACTTGTGTGCGATACAAACCAAAATTAGAAACGCAATTAATAGGATCGCTACCTACTGAACGCGTTTCAGGCCAGTAACCGTTTAAATCGTGCGGCATTGATTTTTGTGCGCAAATTAACATTTATCTACGCATTCGAGGAAAGGGACCGGTTAAGGCATATTTAGCTGTGTTCATCTGCATTACAACAAAGGCCGTTCATATCGAAGTAGTGTCTGACTTGTCTACCAAAGCATTTATAGCAGCATTAAAAAGAATGATTTCTCGACGCGGGCTCCCATCAACGATTTTCTGTGACAACGCAATCAATTTTATTGGAGCCGCCAATCAACTTGCTGAATTGCAAACATTTCTCTCTAAGAAAGATACGCAAACTACAATCGAAACTTATTGCGCAAATGAATTTATAGAGTTTCGTTTTATACCGCCAAGAGCACCTCATTTCGGTGGATTGTGGGAAGCGGCTGTAAAGAGTGCAAAAGGACTGCTCCAACGAACACTAAAAAACACTAGGCTCACATTTGAGGAGTTATACACCGTAGCAGCTGAAGTTGAAGCTGTTCTTAAATCGCGACCGCTGTCTCCACTTTCGTCGGGTCCTAATGATTTTGGTGCTTTAACAGCTGGTCACTTTCTTGTGGGTGATTCATTACGCGCATTACCCGAACGTAATTTAACAAATGACAATCTAACTCATTTGGAACGTTTTGATCTACTGACTGCTGTGAAGCAACAATTTTGGCGACATTGGTCATTGGACTACATCAATGAACTTCGCGCACGAACTAAGTGGACAACATCGTCTCCAAATCTCACTGAAGGAACAATGGTGGAAATCCATGAAGACAATCAACCACCACAGTATTGGAAAATTGGACGAATCATATCGTCAGTTAGAGGCAGCGATGGACATGTACGAGTGGCTAATATACGCACTACTAAAGGTGTTTGCTGTCGTCCAATACACAAGTTGGTAATATTGCCCATATCTTGACAGTAAGTACTTTCAAGGGGCCGGGATGTTCAGTCAGAATATCATTTATTTACGTTATTTTTAAATTTACATACCAAATATTGCTTATTTTATAATTTAGCAACATTGAACCCAATGTCATTTTTTAAAACTGGTTTTTAAGTTGAATTTCTTCTAAGGTGAATTTCTTTAATAAAGTCAGTCGCACAGAATTCGTCTCAAAAGCTGGTTGCAAATTGTTTTATTCTAGCTAAAGCTAAATCATCAAAATCTGTGCACCCCCCAATTTTCAAACGGATAAGGAAAAAGCTTCTAATCAAACACGTGTGATAAGGTACTTCTTTTTCAACGATTTCGAGGATATTTTAGTTTTGATAAAAAAAATTTTTATTTCTTATGACTTTTCGTAAAATATGTTAATGCCATCTGAAAGAGGAACCGATAAGCTTTCCATCGAGTTCTTAGTCGAAGAAGTCGGTCGAAGGATGCAAGTGTTATTAGCAAAAAACTAATCATGGTCAACACGATTCCATCCTTTTGCCGATTGTTTTCGCAAAGTACTTTTCTATAATTCTAGTATTTAATGGGAAAAAATTAAACCAATTTCTTGTCCATGTAAAGGACTATTAATTCTGAATAAAATGCTGCCCATTTATGCAACTAAAAAAATGTAAATGTCTCTTATTAGATAAGCCATATTTTCGACTGATAAGGTACTTCTGCTTCAATGATTTCGAGGATATTTTAGTTTTGATGAAAAAAATTTTATTTCTTATGACTTTTCGTAAAATATATCAATGCCATCTGAAAGAGGAACAGATAAGCTTTCCATCGAGCTCTTAGTCGAAGAAGTCGGTCGAAGGATGCAAGAGTTATTAGCAAAAAACTAATCGGTGGTCAACACGATTCCGTGCTACTGCCGATAATTTTCGCAAAGTACTTTTCTATAATTCTAGTATTTAATGGGGAAAAATTAAACGAATTTTTGTCCATGTAAAAAACTATCAATTCTGAATAAAATGCCGCCCATTTATGCAATTAAAAAAAATTTAAATGTCTCTTATTAGATAAGGCATATTTTCGTCTGATAAGGTACTTCTTCTTCAATGATTTCAAGGATATTTTAGTTTTGATCAAAAAAATTTTATTTCTTATGACTTTTCGTAAAATATGTTAAAGCCATCTGAAAGACGAACAGATAAGCTTTCCATCGAGTTCTTAGTCGAAAAAGTCGGTCGAAGGATGCAAGTGTTATTAGCAAAAAACTAATCGGTGGTCAACACGATTCCGTCCTACTGCCGATTCTTTTCGCAAAGTACTTTTCTATAATTCTAGTATTTAATGGGAAAACATTTAACGAATTTTTTCTCCATTAAAAAATATGAATAAAATGACGCCCATTTATGCAATTAAAAAAATTTAAATGTCTCTTATTAGATAAGTCATATTTTCGTCTTATAAGGCACTTCTTCTTCAATGATTTCGAGGATATTTTAGTTTTGATCAAAAAAATTTTATTTCTTATGACTTTTCGTAAAATATGTTAATGCTATCTGAAAGTGGAACAGATAAACTTTCCATCGAGCTCTTAGTCGAAGAAGTCGGTTGAAGGATGCAAGAGTTATTTGCAAAAAACTAATCGGTGGTCAACACGATTCCGTCCTACTGCCGATTCTTTTCGCAAAGTACTTTTCTATAATTCTAGTAATTAATGGGAAAAAATTAAACAAATTTTTTGTCATGCAAAAATCTGAGTAAAATGCCGCCCATTTATGCAATTAAAAAAATTAAAATGTCTCTTATTAGGAAAGTCATTTTTTCGTCTTATAAGGCACTTCTTCTTCAATGATTTCGAGGATATTTTAGTTTTGATCAAAAAAATTTTATTTCTTATGACTTTTCGTAAAATATGTTAATGCTATCTGAAAGAGGAACAGATAAGCTTTCCATCGAGCTCTTAGTCGAAGAAGTCGGTTAAAGGATCCAAGAGTTATTTGCAAAAAACTAATCGGTGGTCAACACGATTCCGTCCTACTGCCGATTTTTTTCGCAAAGTACTTTTCTATACATCTAGTATTTAATGGGAAAAAAATTAAACAAATATTTTGTCATTTAAAAATCTGAGTAAAATGCCGCCCATTTATGCAATTAAAAAAATTAAAATGTCTCTTATTAGATAAGGCATATTTTCGTCTTATAACGTACTTCTTCTTCAATGATTTCGAGGATATTTTAGTTTTGATCAAAAAAATTTTATTTCTTATGACTTTTCGTAAAATATGTTAATTCTATCTGAAAGAGGAACAGATACACTTTCCATCGAGCTCTTAGTCGAAGAAGTCGGTTGAAGGATGCAAGAGTAATTTGCAAAAAACTAATCGGTGGTCAACACGATTCCGTCCTACTGCCGATTCTTTTCGCAAAGTACTTTTCTATAATTCTAGTATTTAATGGGAAAAAATTAAACAAATTTTTTGTCATGTAAAAATCTGAGTAAAATGCCGCCCATTTATGCAATTAAAAAAATTAAAATGTCTCTTATTAGATAAGTCATATTTTCGTCTTATAAGGCACTTCTTCTTCAATGATTTCGAGGATATTTTAGTTTTGATAAAAAAAATTGTATTTCTCACGACTTTTCGTAAAATATGTTAATGCCACTTTAAATAGGAACAGATAAGCTTTCCATCAAGCCTTTAGTCGAAGAAGTCGGTCGAAGGATGCAACTGTTATTAGCAAAAAACTAATCATGGTCAACACGATTCCGTCCTACTGCCGATTGTTTTCGCAAAGTACTTTTCTATAATTCTAGTATTTAATGGGAAAAAATTAAACCAATTTTTTGTCCATGTAAAGGACTATTAATTCTGAATAAAATGCTGCCCATTTATGCAACTAAAAAAATGTAAATGTCTCTTATTAGATAAGCCATATTTTCGTCTGATAAGGTACTTCTGCTTCAATGATTTCGAGGATATTTTAGTTTTGATAAAAAAAATTGTATTTCTTATGACTTTTCGTAAAATATGTTAATGCCATCTGAAAGAGAAACAGAAAGGCTTTCCATCGAGCTCTTAGTCGAAGAAGTCGGTCGAAGGATGCAAGAGTTATAAGCCAAAAACTAATCGGTGGTTAACACGATTCCCTCCTACTGCCGATGCTTTTCGCAAAGTACTTTTCTATAATTCTAGTATTTAATGGGAAAAAATTAAACGAATTTTTTTTCCATGTAAAAAAATATTAATTCTGAATAAAAAACCGCCCATTTATGCAATTAAAAAAATTTAAGTGTCTGTTATTAGATAAGGCATATTTTCGTCTGATAAGGTACTTCTTCTTCAATGATTTCGAGTATATTTTGGTTTTGATCAAAAAAATTTTATTTCTTATGACTTTTCGTAAAATATGTTAATGCCATCTGAAAGAGGAACAGATAAGCTTTCCATCAAGCTCTTAGTCGAAGAAGTCGGTCGAGGGATGCAAGAGTTATTAGCATGAAACTAATCGGTGGTCAATACGATTCCGTCCTACGGCCGATTCTTTTCGCAAAGTACTTTTCTATAATTCTAGTATTTAATGGGAAAAAATTAAACGAATTTTTTCCCCATTAAAAAATATGAATAAAATGACGCCCATTTATGCAATTAAAAAAATTTAAATGTCTCTTATTAGATAAGTCATATTTTCATCTTATAAGGCACTTCTTCTTCAATGATTTCGAGGATATTTTAGTTTTGATCAAAAAAATTTTATTTCTTATGACTTATCGTAAAATATGTTAATGCCACCTTAAATAGGAAAAGATAAGATTTCCATCAAGCTCTTAGTTGAAAAAGTGGGTCGAAGGATGCAAGAGTATTTAGCAAAAAACTAATCTGTGGTCAACACGATTCCGTCCTACTGCCGATTCTTTTCGCAAAGTACTATTCTATAATTCTAGTATTTAATGGGAAAAAATTAAACGAATTTTTTGTCCATGTAAAAAACTATCAATTCTGAATAAAATGCCGCCCATTTATGCAATTAAAAAAATTTAAATGTCTCTTATTAGATAAGGCATATTTTCGTCTGATAAGGTACTTCTTCTTCAATGATTTCGAGGATATTTTAGTTTTGATAAAAAATATGTTAATACCACCTTAAATAGGAACAGATAAGCTTTCCATCAATCTCTTATTCGAAGAAGTCGGTCGAAGGATGCAAGAGTTATTAGCATAAAATTAATCGGTGGTCAATACGGTTCCGTCCTACTGCCGATTCTTCTCGCAAAGTACTTTTCTATAATTCTAGTTTTTAATGGGAAAAAATTAAACGAATTTTTTGTCCATGTAAAAAACTTAAATGCCGCCCATTTATGCAATTAAAAAAATTAAGGCATATTTTCGTCTGATTAGGTACTTCTTCTTCAATGATTTCGACGATATTTTAGTTTTGATAAAAAAAATTGTATTTCTCACGACTTTTCGTAAAATATGTTAATGCCACCTTAAATAGGAAAAGATAAGATTTCCATCAAGCTCTTAGTTGAAAAAGTGGGTCGAAGGATGCAAGAGTATTTAGCAAAAAACTAATCTGTGGTCAACACGATTCCGTCCTACTGCCGATTCTTTTCGCAAAGTACTTTTCTATAATTGTAGTATTTAATGGGAAAAAATTAAACAAATTTTTTGTCCATGTAAAAAACTATTAATTCTGAATAAAATGCCGCCCATTTATGCAATTAAAAAAATTTAAATGTCCCTTATTAGATAAGGCATATATTCGTCTGATAAGGTACTTCTGCTTCAATGATTTCGAGGATATTTTAGTTTTGATCCAAAAAATTTTAATTCTTATGACTTTTCGTAAAATATGTTAATGCTATCTGAAAGGAGAACAGATAAGCTTTCCATCGAGCTTTTAGTCGAAGAAGTCGGTTGAAGGATGCAAGAGTTATTAGCAAAAAACTAATCGGTGGTCAACACGATTCCGTCCTACTGCCGATTGTTTTCGCAAAGTACTTTTCTATAATTCTAGTATTTAATGGGAAAAAATTAAACGAATTTTTTGTCAATGTAAAAAACTATCAATTCTGAATAAAATGCCGCCCATTTATGCAATTAAAAAAATTTAAATGTCTCTTATCAGATAAGGCATATTTTCGTCTGATAATGTACTTCTTCTTCAATGATTTCGAGGATATTATAGTTTTGATCAAAAAAATTTTATTTCTCACATTTTTTCGTAAAATATGTTAATGCCACCTTAAATAGGAACAGATAAGCTTTCCATCGAGCTCTTAGTCGAAGAAGTCGGTCAAAGGATGAAAGAGTTATTAGGATAAAATTTATCGGTGGTCAATACGTTTCCGCCTTATTGCTGATTCTTTTCGCAAAGTACTTTTCTATAATTTTAGTATTTAATGGGAAAAAATTAGACGAATTTTTTGTCCATGTAAAAAACTATCAATTCAGTGGTCAACACGATTCCGTCCTACTGCCGATTGTTTTCGCAAAGTAATTTTCTATAATTCTAGTATTTAATGGCAAAAAATTAAACGAATTTTTTGTCAAAGGATGCAAGAGTTATTAGCAAAAAACTAATCAGTGGTCAACACGATTCCGTCCTACTGCCGATTGTTTTCGCAAAGTAATTTTCTATAATTCTAGTATTTAATGGAAAAAAATTAAACGAATTTTTTTGTCCATGTAAAAAACTATCAATTCTGAATAAAATGCCGCATTTATGCAATAAAAAAAAATTTAAATGTCTCTTATTAGATAAGGCATATTTGCGTCTTATAAGGTACTTCTTTTTCAATGATTTCGAGGATATTTTAGTTTTGATCAAAAAATTTTATTTCTTACGACTTTTCGTAAAATATGTTAATGCCATCTGAAAGACGAACAGATAAGCTTTCCATCGAGCCTTTTGTCGAAGATGTCGGTCGAAGGATGCAAGAGTAATTAGCAAGAAACTAATCAGTGGTCAACACGTTTCCGTCCTATTGCCGATTCTTTTCGCAAAGTACTTTTCTATAATTCTAGTATTTAATGGGAAAAAATTAAACGAATTTTTTTGTCCATGTAAAAAACTGCATAAAATGCCGCCCATTTATGCAATTAAAAAAATTTAAATGTCTCTTATTAGATAAGGCTGGCAGAAATCCTCGGTCTGAACCCTCCACGAGGGTGCCGGCTGGGCAATGGGCACTGTCAGTCGGAGGTAGCTAGGTTTGCCGCGCATACACCCGGCTGGCAGTGCCCAGCTGAGGACCCAACACTGACCCCTTGCCCGGACCCTAGAAGGTCTGAGGTGGGATCGGGGTTGGGGCCATGGGCTCGAAGTGTCTGGCGGTAGACCATAAACGCTATTGGTGATTCCCAGAATAATAAATCAGTATGGAGAAGACTAAAGACGAAGCAAGGGCTGGGATGTCAGCCCAAACGTCGGTGGGAGGCATGACTGCTACCACCGGCGGGCCCGGGGGGGTGCAAACCCCTCTGCGTGTCGCCAGCGGTCACACCTCGGTTGTGGTGGGAGCAGCCCACAACAGTTGTAAAGCTACTGCCGGGACGGAGGTTGGTGCGGCCGAGAAGCCGACCACTTCCAAAACCGCAGCCATGCAACGCTCAAGGGCTGTGGTCGAGTCAGACTCGGACCTGGAGAGCGTTGTGTCGGCAAACACAATAGAGGAGGCGATCCTACTATCGTCGCCGACTAAACCTGTGGACGCTGTTTCCCCAAGAAGGGACGGGTTCAGGGTTAAGTCGCGTGAAGGGCAGAGAGAGAAGGCGAAGTATAAGGCGGCGCTGGGCATCTGCAGAAGGCTACAAGACGTAGCGCGTCTCACTCCCGTCGAACAAGAGCGGCTGGCCTGGGCAAAACAACAAGTGCTCGAGGGCCGGAAGCATTTTGGCGATGATCCAAGGGCTGTAGCGTCAGATGGCAGGAGCGCAAATGCTCTGGAGGAGGCCTTGACGAAGCGTCAGAGGTCGGGTGAGACGGATACGCGTGGGAGCAAGAGGCCCAAGAAGGCGAGCCACGCGGTATCACACGAACGAGTGGAGTCCGCTAGTGATGTGGCCAAACGACACTTGGTCGTTGCCCTCATCGACAGAACGGATCCACTCGGAAAGATTACGCAAGAGCAGTGGAAGAGAGTGGAAGAAAAGCTGCTGAACGCCCTTGTGGAGAGGATGGAGACGTCGCCGGACGCCCCAATGCCATCATTTGATGGGTCGGGGTGGACCAGTAGCGTCAAAGTCCTACGCTGCAAGGACGATCCTACGCTGGAGTGGCTGAAGGGTGTGGTCCCGACGTCACAGGGCCTTTGGGAGAACGCCAAGCTGGAGGTGGTGGACCGGACTAGCATCCCGGCCCCACCTAAGGCGAAAGTGTACATCCCAAGGGTACTGCCGAAGGAGACTGCGCTAAAGCTGCTCCAGAAACAAAATCCTGATGTCCCGACGGCGGATTGGAGGATACTGTACGTGTCGGAGCCAACTCCCAATAGGGATGTCGGCCAGCACTACATCCTAGCAATCAACAAGGAGTCTGAGGACGCCTTGTATGAGAGGAAGGGTAAGATGGCGTGGGGCCTAAGTTGTGTGTACCTTCGCCTCAAGAAGCGCCATCCTACCGACGGCAACGACAACACGCTAGAAGCAGGGGAGGTTGACAAGGACCTTGGCCTAGAAGCCATGGTAGACCTCACCCTGACGGAGGACACGGGAGGTGTCGCGCTTGAGGAGGGACAGAGCAACAGACATGGATCTGAAGATCCTGCAGCTCAACCTCCACAAATGTAAAGTGGCGTCCACTGAGCTCCTTCTGACGCTGGAGGAAGGAGCCTATGATGTGGCCTTAGTCCAGGAACCGTGGATTGCGTCGGGTAACGTGGTCTCTGGACTGAGGTCTAAAAACTTCAATTTACATCACCCGACAGCAGTAAGTAGAATCAGATCAGCCTTCCTAACAAGGAAAGGGTTGCACGCCTACTTATTACCTAATTACAGCACAGATGACCTCACAGTTGTGGCTATTGAAGGCCGCAAGAAGGAGGTGACGTGGCTGGCGTCGAGCTATATGGAGAACGACAAGCCAGCTCCGCCATCGGAAGTGACGACGCTGGTGTCTGCATCCGAAAAGATGGGACGCGACGTGGTGATTGGCACCGACGCCAACTCACACCATGAAGTGTGGTGAAGCGCGGATATTAATGAAAGGGGTGAGTCTCTTTTAGAATTTATACTATCAACTAACATAAGTATAGTAAACGTTGGCAGAGAGCCGACGTATGTAGGGCCGACCTCTGCCAATGTACTTGATTTAACGCTAATTGTCGGAAATAAACCAAGGGTGCGGGAATGGAGGGTGCTCGATCAGCCATCATTCTCGGACCATAGGTACATCAGCTTTAAGCTGATGCTTTCAACGGAGCGCCCGGCTGGGCTTCGTCGGAATCCCAGAAATACGGACTGGGCGCTCTATGGTACGTTAGTGGAAAGCAGACTCCCAAACTGCAGGGGTGTGAGAACTGTGAAGGACATAGAGAGAGGTCTAAATGTCCTGACCGGCGCACTGAACAGTGCATATAAAGAAGCTTGCAAACCCACTCTCCCTGGGCGACGTTCTCTTCCGGTCTGGTGGAACAAAGAACTCGCCGAGATGAGAAGGGATTTGAAGGAGCTGTTTAAGGCAACCAAAGTCGTGGACGATGATATGATACGGCTAGAGTATAAGGACAGACTCAGACTGTATAAGAATTTAATTTGTAGAGCGAGAAGGTCCTCCTGGAGGGATTTCTGCTCAAACTTGGAAAAGATTGCGGAAACCGCGAGGCTCAGGAAGATACTCAGCGCTCCGGCGATGGAGAGTCAACTTCGGAAAGCAGATGGAAACTGGGCAGATGGCTGTGAAGAGGCGCTGGAGTCTCTTCTAGAACAGCACTTTCCAGGGTGTACAGCAGTGACTGAGATAGAAGGCACGGTCGAGGGTCGTGAGCCCACCCAAAGCCACCTACCGGAAGGACTGATAACGAGAAGTAAGGTCCAATGGGCAATTGACTCATTCGAAGCGTACAAATCGCCAGGGCTAGATGGGATCTTCCCGGCTATGCTCCAGAAAGCGAAGAATGCAGTGGTACCCTGGGTGACTGCGATCTTTAAGAAGTGTGTTCAACTAAGGTACGTACCAAAGCCGTGGAGGACGGCGAGAGTAGTCTTCCTACCAAAAGCGGGGAAATGCAGCCACTTGTACCCCAAGGACTTCAGACCTATCAGTCTGACGTCCTTCATGCTAAAAACATTAGAAAAGCTGTTGGATGTGTTCATAACAGGTGGTCTTAGCACCACGCATGTCGCTCCAAATCAGCACGCGTACACCAGAGGGAAATCAGTGGACTCTGCTCTTCACTCTCTGGTCGCTAACATTGAAACGGCTCTTCATCACAAAGAATATGCCTTGGGCGCCTTCGTAGATGTATCCGGTGCTTTTAACAACGTTGCAACGACAGCAATTATACGGGCATTACGAGCGGCTAATGTACCCGCAGTTATAACCCAATGGATTATACAACTCTTGAGCATGAGACGTATAAAAGCCACATGGGGAGCGGCCACGACAGAGAAGGATGCACACAGGGGCACCCCACAGGGAGGGGTGTTATCGCCGTTGCTGTGGAACCTTGTCGTGAACGAACTACTCATAACCATGGCAGGTAGCGCCCCCAAGATTACAGCCTATGCCGACGACATAAGCTTGATTATTACGGAACGCTGTCCAGCCACGGTCAGTGAAGTCATGGGCACAACACTTAAGGAAGTGTCGAGGTGGGCGGAAGGAGCAGGCCTGTCCATAAATCCAGATAAAACCGAGATAGTATTGTTCACTAGAAGGTACAAAGTTCAATGGATACCACCAAAGCTAAACGGTGTGAGGCTAAAACCGGTAACACACACGAAGTACCTCGGAGTCGTGTTGGACAGTAAACTGTTGTGGAAGCTCCAAGTTGAAGAGAGGGCGAAGAGGGCAACTGTAGCGCTCTATGCATCTAAGAAGATGCTAGGCAGCAGATGGGGTCTCTCCCCCCGACTGATGCATTGGATCTTCACAGCAGTGGTGCAGCCAACGATGCTCTACGGGGTATGCGTGTGGTGGCATGCCCTTCAGAAACGAACGTACGCAAATGCGCTCGCCAAAGCGCAGCGTCAGGCGATGTTATGTATCACTGGGGCGCTGTGAACAACCCCAAGCAAGGCGTTAGAGACGCTTCTAAACATCTTTCCCGTAGAGGTGCAGGCGAGGATGACTGCCCAACGGACGCTGCAGCGTCTGGCTGTGACAGGCAACCTCGTGCGGTATGCCCAGGGACATTGTGCAAAAACGAATAGTTTAATGAGGGAGTCGGACTATTTGGTACCAATCTCCCAATTCGAAACGATAGTCAAGGTTTCCCTGAGCCCCAATGAGTGGCAGAAATGCCAGAAAAGAAGGCCAAGAACAGTAAACATATACACTGACGGATCCAAGATGGACTGTGGTGTAGGTGCGGCGGTTTACTGCATGGTGGGTGGCGAGAGCCATTTCTACAGGCTGCCGGATCAGAGCAGCATCTTCCAGGCTGAGGTGTTTGCCATAGGGAAGGCTGCAGAGATAGGCGCATCTTTAGATGTAAATATAAACAGAGTAAATATCCTGGTGGATAGCCAAGCGGCGTTGAGGGCGATGGCATCCGCCACCATAAGTTCCAGATGTGTGCTGGAAAGCAGGGAGGCAGTAAGGGCCTTACGCAGTGGCAGAAGGGTAAGGTTATACTGGGTTCCAATCCATCAGGACATAGATGGAAACGAAATGGCGGAAAGGCTGGCCAAAGAGGGCGCCCAACTGCCAAGCGATGTAGCGCAACCCATGGGGGTGCCCATAAGATGTCTGTATGGCAGCATCACAGAAGAATGCAAGAGACACGTAGATCGAGAATGGAGAGACACGACCACGTGCAAACTAACCAGGAAGTTGTGTGGAGGTGCGTGCTCCAAGCGTACGAAGTTCCTACTGTCTCTGGAAAGGGCCAAGTGTCGTTTATTAGTAGGCCTGCTGACGGGGCACTGTTTGACAGCAGTTCATGCTAAAAATATGGGCCTTACACGGGACGATGGCTGCAGGAAATGCAGAGAGCCTGAAGTGAGAGAAACACTGGAGCATCTAATATGCCAGTGTCCAGCCCTTGGGAGGCAAAGGCTTGATCTGTTAGGCAAGCCGATCCTGGAGTCACTAGAAGCAGTGGAGAAAGGACACTACAGCATGCTGCTCAGGTTTGCACTTAAAGCAAACCTGGTAGCGGACACACTTGCTTGAACTAGCTCTCTGTGTACTACCGGTACGCTAAGGACCGACACGGTCTATGCGAAGATCTCTCGTGGATCACCGGACCAACCTACCTACCTACCTTATTAGATAAGGCATATTTTCATCTGATAAGGTACTTCTTTTTCAATAATTTCGAGGATATTTTAATTTTGATCAAAAAAATTGTATTTCTTATGACTTTTCTTAAAATATGTTAATGCCACCTTAAAGAGGAACAGATAAGCTTTCCATCGAGCTCTTAGTCGAAAAAGTCGATCGAAGGATGCAAGAGTTATAAGCAAAAAACTAATCGTTGGTCAACACGATTTCGTCCTACTGCTGATTCGTTTCGCAAAGGACTTTTCTATAATTCTAGTATTTAATGAAAAAAAATTAAACGAATTTTTTGTCCATGTAAAAAACTATTAATTCTGAATAAAATGCCGCCCATTTATGCAATTAAAAAAATTTAAATGTCTCTTATTAGATAAGGCATATTTCCGTTTTATAAGGTACTTCTTTTTCAATGATTTCGAGGATATTTTAGTTTTGATCAAAAAAATTTTATTTCTTACGACTTTTCGTAAAATATGTTAATGCCATCTGAAAGAGGAACAGATAAGTTTTCCATCGAGCTCTTTGTCGAAGATGTCGGTCGAAGGATGCAAGAGTTATTGGCAAAAAACTAATCGGTGGTCAACACGTTTCCGTCCTATTGCCGATTCTTTTCGCAAAGTACTTTTCTATAATTCTAGTATTTAATGGAAAAAAATTAAACGAATTTTTTGTCCATGTAACAAACTATCAATTCTGAATAAAATGCCGCCCATTTATGCAATTAAAAAAATTTAAATGTCTCTTATTAGATAAGGCATATTTTCGTCTTATAAGGTACTTCTTTTTCAATGACTTCAAGGATATTTTAGTTTTGTCAAAAAAAAATTTTATTTCTTATGACTTTTCGTAAAATATGTTAATGCCATCTGATAGAGAAACAGATAGGCTTTCCATCGAGCTCTCAGTCGAAGAAGTCGGTCGAAGGATGCAAGAGTTATAAGAAAAAACTAATCGGTGGTCAACACGATTTCGTCCTACTGCCGATTCGTTTCGCAAAGGACTTTTCTATAATTCTAGTATTTAATGGAAAAAAAAAATAAAAAGAACTCTTTTACCATGTAAAAAACTATCAATTTTGAATAAAATGCCGTATATTTATGCAATTAAAAAAATTTTAATATCTCTTATTAGATAAGGCATATTTTCGTCTGATAAGGTACTTCTTTTTCAATGATTTCGACGATATTTTAGTTTTGATCAAAAAAGTTTTATTTCTTACGACTTTTCGTAAAATATGTTAATGCCACCTTAAAGAGGAACAGATAAGCTTTCCATCGAGCTCTTAGTCGAAAAAGTCGATCGAAGGATGCAAGAGTTATAAGCAAAAAACTAATCGTTGGTCAACACGTTTCCGTCCTATTCCCGATTCTTTTCGGAAAGTACTTTACTATAATTCAAGTATTCAATGGGGAAAAATTAAACGAAGTTTTTGTCCATGTAAAAAACTATTAATAATGAATAAAATGCCGCCCATTTATGCAATTAAAAAAATTTAAATGTCTCTTATTAGATAAGGCATATTTTCGTCTCATAAGGTACTTCTTTTTCAATGATTTCGAGGATATTTTAGTTTTGATCAAAAAAATTTTATTTCTTATGACTCTTCGTAAAATATATTAGTGCCATCTGAAAGCAGAACAGATAAGCTTTCCATCGAGCTCTCAGTCGAAGAAGTCGGTCGAAGGATGCAAGAGTTATTGGCAAAAAACTAATCGGTGGTCAACACGTTTCCGTCCTATTGCCGATTCTTTTCGAAAAGTACTTTTCTATAATTCTAGTATTTAATGGAAAAAAATGAAACGAATTTTTTGTCCATGTAACAAACTATCAATTCTGAATAAAATGCCGCCCATTTATGCAATTAAAAAAATTTAAATGTCTCTTATTAGATAAGGCATATTTTCGTCTTATAAGGTACTTCTTTTTCAATGACTTCAAGGATATTTTAGTTTTGATCAAAAAAATTTTATTTCTTATGACTTTTCGTAAAATATGTTAATGCCATCTGATAGAGGAACAGATAGGCTTTCCATCGACCTCTCAGTCGAAGAAGTCGGTCGAAGGATGCAAGAGTTATAAGAAAAAACTAATCGGTGGTCAACACGATTTCGTCATACTGCCGATTCGTTTCGCAAAGGACTTTTCTATAATTCTAGTATTTAATGGAAAAAAAAAAATAAAACGAACTTTTTTACCATGTAAAAAACTATCAATTTTGAATAAAATGCCGTATATTTATGCAATTAAAAAAATTTTAATATCTCTTATTAGATAAGGCATATTTTCGTCTGATAAGGTACTTCTTTTTCAATGATTTCGACGATATTTTAGTTTTGATCAAAAAAGTTTTATTTCTTACGACTTTTCGTAAAATATGTTAATGCCACCTAAAAAAAGAAGAGAATAGCTTCCCATCGAGCTCTTAGTCGAAGAAGTTGGTCAAAGGATTCAAGAGTTATTAGCAAAAAGCTAATCGGTGGTCAATACGATTCCGTCCTACTGCCGATTCTTTTCGCAAAGTACTTTTCTATAATTCTAGTATATAATGGGAAAAAATTAAACGAATTTTTAGTCCATGTAAAAAACTATTAATTATGAATAAAATGCCGCCCATTTATGCAATTAAAAAAATTTAAATGTCTCTTATTAGATAAGGCATATTTTCGTCTCATAAGGTACTTCTTTTTCAATGATTTCGAGGATATTTTAGTTTTGATCAAAAAAATTTTATTTTTTATGACTCTTCGTAAAATATATTAATGCCATCTGAAAGAGGAACAGATAAGCTTTCCATCGAGCTCTCATTCAAAGAAGTCGGTCGAAGGATGCAAGAGTTATTGGCAAAAAACTAATCGGTGGTCAACACGTTTCCGTCCTATTCCCGATTCTTTTCGCAAAGTACTTTTCTATAATTCAAGTATTCAATGGGAAAAAATTAAACGAAGTTTTTGTCCAAGTAAAAAACTATTAATTATGAATAAAATGCCACCCATTTATGCAATTAAAAAAATTTAAATGTCTCTTATTAGATAAGGCATATTTTCGTCTGATAAGGTACGTCTTCTTCAATGATTTCGAAGATATTTTAGTTTTGATCAAAAAAATTTTATTTTTTATGACTTTTCGTGAAATATGTTAATGCCACCTTAAAGAGAAACAGATAAGCTTTCCATCAAGCTCTTAGTCGAAGAAGTCGGTCGAAGGATGCAAGAGTTATTAGCAAAAAAACTAATCGGTGGTCAACACGTTTCCGTCCTATTGCCGATTCTTTTCGCAAAGTACTTTTCTATAATTCAAGTATTTAATGGGAAAAAATTAAACGAATTTTTTGTCCATGTAAAAAACTGAATAAAATGCCGCCCATTTATGCAATTAAAAAAATTTAAATGTCTCTTATTAGATAAGGCATATTTTCGTCTGATAACGTACTTCTTCTTCAATGATTTCGAGGATATTTTAGTTTTGATAAAAAAAATTTTATTTCTTATGACTTGTCGTAAAATATATTAATGTCATCTGAAAGAGGAACAGATAAGCTTTCCATCGAGCTCTCAGTCGAAGAAGTCGGTCGAAGGATGCAAGAGTAATTAGCAAAAAACTAATCGGTGGTCAACACGTTTCCGTCCTATTGCCGATTCTTTTCGTAAAGTACTTTTCTATAATTCTAGTATTTAATGGGATAAAATTAAACGAATTTTTTGTCCATGGAAAAAACTGTATAAAATGCCGCCCATTTATGCAATTAAAAAAATTTATATGTCTCTTATTAGATAAGGCATATTTTCGTCTGATAAGGTACTTCTTCCTCAATGATTTCGATGATATTTAAGTTTTGATCAAAAAAACTTTATTTCTTATGACTTTTCGTAAAATATATTAATGCCATCTGAAAGAGGAACAAATAAGCTTTTCATCGAGCTCTTAGTCGAAGAAGTCGGTCGAAGGATGCAAGATTTATGAGCAAAAAGCTAATCGGTGGTCAATACGATTCCGTCCTACTGCCGATTCTTTTCGCAAAGTACTTTTCTATAATTCTAGTATATAATGGGAAAAAATTAAACGAATTTTCAGTCCATGTAAAAAACTATTAATTCTGAATAAAATGCCGCCCATTTATGCAATCAAAAAATGTAAATGTCTCTTATTAGATACGGCATATTTTCGTCTTATAAGGTACTTCTTCTTCAATGATTTCGGGGATATTCTAGTTTTGATCAAAAAAATTTTATTTCTAATGACTTTTCCTGAAATATGTCAATGCCATCTGAAAGAGAAACAGATAAGCTTTCCATCGAGCTCTTAGTCGAAGAAGTCGGTCGAAGGATGCAAGAGGTATTAGCAAAAAACTAATCGGAGGTCAATACGATTCCGTTCTACTGCCGATTCGTTTCGCAAAGGACTTTTCTATGATTCTAGTATTTAATGGAAAAAAATTAAACGAATTTTTTGTCCATGTAAAAAACTGCATAAAATGCCGCCCATTTATGCAATTCAAAAAATTTAAATGTCTCTTATTAGATAAGGCATATTTTCGTCTGATAAGGTACATCTTCAATGATTTCGAGGATATTTTAGTTTTGATCAAAAAAATTTTGTTTTCTGCGACTTTTCGTAAAATATGTTAATGCCACCTTAAAGAGGAACAGGTAAGCTTTCCATCAAGGTCTTCTTCGAAGAAGTCGGTCGAAGGATGCAAAAGTTATTAGCAAAAAACTAATCGGTGGTCAACACGTTTCCGTCCTATTGCCGATTCTTTTCGCAAAGTACTTTTCTATAATTCTAGTAATTAAAGGGAAAAAACCAGTAAGGGCGGTATAGTTGAGTATTCTCAATTATATAATACCCTGTACACACACATATGTTGATAACACGTCAAACATTCGCCGACAGCAAAAGCAGTGTACCACGATATGGTTTGTGTATTTGCTAATAGTGAGGCAGGGCTCACAGTGCAATGTTGCCATTAGATGGCGCTTTAGTACGGATTTTGTTACAAAGCATTGCTGCAAAATTTTAGTGTATTGGTCTTTGCGGGGAAAGTGGTAGTTTGTTGTATGCAGTTTTAAAAAGGTATGTTACCTGAGTTTGCATACCAAATTTCAGCATTGTATTCTTTATACTTTAGGAGATACAGCAATTTTAAGAAAAAAATGACCTTTTGTTGTGCTCGATGGGCGGGAAGGAATGGGCGTGGCAAAAATTCCTTCAAACTTGATGTAGTGTTCGACCACACGAGTCTATCTTCCAAATTTCAAGTCTCTAGCTTTAATAGTTTTCGCAGTGTTAAGTACGGTTTTAGCTCTTATAGTTTTCGAGAACCATTGGTGAGGACGGACGGACGGACGGACAGACAGGGCTATATCAATTCGTCTTGTCATCCTGATCAAGAATATATATACTTTATAGGGTCCCCCTCCCCTCCTTCTATGCGTTACATACAAACCGTCTCAAACAAACTTAATATACCCTGATACACAGTGTGTGTACAGGGTATAAAAATGTAAATGTCTCTTATTAGATAAGGCATATTTTCGTTTGACAATATTCTTCTTCTTCAATGATATCGTGGATATTTTAGTTTTGATCAAAAAAATTTTTTTTCTTACGACTTTTCCTGAAATATGTCAATGCCATCTGAAAGAGGAACAGATAAGCTTTCCATCGAGCTCTCAGTCGAGGAAGTCGGTCGAAGGATGCAAGAGTAATTAGCAAAAAACTAATCGGTGGTCAACACGTTTCCGTCCTATTGCCGATTCTTTTCGTAAAGTACTTTTCTATAATTCTAGTATTTAATGGGATAAAATTAAACGAATTTTTTGTCCATGGAAAAAACTGTATTAAATGCCGCCCATTTATGCAATTAAAAAAATTTAAATGTCTCTTATTAGATAAGGCATATTTTCGTCTGAGAAGGTACTTCTTCTTCAATGATTTCGATGATATTTAGTTCAGTAAGGAAGTAGTTTTACCTGGAAAGTTTTGCGGGAGTGTCGCAAATTGGCATCTATATGGATTTTGGGCTGCTCTTTCCGAATTTCCACTTTGCGACCTTCTACGACCGCCGCTTGAGCCGCCATTTTGAAAAAATGGCGTCCAAAATCACTTTTTCGATCATATCTCCATTTTGGCTCATTTTACGGCAAAAACATTTCTATACTAAATTAAAAAGAAGGAAATTTCCAACAAATTATGTTCTAACCTTTTTTTTCGTAGGACTAATAGTTTAGGCGTACGAGCGGCGCAAAGTGTTCAACTTTGGTACTATGGTTTTCATACATTTTGTATGGGATTTTGATTAATCCAAATTTTGAAAATTTGCTTAATTTGATGTGTTTGATGCTTATATTTAATATTGTACTTGTCCTTTATTCAAGTAAACACAACGTTCCCAACCCGTCAACAGACTTACAGGCCCAGAACCATGCAAATGTTACTTGCCTCTTTCATAAGCAAACGCCAATTTTTGATGAAAAAACGGTTGGTTTGGATTTGTAAATTTGCACTTGAATTTGGAACGTTTTTATTATAATTGACGATTAATATAACATTAAATCTCAACACCAAATACAATAAAAGTTAGTGAAATCTAAATCACTTGGACTGATAGTAAGATTATCATTCAAAACAATACCAAATTCCATACAAAATGTATGAAAAATATAGTACCAAAGTTGTACACTTTGCGGCGCTCGTACGCCTAAACTGTTAGTCTAACGAAAAAAAAGGTTAGAACATAATTTGTTGGAAATTTCCTCCTATTTAATTTAGTATAGAAATGTTTTTGCCGTAAAATGAGCCAAAATGGAGATATGGTCGAAAAAGTGATTTTGGACGCCATTTTTTCAAAATGGCGTCTCGAGCGGCGGTCGTAGATGGTCGCAAAGTGGAAATTCGGAAAGAGCAGCCCAAAATCCATATAGATGCCAATTTTTAAAACTCCCGCAAAACTTTCCAGGTAACCCCCTTTTTTACGACTTCCTTACTGTACTAATTTAAGTTTTGATCAAAAAAATTTTATTTCTTACGACTTTTCGTAAAATATGTTAATGCCACCTAAAAGAGGGACAGAATAGCTTTCCATCGAGCCCTTAGTCGAAAAAGTCGATCGAACGATGCAAGAGTTATAAGCAAAAAACTAATCGGTGGTCAACACGATTTCGTCCTACTGACGATTCGTTTCGCAAAGGACTTTTCTATAATTCTAGTATTTAATGAAAAAAAATTAAACGAATTTTTTGTCCATGTAACAAACTATTAATTCTGAATAAAATGCCGCCCATTTATGCAATTAAAAAAATTTAAATGTCTCTTATTAGATAAGGCATATTTTCGTCTGATAAGGTACTTCTTCTTCAATGATTTCGGGGATATTCTAGTTTTGATCAAAAAAATTTTATTTCTAATGACTTTTCCTGAAATATGTCAATGCCATCTGAAAGAGGAACAGATAAGCTTTCCATCGAGCTATTACTCGAAGAAGTCGGTCGAAGGATGCTAGAGGTATTAGCAAAAAACTAATCGGTGGTCAATACGATTCCGTCCTACTGCCGATTCGTTTCGCAAAGGACTTTTCTATGATTCTAGTATTTAATGGAAAAAAATTAAACGAATTTTTTGTCCATGTAAAAAACTGCATAAAATGCCGCCCATTTATGCAATTAAAAAAATTTAAATGTCTCTTATTAGATAAGGCATATTTTCGTCTGATAACGTACTTCTTCTTCAATGATTTCGGGGATATTTTAGTTTTGATCAAAAAAATTTTATTTCTTACGACTTTTCGTAAAATATGTTAATGCCACCTAAAAGAGGGACAGAATAGCTTTCCATCGAGCCCTTAGTCGAAAAAGTCGATCGAACGATGCAAGAGTTATAAGCAAAAAACTAATCGGTGGTCAACACGATTTCGTCCTACTGCCGATTCGTTTCGCAAAGGACTTTTCTATAATTCTAGTATTTAATGAAAAAAAATTAAACGAATTTTTTGTCCATGTAACAAAATATTAATTCTGAATAAAATGCCGCCCATTTATGCAATTAAAAAAATTTAAATGTCTCTTATTAGATAAGGCATATTTTCGTCTGATAACGTACTTCTTCTTCAATTATTTCGGGGATATTTTAGTTTTGATCAAAAAAATTTTATTTCTTACGACTTTTCGTAAAATATGTTAATGCCACCTAAAAGAGGAACAGAAATGCTTTCCATCGAGCCCTTAGTCGAAAAAGTCGATCGAACGATGCAAGAGTTATAAGCAAAAAACTAATCGGTGGTCAACACGATTTCGTCCTACTGACGATTCGTTTCGCAAAGGACTTTTCTATGATTCTAGTATTTAATGGAAAAAAATTAAACGAATTTTTTTTCCATGTAAAAAACTGAATAAAATGTCGCCCATTTATGCAATTAAAGAAATTTAAATGTCTCTTATTAGATAAGGCATATTTTCGTCTGATAAGGTACTTCTTCAATGATTTCGAGGATATTTTAGTTTTGATCAAAAAAATTTTGTTTTCTGCGACTTTTCGTAAAATATGTTAATGCCGCCTTAAAGAGGAACAGGTAAGCTTTCCATCAAGGTCTTCTTCGAAGAAGTCGGTCGAAGGATGCAAAAGTTATTAGCAAAAAACTAATCGGTGGTCAACACGTTTCCGTCCTATTGCCGATTCTTTTCGCAAAGTACTTTTCTATAATTCAAGTAATTAAAGGGAAAAAATTAAACGAATATTTTGTCCATGTACCAAACTATCAATTCTGAATAAAATGCCGCCCATTTATGCAATTAAAAAAATTTAAATGTCTCTTATTAGATAAGGCATATTTTCGTCTGATAACGTACTTCTTCTTCAATGATTTCGGGGATATTTTAGTTTTGATCAAAAAAATTTTATTTCTAAAGACTTTTCGTGAAATATGTCAATGCCATCTGAAAGAGGAACAGATAAGCTTTCCATCGACCTCTTAGTCGAAGAAGTCGGTCGAAGGATGCAAGAGTTATTAGCAAAAAACTAATCGGTGGTCAATACGATTCCGTCCTACTGCCGATTCTTTTCGCAAAGTACTTTTCTATTATTCTAGTATTTAATGGAAAAAATTAAACGAACTTTTTTACCATGTCAACAACTATCAATTCTGAATAAAATGCCGTCTATTTATGCAATTAAAAAAATTTTAATGTCTCTTATTAGATAAGGCATATTTTCGTCTGATAAGGTACTTCTTTTTCAATGATTTCGAGGATATTTTAGTTTTGACAAAAAAAATTTATTTCTTATGACTTTTTGTAAAATATGTTAATGTCATCTGAAAGAGGAACAGATAAGCTTTCCATCGAGCTCTAAGTCGAAGAAGTCGGACAAAGGATGCAAGAGTTATAAGCAAAAAACTAATCGGAGGTCAACACGTTTCCGTCCTATTGCCGATTCTTTTCGCAAAGTACTTTTCTATAATTTTAGTATTTAATGGGAAAAATTAAACGAATTATATGTCCATGTAAAAAACCGAATAAAATGCCGCCCATTTATGCAATTAAAAAAATATAAATGTCTCTTATTAGATAAGGCATATTTTCGTCTGATAAGGTACTTCTTTTTCAATGATTTCGGGGATATTTTAGCTTTGATCAAAAAAAACAGATAAGCTTTCCATCGAGCTCATAGTCGAAGAAGTCGGTCGAAGGATGCAAGAGTTATTAGCAAAAAACTAATCGGTGGTCAACACGTTTCCGTCCTATTGGCGATTCTTTTCGCGAAGTACTTTTCTATAATTTTAGTATTTAATGGGAAAAAATTAAACGAATTTTTTGTCCATGTAAAAAACTGAATAAAATGCTGCCCATTTATGCAATTAAAAAAATTTAAATGTCTCTTATTAGATAAGGCATATTTTCGTCTGATAAGGTACTTCTTCTTCAATGATTTCGAGGATATTTTAGTTTTGATCAAAAAAATTTTATTTTTTATTACTTTTCGTAAAATATATTAATGCCATCTGAAAGAGGAACAGATAAGCTTTCCATCAAGCTCTTAGTCTAAGAAGTCGGTCGAAGGATGCAAGAGTTATTAGCAAAAAACTAATCGGTGGTCAACACGATTCCGTCCTACTGCCGATTCTTTTCGCAAAGTACTTTTCTATAATTCTAGTATATAATGGGAAAAAATTAAACGAATTTTTAGTCCATGTAAAGACTATTATTTCTGAATAAAATGCCGCCCATTTATGCAATTAAAAAATTTAAATGTCTCTTATTAGATAAGGCATATTTTCTTCTGATAAGGTACTTCTTCATCAATGATTTCGAGCATATTATAGTTTTGATCAAAAACATTTTATTTCTAATGACTTTTCCTGAAATATGTCAATGCCATCTGAAAGAGGAACAGATAAGCTTTCCATCGAGCTCTCAGTCGAAGAAGTCGGACGAAGGATGCAAGAGTTATAAGCAAAAAACTAATCGGTGGTCAACACGATTTCGTCATACTGCCGATTCGTTTCGCAAAGGACTTTTCTATAATTCTAGTATTTAATGAAAAAAAATTAAACGAATTTTTTGTCCATGTAAAAAACTGCATAAAATGCCGCCCATTTATGCAATTAAAAAAATTTAAATGTCTCTTATTAGATAAGGCATATTTTCGTCTTATAAGGTACTTCTTTTTCAATGATTTCGGGGATATTTTAGTTTTGATCAAAAAAATTGTATTTCTTACGACTTTTCGTAAAATATGTTAATGCCACCTAAAAGAGGAACAGATAAGCTTTCCATCGAGCTCTTAGTCGAAAAAGTCGGTCGAAGAATGCAAGAGTTATTAGCAAAAAACTAATCGGTGGTCAACACGATTCCGTCCTTCTGCCGATTCTTTTCGCAAAGTATTTATTTATTTATTTATTTATTTATAACAATTGACTGTCATATTAAGTTAGTATGATTTATAATACAATTCAATAATACAATTTAATAATCATTAAAAATTATGAAATATAGTATGAAAAACAAAAATAATATTAAAACTACGTTGAAAAATACAACAAAAATAATGTTTAAATAAATTCTAAGAAGTCTCTGACCCGGTGGAGGAAATTTATTTGCGCTATGCCAGCTATGCCCCAACTCACAGCCATGTGTGGTCAGAGACTTAAAATGCAAAAAGCGCCGCCAGTCCATCCAAAAAAACTATTATCCAAGCCGCTGTAAGCGATCAGCTTCGCGTAGGTAACGTAGAATGGTTGCGTTAATTGTCATGAGAGAGATTTCAGGTGACAGGACGTGGTATATATTATTAAAATTAGAGCATAATACGCGAAACGGATCATGAAGAGCAAAGTTAGTTGTACATCTGTGCAAGAATATAGGCACAAAGTTTCTAGATGTGCGCCGCGGGACGCTAAAACTAATACGACTGAGTAGGTCTGAGGAATCAACTAAATCAATAACCAATTTATGGAGAAAAACAGCCCCTAAAACAATCCTGCGATTTGCTAGAGACGGAAGGTCAATGAGAAGGAGCCTGTCATGGTATGATGGTAATCTGGTATTAGGATTCCAATTCAGGCCACGAAGTGCAAAAAGGAGAAATTGTTTCTGAACTGACTCAATACGATCTTGATGTTTTTTGTATTGAGGAGACCATACGCAACAACAATATTCAAGAATAGGACGCACAAGTGACGTAAAAAGAAGTTTTGTGATAAAAGGGTCGTTGAATTCTTTAGACCAGCGTTTAATGAATCCAAAAACACCTTTTGCCTTATTAACGACTGTTGAGACTTGTTGGACGAAGCAGAGTTTTGGATCGAAGAGAACCCCTAGATCGTTAAAAATAGAGACACGTTTTAATTGAATGTTATCAATCGAGTAAGTAAACAAATGAGGTTTTCTACGATGATAAGTCATAAATTTGCATTTAGAACAATTAAGCTTTAGCAAATTATATGAGCACCAAGAGTGCAGAGCGTTCAGATCAGCCTGCAATAAACCATGGCAAGTTGGATCCTTGTAAGAAAGACATAGTTTTACATCATCGGCATACATAAGTACCTTAGAGTTTGTTATAGATGAAGGGAGATCGTTAATAAAAAGATTAAACAAAAGTGGGCCAAGATGACTGCCCTGGGGAACACCAGAAGTTACTCGAACTAGGTCAGACAGAGATGATCTAAACAACACTCTTTGAGATCTATTAGTTAAATAGGATTTGATCCAATTTAGAAGATTCAATGGGATGCCTAAAAGATCTAATTTCAATAAAAGCAACTCATGATTAACCGAATCAAAAGCCTTACTAAAATCAGTATAAATGACATCGGTCTGAGACTGCTGTGCAAAACCACTGTTCACAAAACTTGTGAATTCAAGAAGATTAGTATTCGCTGACCTCATTTTTATGAATCCATGTTGTGAGGGTGACATCATGGACTTGCAAAAATGCTGTATGCTGCCAATAATAATTTTCTCGAATAATTTGGGAATTGCAGATAATTTAGCGATGCCCCTATAGTTTGTAATATCCGACCTGATGCCTTTTTTGTGGAGAGGAATTATAAAAGATTCCTTCCAAACAGGAGGGAACGAAGCGTTATGAAGCGAAAGATTGAAAAGCTTAAGTAAAGGTTTACACAGCGACTTCGCGCACCTTTTGAGCACACAACCAGGCACGTTGTCAGGACCGGGGGAATACGAATCCTTCACCGCGATTAAATTTTTAAGAATACGATCTTCATTGAGTTCCGGGGAACAATAAACATTGACAGTGTTAATTGGGTATGGATATGAGGTTCCGGAAAAACAAGTAGTTGAATAGGTCGTCTGAAAAAATTCAGCGAACAAATTTGCAATATCCTGGTCATCATCTGCCAGCTTTAGGTCAAGACAGAACGAAGGTGGGTAAGACCCAGATCTACGCTTAGAATTGACAAAGCTATAAAATGACTTAGGGTCTCGAAAAAATTGACTTTTGCATCTGTTAAGGTAGTTTTTATAACAGATGCTGTTGAGAGTAACAAATTGGGACCGAGCAACAGAATATCTAGAAAAATCAGACAACGAACCAGATAATCTAAATTTCTTATAAAGTCTAGATTTGACATTTTTTAGGTTAGACAATTGGCGGGAAAACCATGGTGGTCTTGCAGTCAGCCTAGGTGACGGAAGAATTGGGACACAAGTATTGAAAATGCCATTTAGAGTCTCATAAAAAAACTTTGTAGCAAGTATTATGTCATCACATCGATACAAATTGGACCAATCAGTTTGAGCAATGAAGGAATTTAGAAGATCGAAATCCGTTTTCCGGAAACAAAGTCGACGCTGACGAGGAGCATTTGACAAAGCAGCTGAAGAAGAAATTAGACCGAGGGTGACTTCTAGCGTAGGATGAAAGGAGTCTTCAGGCAGAGACAAAGGGTTACATCTTGACACAGTTACACTGTTAGTGTCATTGGTTAGAACCAGATCAAGAGATCTGTTAATTGAATTCACGACCCAGTTTATCTGAAACAGAGGAATATCTAATAGAATAACTAGAAACTCATGTTGTCCAGACGGAATTAGAAAATTGGAATCATTGAAGTATGACCAAGAAATATAGGGTAGATTGAAATCCCCAAGCAAAATTAAATAGTCTTTTTCACCTGTAAGGCCATATATCAGTTTTATCGCTTCAGCATGTTTCATATAGACCTCCAACCCAGAGCCTGGTGGAATATATGAGCATGTAACGAAGACGTTAAGTTGAGCTACACTGATCTTAACTCCAATAAATTCAATATCATCAACCAAATCAATTTGTATCCGTTCAGAATTGATGGATGAGTTCACAGCAATAAGAACTCCCCCACCACGACGAGCAGGACGGTCACGTCTATAGGAAACGAATTTACTGCAAAAGATTTCGTTGCTCAGAATCGTGGGATTGAGCCACGTTTCCGAAAAGGCAATTAAATCAAAATCGAAAAAAAAAGTATCCCTATACAAGTTACTGAGCTTAGATAGGAGACCTCTTACATTTTGATAGACAAAAGTGAGGTGCTCAGAAGACAAGCCTAGTTTTTTGAAGCCGTGTTTGAAACAGACAAGGAAGAACTAAGAACTGGTGTCACAGGACGGGGCCTTGTTTTGGGTTTAAATTCATGGACCACCATGTTAGCCGGCCAAAATGATGGACTACACAATAAAGCAAATGCATCATTTGGTACACTAATTTTGAATGATGAGATTTCTCTCGGTTGAGAGAAATTGAATTTTTGAATTTGAACCTCGACATCAGTCTTAGCTCCTATATATCGGGCTATAGCCTCACAGGTGGTATCCGAGGATAGACGGGATATGAAGACCTGTTTGCGTGGGGCAATAACAGAAAGAAGTTCAAGAGGTGGCGAAACATCAACAGCAATAGGCTGCGTCTCAACAGAGCTCGCAGAAGCTGGCGCTGCTGGACCACCAGTTAAATTCGGCGGAACGATATTGGAAGATGAAGGAGGTGAAAGGAGCGGAGCCAAGGACGACACTGGGTGGGAGGCGGTTTTAGCTTTAGGTTTCTTACGTTTAGACTGAGCACCATTGGAACCTGGAGAAGAAGCAGCCCTAGTTCGCTTGGAAACTTTAGGTTGACTAACTTCACCAATTGCAACCGGTTCCGATGGCGCAGAGGTACTAGGATCGGGAACAGGTTCAGGGGGGGAGATAACAGAGCTTATAGGGGCCAGTGGTACAGGGAGCGCCAGCTGGGGAAGAGAAAGATGGGCAAATGGAGAGGGCGACAAAGAAACAAGTGGAGGTTCAAAATCGAAGTTTCCAAGTATGTCAGAACTCGACTCGAACTCCGACGCAAGTTCCTTCGACAATTTGCTAAGTTTCAGGAATTTGTCACGTACCCGCCGGTACATTGCCGCAAAATCAGTTTGCCGTTTAAAGCAGACCGGGCAAGACCACTTATAGCCACCACAGGCAGGCCTAGACATATAATAAAGTCGGTCATAGTCCCGGCCGGTGATACCAGCACATGTAAAATGGCAAATGTTTTCGCAAAGCCAGCAATGTATGGCACGTTTTTTATCGCAATCGAACAAGCTTTTTTCTTTGCACGACTTGTTACAACAGCTCATGTTAAATTGTGAGTAAAAAATACGAACAAAAGTAAAATAAAAATATGCGAAAACGAATGCAGTGTAAACACCCTATCAAAATTATTAATGTCTAAACAGGGTTTAAAGCTGCAACACAGAAAGTAATGTAAAGAGACAAATAAGCGCGAATAAGAACAAGTAACAACAAACGCACTTGTGCACTGAAGCAAGTTAAGCAACAACACCTCAGTGGGGAAAAAAAACGCAACAGATGTTGAAGTCTAAAAATAGATTTCGCTCCGAAGAAATAAGAACAAATCAAAGGGCAAGTGTGTAGGTACAACAACAAGTGAGAGTGCAACGGGCAATGCTTACTTTTCCAAAAACAAAAGAAAGTAACTAAAGAGAATAAGAGTAGCACTCAGCAACAACAAACAATAAAATTTTTGGACCACTGACGCCAATCAAAAAATTCAATAAATTAATAAATAACGAAGCTAATTATGCACAACTAACAAAGCACTTCACTGTTATGCACAATATCAATATTATTGTAACTATTCTCTTAGTTAAAAAGTTTAAAATTAAATTGAAATTCAATAAATAGCGGAGAAAATAAAAGCACGTCCGACACACTTGAAATCTCACAGACAATACTTTTCTATAACTCTAGTATATAATGGGAAAAAATTAAACGAATTGTTAGTCCATGTAAAAAACTATTAATTCTGAATAAAATGCCGCCCATTTATGCAATTAAAAAAATTTGAATGTCTCTTATTAGATAAGGCATATTTTCGTCTTATAAGGTACTTCTTTTTCAATGATTTCGAGGATATTTTAGTTTTGATCAAAAAAATTTTATTTCTTACGGCTTTTCGTAAAATATGTTAATGCCACCTAAAAGAGGAAAAGATAAGCTTTCCATCGAGCTCTTAGTCGAAAAATTCGATCGAACAATGCAAAAGTTATAAACAAAAAACTAATCGGTGGTCAACACGATTTGGTCCTACTGCCGATTCGTTTCGCTAAGGACTTTTCTTTAATTCTAGTATTTAATGAAAAAAAATTAAACGAATTTTTTGTCCATGTAACAAACTATCAAATCTGAATAAAATGCCGCCCATTTATGCAATTAAAAAATTTAAATGTCTTATTATGCCTTATCTAGGCATGTTTTCGTCTGATAAGGTACTTCTTCATCAATGATTTCGAGGATATTTTAGTTTTGATCAAAAACATTTTATTTCTAATGACTTTTCGTGAAATATGTCAATGCCATCTGAAAGAGGAACAGATAAGCTTTCGATCGAGCTCTTAGTCGAAAAAGTCGGATGATGGATGCAAGAGTTATAAGCAAAAAACTAATCGGTGGTCAATACGATTTCGTCATACTGCCGATTCGTTTCGCAAAGGACTTTTCTATAATTCTAGTATTTAATGGAAAAAAATTAAACGAATTTTTTGTCCATGTAAAAAACTGCATAAAATGACGCCCATTTATGCAATTAAAAAAATTTAAATGTCTCTTATTAGATAAGGCATATTTTCGTCTGATAAGGTACTTCTTCTTCAATGATTTCGAGGATATTTTAGTTTTGATCAAAAAAATTTTATTTTTTATGACTTTTCGTAAAATATATTAATGCCATCTGAAAGAGGAACAGATAAGCTTTCCATCAAGCTTTTAGTCGAAGAATTCGTTCGAAGGATTCAAGAGTTATTAGCAAAAAACTAATCGGTGGTCAACACGATTCCGTCCTACTGCCGATTCTTTTCTCAAAGTACTTTTCTATAATTCTAGTATATAATGGGAAAAAATTAAACGAATTTTTAGTCCATGTAAAAAACTATTAATTCTGAATAAAATGCCGCCCATTTATGCAATTAAAATAATTTAAATGTCTCTTATTAGTTAAGGCATATTTTCGTCTTATAAGGTACTTCTTTTTCAATGATTTCGTGGATATTTTAGTTTTAATCAAAAAAATTTTATTTCTTACGACTTTTCGTAAAATATTTAAATGCCACCTAAAAGAGGAACAGATAAGCTTTCCTTCGAGCTCTTAGTCGAAAAAGTCGGTCGAAGAATGCATGAGTTATTAGCAAAAAACTAATCGGTGGTCAACACGATTCCGTCCTACTGCCGATTCTTTTCGCAAAGTACTTTTCTATAATTATAGTATATAATGGGAAAAAATTAAACGAATTTTTAGTCCATGTAAAAAACTATTAATTCTGAATAAAATGCCGCCCATTTATGCAATTAAAAAAATTTGAATGTCTCTTATTAGATAAGGCATATTGTCGCTTGATAAGGTACTTCTTTTTCAATGATTTCGAGGATATTTTTGTTTTGATCAAAAAAATTTTATTTCTTACGACTTTTCGTAAAATATGTTAATGCCACCTAAAAGAGGAACAGATACGCTTTCCATCGAGCTCTTAGTCGAAAAAGTCGATCGAACGATGCAACAGTTATAAGCAAAAAACTAATCGGTGGTCAACACGATTTCGTCCTACTGCCGATTCGTTTTGCTAAGGACTTTTCTATAATTCTAGTATTTAATGAAAAAAATTAAGCGAATTTTTTGTCCATGGAACAAACTATCAATTCTGAATAAAATGCCGCCCATTTATGCAATTAAAAAATTTAAATGTCTCTTATTAGATAAGGCATATTTTCTTCTGATAAGGTACTTCTTCATCAATGATTTCGAGGATATTTTAGTTTTGATCAAAAACATTTTATTTCTAATGACTTTTCGTAAAATATGTTAATGCCATCTGAAAGAGGAACAGATAAGCTTTCCATCGAGCCCTTAGTCGAAGAAGTCGGTCAAAGGATGCAAGAGTTATAAGCAAAAAACTAATCGGTGGTCAACACGATTCCGTCCTACTGCCGATTCTTTTCGCAAAGTACTTTTCTATAATTCTATTATATAATGGGAAAAAATTAAACGAATTTTTAGTCCATGTAAAAAACTATTAATTCTGAATAAAATGCCGCCCATTTATGCAATTAAAAAAATTTATATGTCTCTTATTAGTTAAGGCATATTTTCGTCTTATAAGGTACTTCTTTTTCAATGATTTCGAGGATATTTTAGTTTTGATCAAAAAAACTTTATTTCTTACGACTTTTCGTAAAATATGTTAATGCCACCTAAAAGAGGAACAGATAAGCTTTCCATCGAGCTCTTAGTGGAAGAAGTCGGTCAAAGGATGCAAGAGTTATTTGCAAAAAACTAATCGGTGGTCAACACGATTCCGTCCTACTGCCGATTGTTTTCGCAAGGTAATTTTCCATAATTCTAGTATTTAATGGCAAAAAATTATACGAATTTTTTATCCATGTAAAAGGCTATCAATTCTGAATAAAATGCCGCCCATTTATGCAATTAAAAAAATTTAAATGTCTCTTATTAGATAAGGCATATTTTCGTCTGATAAGGTACTTGTTCATCAATGATTTCGAGGATATTTTAGTTTTGATCAAAAACATTTTATTTCTTGCGACTTTTCGTAAAATATGTTAATGCCTTCTGAAAGAGGAACATATAAGCTTTCCATCGAGCTCTTAGTCGAAGAAGTCGGTCAAAGGATGCAAGAGTTATAAGCAAAAAACTAATCGGTGGTCAACACGATTCCGTCCTACTGCCGATTCTTTTCGCAAAGTACTTTTCTATAATTCTAGTATTTAATGGGAAAAAATTAAACGAATTTTTAGTCCATGTAAAAAACTATTAATTCTGAATAAAATGCCGCCCATTTATGCAATTAAAAAAATTTAAATGTCTCTTATTAGATAAGGCATATTTTCGTCTTCTAAGGTACTTCTTTTTCAATGATTTCGAGGATATTTTAGTTTTGATCAAAAAAATTTTATTTCTTACGTTTTTTCGTAAAATATGTTAATGCCACCTAAAAGAGGAACAGATAAGCTTTCCATCGAGCTCTTAGTGGAAGAAGTCGGTCAAAGGATGCAAGAGTTATTTGCAAAAAACTAATCGGTGGTCAACACGATTCCCTCCTACTGCCGATTGTTTTCGCAAGGTAATTTTCCATAATTCTAGTATTTAATGGCAAAAAATTATACGAATTTTTTATCCATGTAAAAGGCTATCAATTCTGAATAAAATGCCGCCCATTTATGCAATTAAAAAAATTTATATGTGTCTTATTAGTTAAGGCATATTTTCGTCTTATAAGGTACTTCTTCATCAATGATTTCGAGCATATTTTAGTTTTGATCAAAAACATTTTATTTCTAATGACTTTTCGTGAAATATGTCAATGCCATCTGAAAGACGAACAGATAAGTTTTCCATCGAGCTCTCAGTCAAAGAAGTCGGACGAAGGATGCAAGAGTTATAAGCAAAAAACTAATCGGTGGTCAACACGATTTCGTCATACTGGCGATTCGTTTCGCAAAGGACTTTTCTATAATTCTAGTATTTAATGGAAAAAAATTAAACGAATTTTTTGTCCATGTAAAAAACTGCGTAAAATGCCGCCAATTTATGCAATTAAAAAAATTTAAATGTCTCTTATTAGATAAGGCATATTTTCGTCTTATAAGGTACTTCTTTTTCAATGATTTCGGGGTTATTTTAGTTTTGATCAAAAAAATTTTATTTCTTACGACTTTTCGTAAAATATGTTAATGCCATCTGAAAGAGGAACAGATAAGCTTTCCATCAAGCTCTTAGTCGAAAAAGTCGGTCGAAGAATGCAAGAGTTATTAGCAAAAAACTAATCGGTGGTCAACACGATTCCGTCCTACTGCCGATTCTTTTCGCAAAGTACTTTTCTATAATTCTAGTATTTAATGGGAAAAAATTAAACGAATTTTTAGTCCATGTAAAAAACTATTAATTCTGAATAAAATGCCGCCCATTTATGCAATTAAAAAAATTTATATGTCTCTTATTAGTTAAGGCATATTTTCGTCTTATAAGGTACTTCTTTTTCAATGATTTTGAGGATATTTTAGTTTTGATCAAAAAAATTTTATTTCTTACGACTTTTCGTAAAATATGTTAATGCCACCTAAAAGAGGAACAGATAAGCTTTCCATCGAGCTCTTAGTGGAAGAAGTCGGTCAAAGGATGCAAGAGTTATTTGCAAAAAACTAATCGGTGGTCAACACGATTCCGTCCTACTGCCGATTGTTTTCGCAAGGTAATTTTCCATAATTCTAGTATTTAATGGCAAAAAATTATACGATTTTTTTATCCATGTAAAAGGCTATCAATTCTGAATAAAATGCCGCCCATTTATGCAATTAAAAAAATTTAAATGTCTCTTATTAGATAAGGCATATTTTCGTCTGATAAGGTACTTGTTCATCAATGATTTCGAGGATATTTTAGTTTTGATCAAAAACATTTTATTTCTTGCGACTTTTCGTAAAATATGTTAATGCCTTCTGAAAGAGGAACATATAAGCTTTCCATCGAGCTCTTAGTCGAAGAAGTCGGTCAAAGGATGCAAGAGTTATAAGCAAAAAACTAATCGGTGGTCAACACGATTCCGTCCTACTGCCGATTCTTTTCGCAAAGTACTTTTCTATAATTCTAGTATTTAATGGGAAAAAATTAAACGAATTTTTAGTCCATGTAAAAAACTATTAATTCTGAATAAAATGCCGCCCATTTATGCAATTAAAAAAATTTATATGTCTCTTATTAGTTAAGGCATATTTTCGTCTGATAAGGTACTTGTTCATCAATGATTTCGAGGATATTTTAGTTTTGATCAAAAACATTTTATTTCTTGCGACTTTTCGTAAAATATGTTAATGCCTTCTGAAAGAGGAACATATAAGCTTTCCATCGAGCTCTTAGTCGAAGAAGTCGGTCAAAGGATGCAAGAGTTATAAGCAAAAAACTAATCGGTGGTCAACACGATTCCGTCCTACTGCCGATTCTTTTCGCAAAGTACTTTTCTATAATTCTAGTATTTAATGGGAAAAAATTAAACGAATTTTTAGTCCATGTAAAAAACTATTAATTCTGAATAAAATGCCGCCCATTTATGCAATTAAAAAAATTTAAATGTCTCTTATTAGATAAGGCATATTTTCGTCTTCTAAGGTACTTCTTTTTCAATGATTTCGAGGATATTTTAGTTTTGATCAAAAAAATTTTATTTCTTACGTTTTTTCGTAAAATATGTTAATGCCACCTAAAAGAGGAACAGATAAGCTTTCCATCGAGCTCTTAGTGGAAGAAGTTGGTCAAAGGATGCAAGAGTTATTTGCAAAAAACTAATCGGTGGTCAACACGATTCCCTCCTACTGCCGATTGTTTTCGCAAAGTACTTTTCTATAATTCTATTATATAATGGGAAAAAATTATACGATTTTTTTATCCATGTAAAAGGCTATCAATTCTGAATAAAATGCCGCCCATTTATGCAATTAAAAAAATTTAAATGTCTCTTATTAGATAAGGCATATTTTCGTCTGATAAGGTACTTGTTCATCAATGATTTCGAGGATATTTTAGTTTTGATCAAAAACATTTTATTTCTTGCGACTTTTCGTAAAATATGTTAATGCCTTCTGAAAGAGGAACATATAAGCTTTCCATCGAGCTCTTAGTCGAAGAAGTCGGTCAAAGGATGCAAGAGTTATAAGCAAAAAACTAATCGGTGGTCAACACGATTCCGTCCTACTGCCGATTCTTTTCGCAAAGTACTTTTCCATAATTCTAGTATTTAATGGCAAAAAATTATACGAATTTTTTATCCATGTAAAAGGCTATCAATTCTGAATAAAATGCCGCCCATTTATGCAATTAAAAAAATTTATATGTGTCTTATTAGTTAAGGCATATTTTCGTCTTATAAGGTACTTCTTCATCAATGATTTCGAGCATATTTTAGTTTTGATCAAAAACATTTTATTTCTAATGACTTTTCGTGAAATATGTCAATGCCATCTGAAAGACGAACAGATAAGCTTTCCATCGAGCTCTCAGTCAAAGAAGTCGGATGAAGGATGCAAGAGTTATAAGCAAAAAACTAATCGGTGGTCAACACGATTTCGTCATACTGGCGATTCGTTTCGCAAAGGACTTTTCTATAATTCTAGTATTTAATGGAAAAAAATTAAACGAATTTTTTGTCCATGTAAAAAACTGCGTAAAATGCCGCCAATTTATGCAATTAAAAAAATTTAAATGTCTCTTATTAGATAAGGCATATTTTCGTCTTATAAGGTACTTCTTTTTCAATGATTTCGGGGTTATTTTAGTTTTGATCAAAAAAATTTTATTTCTTACGACTTTTCGTAAAATATGTTAATGCCATCTGAAAGAGGAACAGATAAGCTTTCCATCAAGCTCTTAGTCGAAAAAGTCGGTCGAAGAATGCAAGAGTTATTAGCAAAAAACTAATCGGTGGTCAACACGATTCCGTCCTACTGCCGATTCTTTTCGCAAAGTACTTTTCTATAATTCTAGTATATAATGGGAAAAAATTAAACGAATTTTTAGTCCACGTAAAAAACTATTAGTTCTGAATAAAATGCCGCCCATTTATGCAATTAAAAAAATTTATATGTCTCTTATTAGTTAAGGCATATTTTCGTCTTATAAGGTACTTCTTTTTCAATGATTTCGAGGATATTTTAGTTGTGATTTCTTACGACTTTTCGTGAAATATGTAAATGCGACCTAAAAGAGGAACAGATAAGCTTTCCATCGAGCTCTTAGTCGAAAAAAACGGTCGAACAATGCAGGAGTTATTAGCAAAAAGCTAATCGGTGGTCAACACGATTTCGTCCTACTGCCGATTCGTTTCGCAAAGGACTTTTCTATAATTCTAGTATATAATGGGAAAAAATTAAACGAATTTTTAGTCCATGTAAAAAACTATTAGTTCTGAATAAAATGCCGCCCATTTATGCAATTAAAAAAATTTATATGTCTCTTATTAGTTAAGGCATATTTTCGTCTTATAAGGTACTTGTTCATCAATGATTTCGAGGATATTTTAGTTGTGATTTCTTACGACTTTTCGTGAAATATGTAAATGCCACCTAAAAGAGGAACAGATAAGCTTTCCATCGAGCTCTTAGTCGAAAAAGTCGGTCGAACAATGCAGGAGTTATTAGCAAAAAGCTAATCGGTGGTCAACACGATTCCGTCCTACTGCCGATTCGTTTCGCAAAGGATTTTTCTATAATTCTAGTATTTAATGGGAAAAAATTAAACGAATTTTTAGTCCATGTAAAAAACTCTTAGTTCTGAATAAAATGCCGCCCATTTATGCATTTAAAAAACTTTATATGTCTCTTATTAGTTAAGGCATATTTTCGTCTTATAAGGTACTTCTTCATCAATGATTTCGAGCATATTTTAGTTTTGATCAAAAACAATTTATTTCTAATGACTTTTCGTGAAATATGTCAATGCCATCTGAAAGAGGAATAGATAAGCTTTCCATCGAGCTCTCAGTCAAAGAAGTCGGACGAAGGATGCCAGAGTTATAAGCAAAAAACTAATCGGTGGTCAACACGATTCCGTCCTACTGCCGATTCTTTTCGCAAAGTACTTTTCTATAATTCTATTATATAATGGGAAAAAATTAAACGAATTTTTTGTCCATGTAAAAAGCTATTAATTCTGAATAAAATGCCGCCCATTTATGCAATTAAAATAATTTAAATGTCTCTTATTAGTTAAGGCATATTTTCGTCTTATAAGGTACTTCTTCATCAATGATTTCGAGCATATTTTAGTTTTGATCAAAAACAATTTATTTCTAATGACTTTTCGTAAAATATGTTAATGCCTTCTGAAAGAGGAACATATAAGCTTTCCATCAAGCCCTTAGTCGAAGAAGTCGGTCAAAGGATGCAAGAGTTATAAGCAAAAAACTAATCGGTGGTCAACACGATTCCGTCCTACTGCTGATTCTTTTCGCAAAGTACTTTTCTATAATTCTAGTATATAATGGGAAAAAATTAAACGAATTTTTAGTCCATGTAAAAAACTATTAGTTCTGAATAAAATGCCGCCCATTTATGCAATTAAAAAAATTTATATGTCTCTTATTAGTTAAGGCATATTTTCGTCTTATAAGGTACTTATAAGGATATTTTAGTTGTGATTTCTTACGACTTTTCGTGAAATATGTAAATGCCACCTAAAAGAGGAACAGATAAGCTTTCCATCGAGCTCTTAGTCGAAAAAGTCGGTCGAACAATGCAGGAGTTATTAGCAAAAAGCTAATCGGTGGTCAACACGATTCCGTCCTACTGCCGATTCGTTTCGCAAAGGACTTTTCTATAATTCTAGTATTTAATGGGAAAAAATTAAACGAATTTTTAGTCCATGTAAAAAACTATTAATTCTGAATAAAATGCCGCCCATTTATGCAATTAAAATAATTTAAATGTCTCTTATTAGTTAAGGCATATTTTCGTCTTATAAGGTACTTCTTCATCAATGATTTCGAGGATATTTTAGTTTTGATCAAAAAAATTTTATTTCTTACGACTTTTCGTAAAATATGTAAATGCCACCTAAAAGAGGAACAGATAAGCTTTCCTTCGAGCTCTTAGTCGAAAAAGTCGGTCGAAGAATGCATGAGTTATTAGCAAAAAACTAATCGGTGGTCAACACGATTCCGTCCTACTGCCGATTCTTTTCGCAAAGTACTTTTCTATAATTATAGTATATAATGGGAAAAAATTAAACGAATTTTTAGTCCATGTAAAAAACTATTAATTCTGAATAAAATGCCGCCCATTTATGCAATTAAAAAAATTTGAATGTCTCTTATTAGATAAGGCATATTTTCGCTTGATAAGGTACTTCTTTTTCAATGATTTCGAGGATATTTTTGTTTTGATCAAAAAAATTTTATTTCTTACGACTTTTCGTAAAATATGTTAATGCCACCTAAAAGAGGAACAGATAAGCTTTCCATCGAGCTCTTAGTCGAAAAAGTCGATCGAACGATGCAACAGTTATAAGCAAAAAACTAATCGGTGGTCAACACGATTTCGTCCTACTGCCGATTCGTTTTGCTTAGGACTTTTCTATAATTCTAGTATTTAATGAAAAAAATTAAGCGAATTTTTTGTCCATGGAACAAACTATCAATTCTGAATAAAATGCCGCCCATTTATGCAATTAAAAAATTTAAATGTCTCTTATTAGATAAGGCATATTTTCTTCTGATAAGGTACTTCTTCATCAATGATTTCGAGGATATTTTAGTTTTGATCAAAAACATTTTATTTCTAATGACTTTTCGTAAAATATGTTAATGCCATCTGAAAGAGGAACAGATAAGCTTTCCATCGAGCCCTTAGTCGAAGAAGTCGGTCAAAGGATGCAAGAGTTATAAGCAAAAAACTAATCGGTGGTCAACACGATTCCGTCTTACTGCCGATTGTTTTCGCAAGGTAGTTTTCAATAATTCTAGTATTTAATGGCAAAAAATTATACGAATTTTTTATCCATGTAAAAGGCTATCAATTCTGAATAAAATGCCGCCCATTTATGCAATTAAAAAAATTTAAATGTCTCTTATTAGATAAGGCATATTTTCGTCTGATAAGGTACTTGTTCATCAATGATTTCGAGAATATTTTAGTTTTGATCAAAAACATTTTATTTCTTGCGACTTTTCGTAAAATATGTTAATGCCTTCTGAAAGAGGAACATATAAGCTTTCCATCGAGCCCTTAGTCGAAGAAGTCGGTCAAAGGATGCAAGAGTTATAAGCAAAAAACTAATCGGTGGTCAACACGATTCCGTCCTACTGCCGATTCTTTTCGCAAAGTACTTTTCTATAATTCTATTATATAATGGGAAAAAATTAAACGAATTTTTAGTCCATGTAAAAAACTATTAATTCTGAATAAAATGCCGCCCATTTATGCAATTAAAAAAATTTAAATGTCTCTTATTAGATAAGGCATATTTTCGTCTTCTAAGGTACTTCTTTTTCAATGATTTCGAGGATATTTTAGTTTTGATCAAAAAAATTTTATTTCTTACGACTTTTCGTAAAATATGTTAATGCCACCTAAAAGAGGAACAGATAAGCTTTCCATCGAGCTCTTAGTGGAAGAAGTCGGTCAAAGGATGCAAGAGTTATTTGCAAAAAACTAATCGGTGGTCAACACGATTCCGTCCTACTGCCGATTGTTTTCGCAAGGTAATTTTCCATAATTCTAGTATTTAATGGCAAAAAATTATACGAATTTTTTATCCATGTAAAAGGCTATCAATTCTGAATAAAATGCCGCCCATTTATGCAATTAAAAAAATTTATATGTGTCTTATTAGTTAAGGCATATTTTCGTCTTATAAGGTACTTCTTCATCAATGATTTCGAGCATATTTTAGTTTTGATCAAAAACATTTTATTTCTAATGACTTTTCGTGAAATATGTCAATGCCATCTGAAAGAGGAACAGATAAGCTTTCCATCGAGCTCTCAGTCAAAGAAGTCGGACGAAGGATGCCAGAGTTATAAGCAAAAAACTAATCGGTGGTCAACACGATTTCGTCATACTGGCGATTCGTTTCGCAAAGGACTTTTCTATAATTCTAGTATTTAATGGAAAAAAATTAAACGAATTTTTTGTCCATGTAAAAAACTGCGTAAAATGCCGCCAATTTATGCAATTAAAAAAATTTAAATGTCTCTTATTAGATAAGGCATATTTTCGTCTTATAAGGTACTTCTTTTTCAATGATTTCGGGGATATTTTAGTTTTGATCAAAAAAATTTTATTTCTTACGACTTTTCGTAAAATATGTTAATGCCATCTGAAAGAGGAACAGATAAGCTTTCCATCAAGCATTAAGTCGAAGAAGTCGTTCAAAGGATGCAAGAGTTATTAGCAAAAAACTAATCGGTGGTCAACACGATTCCGTCCTACTGCCGATTCTTTTCGCAAAGTACTTTTCTATAATTCTAGTATATAATGGGAAAAAATTAAACGAATTTTTAGTCCATGTAAAAAACTATTAGTTCTGAATAAAATGCCGCACATTTATGCAATTAAAAAAATTTATATGTCTCTTATTAGTTAAGGCATATTTTCGTCTTATAAGGTACTTCTTTTTCAATGATTTCGAGGATATTTTAGTTGTGATTTCTTACGACTTTTCGTAAAATATGTAAATGCCACCTAAAAGAGGAACAGATAAGCTTTCCATCGAGCTCTTAGTCGAAAAAGTCGGTCGAAGAATGCAAGAGTTATTAGCAAAAAACTAATCGGTGGTCAACACGATTCCGTCCTACTGCCGATTCTTTTCGCAAAGTACTTTTCTATAATTCTTGTATATAATGGGAAAAAATTAAACGAATTTTTAGTCCATGTAAAAAACTATTAGTTCTGAATAAAATGCCGCCCATTTATGCAATTAAAAAAATTTATATGTCTCTTATTAGTTAAGGCATATTTTCGTCTTATAAGGTACTTCTTTTTCAATGATTTCGAGGATATTTTAGTTGTGATTTCTTACGACTTTTCGTGAAATATGTAAATGCCACCTAAAAGAGGAACAGATAAGCTTTCCATCGAGCTCTTAGTCGAAAAAGTCGGTCGAACAATGCAGGAGTTATTAGCAAAAAGCTAATCGGTGGTCAACACGATTCCGTCCTACTGCCGATTCGTTTCGCAAAGGACTTTTCTATAATTCTAGTATTTAATGGGAAAAAATTAAACGAATTTTTAGTCCATGTAAAAAACTATTAGTTCTGAATAAAATGCCGCCCATTTATGCAATTAAAAGTATTTATATGTCTCTTATTAGTTAAGGCATATTTTCGTCTTATAAGGTACTTCTTCATCAATGATTTCGAGCATATTTTAGTTTTGATCAAAAACAATTTATTTCTAATGACTTTTCGTGAAATATGTCAATGCCATCTGAAAGAGGAACAGATAAGCTTTCCATCGAGCTCTCAGTCAAAGAAGTCGGACGAAGGATGCCAGAGTTATAAGCAAAAAACTAATCGGTGGTCAACACGATTTCGTCATACTGCCGATTCGTTTCGCAAAGGACTTTTCTATAATTCTAGTATTTAATGGAAAAAAATTAAACGAATTTTTTGTCCATGTAAAAAACTGCGTAAAATGCCGCCCATTTATGCAATTAAAAAAAATTTAAATGTCTCTTATTAGATAAGGCATATTTTCGTCTTATAAGGTACTTCTTCATCAATGGTTTCGAGCATATTTTAGTTTTGATCAAAAACATTTTATTTCTAATGACTTTTCGTGAAATATGTCAATGCCATCTGAGAGAAGAACAGATAAGCTTTCCATCGAGCTCTCAGTCAAAGAAGTCGGACGAAGGATGCAAGAGTTATAAGCAAAAAACTAATCGGTGGTCAACACGATTTCGTCATACTGCCGATTCGTTTCGCAAAGGACTTTTCTATAATTCTAGTATTTAATGGGAAAAAATTGAACGAATTTTTAGTCCATGTAAAAAACTATTAATTCTGAATAAAATGCCGCCCATTTATGCAATTAAAAAAATTTAAATGTCTCTTATTAGATAAGGCATATTTTCGTCTGATAAGGTACTTCTTCTTCAATGATTTCGAAGATATTTTAAATTTGATCAAAAAAATTTTATTTTTTATGACTTTTCGTAAAATATATTAACGTCATCTGAAAGAGGAAGAGATAAGCTTTCCATCAAGCATTTAGTCGAAGAAGTCGTTCGAAGGATGCAAGAGTTATTAGCAAAAAACTAATCGGTGGTCAACACGATTCCGTCCTACTGCCGATTCTTTTCGCAAAGTTCTTTTCTATAATTCTAGTATATAATGGGAAAAAATTAAACGAATTTTTAGTCCATGTAAAAAACTATTAGTTCTGAATAAAATGCCGCCCATTTATGTAATTAAAAAAATTTATATGTCTCTTATTAGTTAAGGCATATTTTCGTCTTATAAGGTACTTCTTTTTCAATGATTTCGAGGACATTTTAGTTGTGATTTCTTACGACTTTTCGTAAAATATGTAAATGCCACCTAAAAAAAGAATCGATAAGCTTTCCGTCGAGCTCTTAGTCGAAGAAGTCGGACGAAGGCTGCAAGAGTTACAAGCAAAAAACTAATCGGTGGTCAACACGATTTCGTCCTACTGCCGATTCGTTTCGCTACTGACTTTTCTATAATTCTAGTATTTAATGCCAAAAAATTAAACGAATTTTTTGTCCATGTAAAAAACTATCAATTCTTAACAAAATGCCGCCCATTTATGCAATTATCAAAATTTAAATGTCTCTTATTAGATAAGGCATATTTTCGTCTTATAAGGTACTTCTTTTTCAATGATTTCGAGGAAATTTTAGTTTTGATCAAAAACATTTTATTTCTAATGACTTTTCGTGAAATATGTCAATGCCATCTGAAAGAGGAACAGATAAGCTTTCCATCGAGCTCTTAGTCGAAAAAAGCGGACGAAGGATGCAAGAGTTATAAGCAAAAAACTAATCGGTGGTCAACACGATTTCGTCATACTGCCGATTCGTTTCGCAAAGGACTTTTCTATAATTCTACTATTTAATGGAAAAAAATTAAACGAATTTTTTGTCCATGTAAAAAACTGTATAAAATGCTGCCCATTTATGCAATTAAAAAATTTGAATGTCTCTTATTAGATAAGGCATATTTTCGTCTTATAAGGTACTTCTTTTTCAATGATTTCGGGGATATTTTAGTTTTGATCAAAAAAATTTTATTTCTTATGACTTTTCGTAAAATATGTTAATGCCATCTGAAAGAGGAACAGATAAGCTTTCCATCGAGCTCTTAGTCGAAAAAGTCGATCGAACGATGCAAGAGTTATACGCAAAAAACTAATCGGTGGTCAACACGATTTCGTCCAACTGCCGATTCGTTTCGCTAAGGACTTTTCTATAATTCTTGTATTTAATGAAAAAAAATTAAACGAATTTTTTGTCCATGTAACAAACTATCAATTCTGAATAAAATGCCGACCATTTATGCAATTAAAAAATTTAAATGTCTCTTATTAGATAAGGCATATTTTCTTCTGATAAGGTACTTCTTCATCAATGATTTCGAGCATATTTTAGTTTTGATCAAAAACATATTATTTCTTGCGACTTTTCGTAAAATATGTTAATGCCATCTGAAAGAGGATTAGATAAGCTTTCCATCGAGTTCTTAGTGGAAGAAGTCGGTCAAAGGATGCAAGAGTTATTAGCAAAAAATTAATCGGTGGTCAGCACGATTCCGTCCTACTGCCGATTGTTTTCGCAAAGTAATTTTCCATAATTCTAGTATATAATGGGAAAAAATTAAACGAATTTTTAGTCCATGTAAAAAACTATTAGTTCTGAATAAAATGCCGCCCATTTATGCAATTAAAAAAATTTAAAGGTCTCTTATTAGATAACGTCTTATGAGGAACTTCGTTTTCAATGATTTCGAGGATATTTTAGTTTTGATCAAAAAAAATTTTATGTCTTATCACTTTTCGTAAAATATGTTAATGCCATCTGAAAGAGGAACAGATAAGCTTTCCATCGAGCTCTTAATCGAAGAAGTCGGTCAAAGGATGCAAGAGTTATTTGCAAAAAACTAATCGGTGGTCAGCACGATTCGGTCCTACTGCCGATTGTTTTCGCAAAGTAATTTTCCATAATTCTAGTATTTAATGGGAAAAAATAAAACGAACTTTTTGTCCATGTAAAAAACTGAATAAAATGCCGCCCATTTATGCAATTAAAAAAAAATTTAAATGTCTCTTATTAGATAAGACATATTTTCGTCTGATAAGGTACTTCTTCTTCAATGATTTCGAGGATATTTTAGTTTTGATGAAAAAAATTTTATTTTTTACGACTTTTCGTAAAGTATATTAATGCCACCTAAAAGAGGAACAGATAAGCTTTCCATCGAGCTCTTAGTCGAATAAGTCGGTCGAAGAATGCAAGAGTTCTTAGCAAAAAACTAATCGGTGGTCAACACGATTTCGTCCTACTGCCGATTCGTTTCGCTACGGACTTTTCTATAATTCTAGTATTTAATGAAAAAAAATTAAACAAATTTTTTGTCCATGTAAAAAACTATTAATTCTGAATAAAATGCCGCCCATTTATGCAATTAAAAAAATTTAAATGTCTCTTATTAGATAAGGCATATTTTCTTCTGATAAGGTACTTCTTCTTCAATGATTTCGAGGATATTTTAGTTTTGATCAAAAAAATTTTATTTTTTATGACTTTTCGTAAAGTATATTAATGCCACCTAAAAGAGGAACAGATAAGCTTTCCATCGAGCTCTTAGTCGAATAAGTCGGTCGAAGAATGCAAGAGTTATTAGCAAAAAACTAATCGGTGGTCAACACGATTTCGTCCTGTTGCGAAACTTTTCGCAAAGTACTTTTCTATAATTCTAGTATTTAATGGGAAAAAATTAAACGAATTTTTTGTCCACGTAAAAAAATATTAATTCTGAATAAAATGCTGCCCATTTATGCAATTAAAAAAATTTAAATGTCTCTTTTTAGATAAGGCATATTTTCGTCTTACAAGGTACTTCTTTTTCAATGATTTCGAGGATATTTTAGTTATGATCAAAAAAATTTTATTTCTTCGTTTCGCTACGGACTTTTCTATAATTCTAGTATTTAATGCCAAAAAATTAAACGAATTTTTTGTCCATGTAACAAACTATCAATTCTGAATAAAATGCCGCCCATTTATGCAATTAAAAAATTTAAATGTCTCTTATTAGATAAGGCATATTTTCTTCTGATAAGGTACTTCTTCATCAATGATTTCGAGGATATTTTAGTTTTGATCAAAAACATTTTATTTCTAATGACTTTTCGTGAAATATGTCAATGCCATCTGAAAGAGGAACAGATAAGCTTTCCATCGAGCTTTAAGTCGAAGAAGTCGGACGAAGGCTGCAAGAGTTATAAGCAAAAAACTAATCGGTGGTCAACACGATTTCGTCCTACTGCCGATTCGTTTCGCTACGGACTTTTCTATAATTCTAGTATTTAATGCCAAAAAATTAAACGAATTTTTTGTCCATGTAAAAAACTATCAATTCTTAACAAAATGCCGCCCATTTATGCAATTATCAAAATTTAAATGTCTCTTATTAGATAAGGCATATTTTCGTCTGATAAGGTACTTCTTCTTCAATGATTTCGAGGATATTCTAGTTTTGATCAAAAAAATTTTATTTTTTATGACTTTTCGTAAAATATGTTAATGCCACCTGAAAGAGGAACAGATAAGCTTTCCAACGAGCTCTTAGTCGAAAAAGTCGATCGAAAGATGCAAGAGTTATAAGCAAAAAACGAATCGGTGGTCAACACGATATCGTCCTACTGCCGATTTCGCAAAGGACTTTTTTATAAATCTAGTATTTAATGAAAAAAAATTAAACGAATTTTTTTATCCATGTAAAAGACTATCAATTCTGAATAAAATGCCGCCCATTTATGCAATTAAAAAAATTTAAATGTCTCTTATTAGATAAGGCATATTTTCGTCTGATAAGGTACTTCTTCTTCAATGATTTCGAAGATATTTTAGTTTTTATCAAAAAAATTTTGTTTCTTGCGTCTTTTGCGACCTTAAAGAGGAACAGACAAGCTTACCATCAAGCTCTTAGTCAAAGAAGTCGGTCGAAGAAGGCAAGAGTTATTAGCAAAAAACTAATCGGTGGTCAACACGTTTCCGTCCTGTTGCGAAACTTTTCGCAAAGTACTTTTCTATAATTCTAGTATTTAATGGGAAAAAATTAAACGAATTTTTTGTCCATGTAAAAAAATATTAATTCTGAATAAAATGCTGCCCATTTATGCAATTAAAAAAATTTAAATGACTCTTTTTAGATAAGGCATATTTTCGTCTTACAAGGTACTTCTTTTTCAATGATTTCGAGGATATTTTAGTTATGATCAAAAAAATTTTATTTCTTACGACTTTTCGTAAAATATGTTAATGCCACCTAAAAGAGGAACAGCTAAGCTTTCCAACGAGCTCTTTGTCGAAAAAGTCGATCGAAGGATGCAAGAGTTATAAGCAAAAAACGAATCGGTGGTCAACACGATTTCGTCTTACTGCCGATTCGTTTCGCAAAGGCCTTTTCTATAATTCTAGTATTTAATGAAAAAAAATTAAACGAATTTTTTGTCCATGTAAAAAACTGAATAAAATGCCGCCCATTTATAAAAAAAAAAAAAAATTCAAATTCTCTTATTAGATAAGGCATATTTTCTTCTGATTAGGTACTTCTTCATCAATGATTTCGAGGATATTTTAGTTTTGATCAAAAAAATTTTATTTCTTACGACTTTTCGTAAAATATGTTAATGCCATCTGAAAGAGGAACAGATAAGTTTTCCATCGAGCTCTTAGTCGAAGAAGTCGGTCGAAGGATGCAAGAGTTATTAGCAAAAAACTAATCGGTGGTCAACACGATTCCGTCCCACTGCCGATTCTTTTCGCAAAGTACTTTTCTATAATTCTAGTATATAATTGGAAAAAATTAAACGAATTTTTAGTCCATGTAAAAAACTATTAATTCTGAATAAAATGCCGCCCATTTATGCAATTAAAAAAATTTAAATGTCTCTTATTAGATAAGGCATATTTTCTTCTGATTAGGTACTTCTTCATCAATGATTTCGAGGATATTTTAGTTTTGATCAAAAAAATTTTATTTCTTACGACTTTTCGTTAAATATGTTAATGCCACGTAAAAGAGGAACAGATAAGCTTTCCATCGAGCTCTTAGTCGAAGAAGGCGGTCGAAGGATGCAAAAGTTATTAGCAAAAAACTAATCGGTGGTCAACACGTTTCCGTCCTATTGCGAATCTTTTCGCAAAGTACTTTTCTATAATTCTAGTATTTAATGGGAAAAAATTAAACGAATTTTTTGTCCATGTAAAAATTATTAATTCTGAATAAAATGCTGCCCATTTATGCAATTAAAAAAATTTAAATGTCTCTTATTAGATAAGGCATATCTTCGTCTTATAAGGTACTTTTTATACCCTGTACCTTATGGTACAAGGGTATATTAGTTTTGTGCACGTCAACAATGTATGTAACACCTTAAAGGAGACATCTCTGACTATACAAAGTATATATATTCTTGATCAGTATCGAAAGAGACGTCGATTTAGCCATGTCCGTCTGTCCGTCTGTCTGTCCGTCCGTCCGTCCGTCTGTCTGTATGAACGCGTCGATCTCGGAAACTATAATAGATAGGACCAAAAGCTCTTCGCAGTTCGATTTTGTGATTCATTACGCAGATCAAGTTTATTTTGACTTCCCCCTTTTTGAGTTAGTTTAGGGCTGAGGGGCAAATAACTGAAGCTACCTCGGGTAAAATAGTACAAAAGTCGTATTTTCTGCGTTGTCTTTTGTGATAGGAACACCAAATTTGGTATGTATATAGCTGACTCAAACCTTAAGAAAAAAAAAAAAAAAAATGGGCGTGACCACGCCCCTATATAGTAAAAATTTCAAACGCTCATATCTCAAGAACCATACAACCTACAATAATGAAACTTTGCATGTATGCTTTTGGGGTGGAGTATAGTAAGATTCAAATATAAAATGGGCGTAACCACGCCCACATATAGCCAAAATAGAAAACCGTTATATCTTTGTAACGAATTGGTCTAGAAGAGCAAAAATTAGTATGTATGATATTGAATGGAAAGGAAATCTGTTTCGATTAAAAAGTGGGCGGGGCAACGCCCTACAACAGACGTTACTAATTGAAGGTACAGGGTATGTCGAAGTCGAGTACTGTCGACTCCAATCCTTACTGGTTTTTCAATGATTTCGAGGATATTTTAGTTTTGATCAAAAAAATTTTATTTCTTACGACTTTTCGTAAAATATGTTAATGCCACCTAAAAGAGGAACAGCTAAGCTTTCCATCGAGCTCTTAGTCGAAAAAGTCGACCGAACGATGCAAGAGTTATAAGCTAAAAACTAATCGGTGGTCAACACGATTTCGTCCTACTGCCGATTCTTTTCGCAAGGTACTTTTCTATAATTCTAGTTTATAATGGGAAAAAATTAAACGAATTTTTAGTCCATGTAAAAAACGATTATTTTAAAAAAATTTAAATGTCTCTTATTAGATAAGGCATATTTTCGTCTGATAAGGTACTTCTTCTTCAATGATTTCGGGGATATTTTAGTTTTGATCAAAAAAATTTTATTTCTAATGTTTTTTCGTGAAATATGTCAATGCCATCTGAAAGAGGAACAGATAAGCTTTCCATCGAGCTCTTAGTCGAAGAAGTTGTCGAAGGATGCAAGAGTTATTAGCAAAAACTAATCGGTGGTCAACACGATTTCGTCTTACTGCCGATTCGTTTCGCAAAGGACTTTTCTATAATTCTAGTATTTAATGGAAAAAAATTAAACGAATTTTTTGTCCATGTAAAAAACTATTTATTCTAAATAAAATGCCGCCCATTTATGCAATTAAAAAAATTTAAATGTCTCTTATTAGATAAGGCATATTTTCGTCTTATAAGGTACTTCTTCGTCAATGATTTCGAGGATATTTTAGTTTTGATCAAAAAAATTTTATTTCTTACGACTTTTCGTAAAATATGTTAATGCCACCTAAAAGAGGAACAGATAAGCTTTTCATCGAACAGTTAGTCGAAAAAGTCGATCGAACGATGCAAGAGTTATAAGCAAAAAACTAATCGGTGGTCAACACGATTTCGTCCTACTGCCGATTCGTTTCGCAAAGGACTTTTCTATAATTCTAGTATATAATGGGAAAAAATTAAACGAACATTTAGTCCATGTAACAAACTATTAATTCTGAATAAAATGCCGCCCATTTATGTAATTAAAAAAATTTAAATGTCTCTTATTAGATAAGGCATATTTTCGTCTGATAAGGTACTTCTTTTTCAATGATTTCGAGGATATTTTAGTTTTGACAAAAAAAAATTTATTTCTTATGACTTTTCGTAAAATATGTTAATGCCATCTGAAAGAGGAACAGATAAGCTTTCCATCGAGCTATTAGTCGAAGAAGTCGGTCGAAGGATGCAAGAGTTATAAGCAAAAAACTAATCGGTGGTCAACACGATTTCGTCCTACTGCCGATTCGTTTCGCAATGGACTTTTCTATAATTCTAGTATTTAATGAAAAAAAATTAAACGAACTTTTTGTCCATGTAACAAACAATAAATTCTGAATAAAATGCCGCCCATTTATATAATTAAAAAAAATTAAATGTCTCTTATTAGATAAGGCATATTTTCGTCTGATAAGGTACTTCTTCTTCAATGATTTCGGGGATATTTTAGTTTTGATCAAAAAAATTTTATTTCTAATGTTTTTTCGTGAAATATGTCAATGCCATCTGAAAGAGGAACAGATAAGCTTTCCATCGAGCTCTTAGTCGAAGAAGTTGTCGAAGGATGCAAGAGTTATTAGCAAAAACTAATCGGTGGTCAACACGATTTCGTCTTACTGCCGATTCGTTTCGCAAAGGACTTTTCTATAATTCTAGTATTTAATGGAAAAAAATTAAACGAATTTTTTGTCCATGTAAAAAACTGCATAAAATGCCGCCCATTTATGCAATTAAAAAAATTTAAATGTCTCTTATTAGATAAGGCATATTTTCGTCTTATAAGGTACTTCTTCTTCAATGATTTCGAGTATATTTTAGTTTTGATCAAAAAAATTTTATTTCTAATGACTTTTCGTAAAATATATTAATGCCATCTGAAAGATCAACACGATTCCGCTCTACTGCCGATTCTTTTCGCAAAGGACTTTTCTATAATTCTAGTATTTAATGGAAAAAAATTAAACGAATTATTTGTCCATGTAAAAAACTATTTATTCTGAATAAAATGACGCCCATTTATGCAATTAAAAAAATTTAAATGTCTCTTATTAGATAAGGCATATTTTCGTCTGATAAGGTACTTCTTTTTCAATGATTTCGAGGATATTTTAGTTTTGTCAAAAAAAAATTTATTTCTTATGACTTTTCGTAAAATATGTTAATGCCACCTAAAAGAGGAACAGATAAGCTTTTCATCGAACATTTAGTCGAAAAAGTCGATCGAACGATGCAAGAGTTATAAGCAAAAAACTAATCGGTGGTCAACACGATTTTGTCCTACTGCCGATTCGTTTCGCAAAGGACTTTTCTATAATTCTAGTATATAATGGGAAAAAATTAAACGAACATTTAGTCCATGTAACAAACTATTAATTAGGGGTGAGGGGCAAATAACTGAAGCTACCTCGGGTAAAATAGTACAAAAGTCGTATTTTCTGCGTTGTCTTTTGTGATAGGAACACCAAATTTGGTGTGTATATAGCTGACTCAAACCTTAAGAAAAAAAAAAAAAAAATGGGCGTGACCACGCCCCTAAATAGTAAAAATTTCAAACGCACATATCTCAAGAACCATACAACCTACAAGAATGAAATTTTGCATGTATGCTTTTGGGGTGGAGTATAGTAAGATTCAAATATAAAATGGGCGTAACCACGCCCACATATAGCCAAAATAGAAAACCGTTATATCTTTGTAACGAATTGGTCTAGAAGAGCAAAAATTAGTATGTATGATATTGAATGGAAAGGAAATCTGTTTCGATTAAAAAGTGGGCGGGGCAACGCCCTACAACAGACGTTACTAATTGAAGGTACAGGGTATGTCGAAGTCGAGTACTGTCGACTCCAATCCTTACTGGTTTTTCAATGATTTCGAGGATATTTTAGTTTTGATCAAAAAAATTTTATTTCTTACGACTTTTCGTAAAATATGTTAATGGCACCTAAAAGAGGAACAGATAAGCTTTTCATCGAACTCTTAGTCGAAAAAGTCGATCGAACGATGCAAGAGTTATAAGCAAAAAACTAATCGGTGGTCAACACGATTTCGTCCTACTGCCGATTCGTTTCGCAAAGGACTTTTCTATAATTCTAGTATATAATGGGAAAAAATTAAACGAATTTTTAGTCCATGTAACAAACTATTAATTCTGAATAAAATGCCGCCCATTTATGTAATTAAAAAAATTTAAATGTCTCTTATTAGATAAGGCATATTTTCGTCTGATAAGGTACTTCTTCATCAATGATTTCGAGGATATTTTAGTTTTGACAAAAAAAAATTTATTTCTTATGACTTTTCGTAAAATATGTTAATGCCATCTGAAAGAGGAACAGATAAGCTTTCCATCGAGCTATTAGTCGAAGAAGTCGGTCGAAGGATGCAAAAGTTATAAGCAAAAAACTAATCGGTGGTCAACAGGATTTCGTCATACTGCCGATTCGTTTCGCAAAGAACTTTTCTATAATTCTAGTATTTAATGGAAAAAAATTAAACGAATTTTTTGTCCATGTAAAAAACTGCATAAAATGCCGCCCATTTATGCAATTAAAAAAATTTAAATGTCTCTTATTAGATAAGGCATATTTTCGTCTTATAAGGTACTTCTTCTTCAATGATTTCGAGTCTATTTTAGTTTTGATCAAAAAAATTTTATTTCTAATGACTTTTCGTAAAATATATTAATGCCATCTGAAAGATCAACACGATTCCGTCCTACTGCCGATTCTTTTCGCAAAGTACTTTTCTATAATTCTAGTATATAATGGGAAAAAATTAAACGAATGTTTAGTCCATGTAAAATACTATTAATTTTGAATAAAATGCCGCCCATTTATGCAATTAAAAAAATTTCAATGTCTCTTATTAGATAAGGCATATTTTCGTCTTATAAGGTACTTCTTTTTCAATGATTTCGAGGATATTTTAGTTTTGATAAAAAAAATTTTATTTCTAATGACTTTTCATAAAATATATAAATGCCATCTGAAAGAGGAACAGATAAGCTTTCCATCGAGCTCTTAGTCGAAAAAGTCGATCGAACGATGCAAGAGTTATAAACAAAAAACTAATCGGTGGTCAACACGATTTCGTCCTAATGCCGATTGTTTTCGCAAAGTAATTTTCTATAGTTCTAGTATTTAATGGCAAAATATTATACGAATTTTTTGTCCATGTAAAAAACTATTAATTTTGAATAAAATGCCGCCCATTTATGCAATTAAAAAAATTTAAATGTCTCTTATTAGATAAGGCATACTTTCTTCTGATAAGGTATTCTTCATCAATGATTTCGAGGATATTTTAGTTTTTATCAAAAAAATTTTATTTCTTACGACTTTTCGTAAAATATGTTAATGGCACCTAAAAGAGGAACAGATAAGCTTTTCATCGAACTCTTAGTCGAAAAAGTCGATCGAACGATGCAAGAGTTATAAGCAAAAAACTAATCGGTGGTCAACACGATTTCGTCCTACTGCCGATTCGTTTCGCTACGGACTTTTCTATAATTCTAGTATTTAATGAAAAAAAATTAAACAAATTTTTTGTCCATGTAAAAAACTATTAATTCTGAATAAAATGCCGCCCATTTATGTAATTAAAAAAATTTAAATGTCTCTTATTAGATAAGGCATATTTTCGTCTGATAAGGTACTTCTTCATCAATGATTTCGAGGATATTTTAGTTTTGACAAAAAAAAATTTATTTCTTATGACTTTTCGTAAAATATGTTAATGCCATCTGAAAGAGGAACAGATAAGCTTTCCATCGAGCTATTAGTCGAAGAAGTCGGTCGAAGGATGCAAAAGTAATAAGCAAAAAACTAATCGGTGGTCAACAGGATTTCGTCATACTGCCGATTCGTTTCGCAAAGAACTTTTCTATAATTCTAGTATTTAATGGAAAAAAATTAAACGAATTTTTTGTCCATGTAAAAAACTGCATAAAATGCCGCCCATTTATGCAATTAAAAAAATTTAAATGTCTCTTATTAGATAAGGCATATTTTCGTCTTATAAGGTACTTCTTCTTCAATGATTTCGAGTCTATTTTAGTTTTGATCAAAAAAATTTTATTTCTAATGACTTTTCGTAAAATATATTAATGCCATCTGAAAGATCAACACGATTCCGTCCTACTGCCGATTCTTTTCGCAAAGTACTTTTCTATAATTCTAGTATATAATGGGAAAAAATTAAACGAATGTTTAGTCCATGTAAAATACTATTAATTTTGAATAAAATGCCGCCCATTTATGCAATTAAAAAAATTTCAATGTCTCTTATTAGATAAGGCATATTTTCGTCTTATAAGGTACTTCTTTTTCAATGATTTCGAGGATATTTTAGTTTTGATAAAAAAAATTTTATTTCTAATGACTTTTCATAAAATATATAAATGCCATCTGAAAGAGGAACAGATAAGCTTTCCATCGAGCTCTTAGTCGAAAAAGTCGATCGAACGATGCAAGAGTTATAAGCAAAAAACTAATCGGTGGTCAACACGATTTCGTCCTAATGCCGATTGTTTTCGCAAAGTAATTTTCTATAGTTCTAGTATTTAATGGCAAAATATTATACGAATTTTTTGTCCATGTAAAAAACTATTAATTTTGAATAAAATGCCGCCCATTTATGCAATTAAAAAAATTTAAATGTCTCTTATTAGATAAGGCATACTTTCTTCTGATAAGGTATTCTTCATCAATGATTTCGAGGATATTTTAGTTTTTATCAAAAAAATTTTATTTCTTACGACTTTTCGTAAAATATGTTAATGCCATCTGAAAGAGGAACAGATAAGCTTTCCATCGAACTCTTAGTGGAAGAAGTCGGTCAAAGGATGCAAGAGTTATTAGCAAAAAACTAATCGGTCGTCAACATGATTCCGTCCTACTGCCGATTTTTTTCGAAAAGTAATTTTCTATAGTTCTAGTATTTAATGGCAAAATATTATACGAATTTTTTGTCCATGTAAAAAACTATCAATTCTGAATAAAATGCCGCCCATTTATGCAATTAAAAAAATTTAAATGTCTCTTATTAGATAAGGCATATTTTCGTCTGATAAGGTACTTCTTCATCAATGATTTCGAGGATATTTTAGTTTTGATCAAAAAAATTTTATTTGTTGCGAATTTTCGTAAAATATGTTAATGCCACCTAAAAGAGGAACAGATAAGCTTTCCATCGAGCTCTTAGTCGAAGAAGTCGGTCAAAGGATGCAAGTGTTATAAGCAAAAATCTAATCGGTGGTCAACACGATTTCGTCCTACTGCCGATTCGTTTCGCAAAGTACTTTTCTATAATTCTAGTATTTAATGAAAAAAAATTAAACGAATTTTTTGTCCATGTAACAAACTATCAATTCTGAATAAAATGCCGCCCATTTATGCAATTAAAAAAATTTAAATGTCTCTTATTAGATAAGGAATATTTTCGTCTTATAAGGTACGTCTTCTTCAATTTCGAGGATATTTTAGTTTTGATCAAAAAAATTTTATTTGTTGCGAATTTTCGTAAAATATGTTAATGCCATCTGAAAGAAGAACACATAAGCTTTCCATCGAGCTCTTAGTCGAAAAAGTCGATCGAACGATGCAAGAGTTATAAGCAAAAAACTAATCGGTGGTCAACACGATTTCGTCCTACTGCCGATTCGTTTCGCAAAGTACTTTTCTATAATTCTAGTATTTAATGAAAAAAAATTAAACGAATTTTTTGTCCATGTAAAAAACTGAATAAAATGCCGCCCATTTCTGCAATTGATTTCGAGGATATTTTAGTTTTGACAAAAAAAAATTTATTTCTTATGACTTTTCGTAAAATATGTTAATGCCATCTGAAAGAGGAACAGATAAGCTTTCCATCGAGCTATTAGTCGAAGAAGTCGGTCGAAGGATGCAAGAGTTATAAGCAAAAAACTAATCGGTGGTCAACACGATTTCGTCCTACTGCCGATTCTTTTCGCAAGGTACTTTTCTATAATTCTAGTTTATAATGGGAAAAAATTAAACGAATTTTTAGTCCATGTAAAAAACTATTATTTTAAAAAAATTTAAATGTCTCTTATTAGATAAGGCATATTTTCATCTTATAAGGTACTTCTTCATCAATGATTTCGAGGATATTTTAGTTTTGATCAAAAAAATTTTATTTCTTACGACTTTTCGTAAAAAATGTTAATGCCACCTTAAAGAGGAACAGATAAGCTTTTCATCGAACTCTTAGTCGAAAAAGTCGATCGAACGATGCAAGAGTTATAAGCAAAAAACTAATCGGTGGTCAACACGATTTCGTCCTACTGCCGATTCGTTTCGCAATGGACTTTTCTATAATTCTAGTTTTTAATGAAAAAAAATTAAACGAACTTTTTGTCCATGTAAAAAACTATTTATTCTGAATAAATGACGCCCATTTATGCAATTAAAAAAATTTAAATGTCTCTTATTAGATAAGGCATATTTTCGTCTTATAAGGTACTTCTTCATCAATGATTTCGAGGATATTTTAGTTTTGATCAAAAAAATTTTATTTCTTACGACTTTTCGTAAAATATGTTAATGCCACCTAAATGAGGAACAGATAAGCTTTTCATCGAACATTTAGTCGAAAAAGTCGATCGAACGATGCAAGAGTTATAAGCAAAAAACTAATCGGTGGTCAACACGATTTCGTCCTACTGCCGATTCGTTTCGCAAAGGACTTTTCTATAATTCTAGTATATAATGGGAAAAAATTAAACGAACATTTAGTCCATGTAACAAACTATTAATTCTGAATAAAATGCCGCCCATTTATGTAATTAAAAAAAATTAAATGTCTCTTATTAGATAAGGCATATTTTCGTCTGATAAGGTACTTCTTTTTCAATGATTTCGAGGATATTTTAGTTTTGACAAAAAAAAATTTATTTCTTATGACTTTTCGTAAAATATGTTAATGCCATCTGAAAGAGGAACAGATAAGCTTTCCATCGAGCTCTTAGTCGAAGAAGTCGGTCGAAGGATGCAAGAGTTATAAGCAAAAAACTAATCGGTGGTCAACACGATTTCGTCATACTGCCGATTCGTTTCGCAAAGGACTTTTCTATAATTCTAGTATTTAATTTTTTGTCCATGTAAAAAACTGCATAAAATGCCGCCCATTTATGCAATTAAAACCAGTAAGGACGCTATCTTCAGCAAGGCTGAAGCTATAATACTTTTCACTTTGTGTCACTATAAAAAAAACTAAATGAATAGTTTTCATGCATCCCTAACAACATAACTGTAATGTTTCAAGTCAATTCGTTAAAAAACAAAAAATTTTTCCATACAACGGTTCAAGTTTTGCGATAAGTGGGCGTAGCCATGCCCACATTTGGTCAAAATAGTTTTTATTCCTCCCTAAGAGCACAACTGCAAAGTTTCAAGTCAATTGGTTAAAAAACAAAAAAGTTTTCCATACAACGGATAAATTTTCGCTATAAGTGGGCGTGGCTACGCCCACTTTTGGTCAAAATAGTTTTCATTCCTCCCTAAGAACATAACTGTAAAGTTTCAAGTCAATTGGTTAAAAAACAAGAAAGTTTTCCATACAAAGGGTCAAGTTAAGCTATAAGTGGGCGTGGCCACGCCCACATTTGGTCAAAATAATTTTTATTCCTCCCTAAGAGCACAACTGCAAAGTTTCAAGTCAATTGGTTAAAAAACAAAAAAGTTTTCCATACAACGGATAAATTTTCGCTATAAGTGGGCGGTCAAAATAGTTTTCATTCCTCCCTAAGAACATAACTGTAAAGTTTCAAGTCAATTGGTTAAAAAACAAGAAAGTTTTCCATACAAAGGGTCAAGTTAAGCTATAAGTGGGCGTGGCCACGCCCACTTTTGATCAAAATAGTTTTCATTCCTCCCTAAGAGCATAACTGCAAAGTTTCAAGTCAATTGGTTAAAACACAAAAAAGTTTTCCATACAACGGGTAAATTTTCGCTATAAGTGGGCGTGGCTACGCCCACTTTTGGTCAAAATAGTTTTCATTCCTCTCTAAGAACATAACTGTAAAGTTTCAAGTCAATTGGTTAAAAAACAAAAAAGTGTTCCATACAAAGGGTCAATTTTCGCTATAAGTGGGCGTGGCTACGCGTGGTTACGCCCACTTTTGGTCAAAATAGTTTTCATTCCTCCCTAAGAACATAACTGTAAAGTTTCAAGTCAATTGGTTAAAAAACAAGAAAGTTTTCCATACAAAGGGTCAAGTTAAGCTATAAGTGGGCGTGGCCACGCCCACATTTGGTCAAAATAGTTTTTATTCCTCCCTAAGAGCACAACTGCAAAGTTTCAAGTCAATTGGTTAAAAAACAAAAAAGTTTTCCATACAACGGATAAATTTTCGCTATAAGTGGGCGTGGCTACGCCCACTTTTGGTCAAAATAGTTTTCATTCCTCCCTAAGAACATAACTGTAAAGTTTCAAGTCAATTGGTTAAAAAACAAGAAAGTTTTCCATACAAAGGGTCAAGTTAAGCTATAAGTGGGCGTGGCCACGCCCACTTTTGATCAAAATAGTTTTCATTCCTCCCTAAGAACATAACTGCAAAGTTTCAAGTCAATTGGTTAAAAAACAAAAAAGTTTTCCATACAACGGGTAAATTTTCGCTATAAGTGGGCGTGGCTACGCCCACTTTTGGTCAAAATAGTTTTCATTCCTCTCTAAGAACATAACTGTAAAGTTTCAAGTCAATTGGTTAAAAAACAAAAAAGTGTTCCATACAAAGGGTCAATTTTCGCTATAAGTGGGCGTGGCTACGCGTGGTTACGCCCACTTTTGGTCAAAATAGTTTTCATTCCTCCCTAAGAACATAACTGTAAAGTTTCAAGTCAATTGGTTAAAAAACAAGAAAGTTTTCCATACAACGGGTAAATTTTCGCTATAAGTGGGCGTGGCTACGCGTGGTTACGCCCACTTTTGGTCAAAATAGTTTTCATTCCTCCCTAAGAACATAACTGCAAAGTTTCAAGTCAATTGGTTAAAAAACAAAAAAGTTTTCCATACAACGGGTAAATTTTCGCTATAAGTGGGCGTGGCTACGCGTGGTTACGCCCACTTTTGGTCAAAATAGTTTTCATTCCTCCCTAAGAACATAACTTTAAAATTTCAAGTCAATTGGTTAAGAAACAAAAAAGTTTTCCATACAACGACGTGAATATGGCTTCTCTTCCTCTTCTTCATTTTGTATGGGAGCTACCAGTTCCAGATGTCCAATCTCAATGAAACTTTCAGGCATGTAGTCGGACCATGTAAAACAACTATGTTTAAAATTTCAGCACTCTATTGTACAAAACAAAAAAGTTTTCCATACAACGATTCAAGTTTTGTTCACTTTTCTTCTTCTTTTCGTATGGGAGCTACCTGTTCCAATAATCCGATCATGCTGGTTCCGACGAATGATTCATCGTAATAAATTCTAAGACTCTGTGCAAAGTTTCAGCTCGATAGCTTCAAAACTGAGGAACTAGTTTGCATACATACAGACAGACAGACAGACAGACAGACGGACAGACGGACAGACGGACATGGCTAAATCAACTCGTCTTGTCGTCCTGATCAAGAATATATATACTTTATATAGTCGGAAATTAATATTTCGATCTGTTACAAACTCCGTGACAAAGTTAATATACTATTTCACATAAGTGAAAAGTATAAAAAACTAAATGAATAGTTTTCATGCATCCCTAACAACATAACTGTAATGTTTCAAGTCAATTCGTTAAAAAACAAAAAATTTTTCCATACAACGGTTCAAGTTTTGCGATAAGTGGGCGTAGCCATGCCCACATTTGGTCAAAATAGTTTTTATTCCTCCCTAAGAGCACAACTGCAAAGTTTCAAGTCAATTGGTTAAAAAACAAAAAAGTTTTCCATACAACGGATAAATTTTCGCTATAAGTGGGCGTGGCTACGCCCACTTTTGGTCAAAATAGTTTTCATTCCTCCCTAAGAACATAACTGTAAAGTTTCAAGTCAATTGGTTAAAAAACAAGAAAGTTTTCCATACAAAGGGTCAAGTTAAGCTATAAGTGGGCGTGGCCACGCCCACATTTGGTCAAAATAGTTTTTATTCCTCCCTAAGAGCACAACTGCAAAGTTTCAAGTCAATTGGTTAAACCAGTAAGGACGCTATCTTCAGCAAGGCTGAAGCTATAATACTTTTCACTTTGTGTCACTATAAAAAAAACTAAATGAATAGTTTTCATGCATCCCTAACAACATAACTGTAATGTTTCAAGTCAATTCGTTAAAAAACAAAAAATTTTTCCATACAACGGTTCAAGTTTTGCGATAAGTGGGCGTAGCCATGCCCACATTTGGTCAAAATAGTTTTTATTCCTCCCTAAGAGCACAACTGCAAAGTTTCAAGTCAATTGGTTAAAAAACAAAAAAGTTTTCCATACAACGGATAAATTTTCGCTATAAGTGGGCGTGGCTACGCCCACTTTTGGTCAAAATAGTTTTCATTCCTCCCTAAGAACATAACTGTAAAGTTTCAAGTCAATTGGTTAAAAAACAAGAAAGTTTTCCATACAAAGGGTCAAGTTAAGCTATAAGTGGGCGTGGCCACGCCCACATTTGGTCAAAATAGTTTTTATTCCTCCCTAAGAGCACAACTGCAAAGTTTCAAGTCAATTGGTTAAAAAACAAAAAAGTTTTCCATACAACGGATAAATTTTCGCTATAAGTGGGCGTGGCTACGCCCACTTTTGGTCAAAATAGTTTTCATTCCTCCCTAAGAACATAACTGTAAAGTTTCAAGTCAATTGGTTAAAAAACAAGAAAGTTTTCCATACAAAGGGTCAAGTTAAGCTATAAGTGGGCGTGGCCACGCCCACTTTTGATCAAAATAGTTTTCATTCCTCCCTAAGAGCATAACTGCAAAGTTTCAAGTCAATTGGTTAAAAAACAAAAAAGTTTTCCATACAACGGGTAAATTTTCGCTATAAGTGGGCGTGGCTACGCCCACTTTTGGTCAAAATAGTTTTCATTCCTCTCTAAGAACATAACTGTAAAGTTTCAAGTCAATTGGTTAAAAAACAAAAAAGTGTTCCATACAAAGGGTCAATTTTCGCTATAAGTGGGCGTGGCTACGCGTGGTTACGCCCACTTTTGGTCAAAATAGTTTTCATTCCTCCCTAAGAACATAACTGTAAAGTTTCAAGTCAATTGGTTAAAAAACAAGAAAGTTTTCCATACAAAGGGTCAAGTTAAGCTATAAGTGGGCGTGGCCACGCCCACATTTGGTCAAAATAGTTTTTATTCCTCCCTAAGAGCACAACTGCACAGTTTCAAGTCAATTGGTTAAAAAACAAAAAAGTTTTCCATACAACGGATAAATTTTCGCTATAAGTGGGCGTGGCTACGCCCACTTTTGGTCAAAATAGTTTTCATTCCTCCCTAAGAACATAACTGTAAAGTTTCAAGTCAATTGGTTAAAAAACAAGAAAGTTTTCCATACAAAGGGTCAAGTTAAGCTATAAGTGGGCGTGGCCACGCCCACTTTTGATCAAAATAGTTTTCATTCCTCCCTAAGAGCATAACTGCAAAGTTTCAAGTCAATTGGTTAAAAAACAAAAAAGTTTTCCATACAACGGGTAAATTTTCGCTATAAGTGGGCGTGGCTACGCCCACTTTTGGTCAAAATAGTTTTCATTCCTCTCTAAGAACATAACTGTAAAGTTTCAAGTCAATTGGTTAAAAAACAAAAAAGTGTTCCATACAAAGGGTCAATTTTCGCTATAAGTGGGCGTGGCTACGCGTGGTTACGCCCACTTTTGGTCAAAATAGTTTTCATTCCTCCCTAAGAACATAACTGTAAAGTTTCAAGTCAATTGGTTAAAAAACAAGAAAGTTTTCCATACAAAGGGTCAAGTTAAGCTATAAGTGGGCGTGGCCACGCCCACTTTTGATCAAAATAGTTTTCATTCCTCCCTAAGAGCATAACTGCAAAGTTTCAAGTCAATTGGTTAAAAAACAAAAAAGTTTTCCATACAACGGGTAAATTTTCGCTATAAGTGGGCGTGGCTACGCGTGGTTACGCCCACTTTTGGTCAAAATAGTTTTCATTCCTCCCTAAGAACATAACTTTAAAATTTCAAGTCAATTGGTTAAGAAACAAAAAAGTTTTCCATACAACGACGTGAATATGGCTTCTCTTCCTCTTCTTCATTTTGTATGGGAGCTACCAGTTCCAGATGTCCAATCTCAATGAAACTTTCAGGCATGTAGTCGGACCATGTAAAACAACTATGTTTAAAATTTCAGCACTCTATTGTACAAAACAAAAAAGTTTTCCATACAACGATTCAAGTTTTGTTCACTTTTCTTCTTCTTTTCGTATGGGAGCTACCTGTTCCAATAATCCGATCATGCTGGTTCCGACGAATGATTCATCGTAATAAATTCTAAGACTCTGTGCAAAGTTTCAGCTCGATAGCTTCAAAACTGAGGGACTAGTTTGCATACATACAGACAGACAGACAGACAGACAGACAGACAGACAGACGGACAGACGGACATGGCTAAATCAACTCGTCTTGTCGTCCTGATCAAGAATATATATACTTTATATAGTCGGAAATTAATATTTCGATCTGTTACAAACTCCGTGACAAAGTTAATATACTATTTCACATAAGTGAAAAGTATAAAAAACTAAATGAATAGTTTTCATGCATCCCTAACAACATAACTGTAATGTTTCAAGTCAATTCGTTAAAAAACAAAAAATTTTTCCATACAACGGTTCAAGTTTTGCGATAAGTGGGCGTAGCCATGCCCACATTTGGTCAAAATAGTTTTTATTCCTCCCTAAGAGCACAACTGCAAAGTTTCAAGTCAATTGGTTAAAAAACAAAAAAGTTTTCCATACAACGGATAAATTTTCGCTATAAGTGGGCTTGGCTACGCCCACTTTTGGTCAAAATAGTTTTCATTCCTCCCTAAGAACATAACTGTAAAGTTTCAAGTCAATTGGTTAAAAAACAAAAAAGTTTTCCATACAAAGGGTCAAGTTAAGCTATAAGTGGGCGTGGCCACGCCCACATTTGGTCAAAATAGTTTTTATTCCTCCCTAAGAGCACAACTGCAAAGTTTCAAGTCAATTGGTTAAAAAACAAAAAAGTTTTCCATACAACGGATAAATTTTCGCTATAAGTGGGCGGTCAAAATAGTTTTCATTCCTCCCTAAGAACATAACTGTAAAGTTTCAAGTCAATTGGTTAAAAAACAAGAAAGTTTTCCATACAAAGGGTCAAGTTAAGCTATAAGTGGGCGTGGCCACGCCCACTTTTGATCAAAATAGTTTTCATTCCTCCCTAAGAGCATAACTGCAAAGTTTCAAGTCAATTGGTTAAAAAACAAAAAAGTTTTCCATACAACGGGTAAATTTTCGCTATAAGTGGGCGTGGCTACGCCCACTTTTGGTCAAAATAGTTTTCATTCCTCTCTAAGAACATAACTGTAAAGTTTCAAGTCAATTGGTTAAAAAACAAAAAAGTGTTCCATACAAAGGGTCAATTTTCGCTATAAGTGGGCGTGGCTACGCGTGGTTACGCCCACTTTTGGTCAAAATAGTTTTCATTCCTCCCTAAGAACATAACTGTAAAGTTTCAAGTCAATTGGTTAAAAAACAAGAAAGTTTTCCATACAAAGGGTCAAGTTAAGCTATAAGTGGGCGTGGCCACGCCCACATTTGGTCAAAATAGTTTTTATTCCTCCCTAAGAGCACAACTGCAAAGTTTCAAGTCAATTGGTTAAAAAACAAAAAAGTTTTCCATACAACGGATAAATTTTCGCTATAAGTGGGCGTGGCTACGCCCACTTTTGGTCAAAATAGTTTTCATTCCTCCCTAAGAACATAACTGTAAAGTTTCAAGTCAATTGGTTAAAAAACAAGAAAGTTTTCCATACAAAGGGTCAAGTTAAGCTATAAGTGGGCGTGGCCACGCCCACTTTTGATCAAAATAGTTTTCATTCCTCCCTAAGAACATAACTGCAAAGTTTCAAGTCAATTGGTTAAAAAACAAAAAAGTTTTCCATACAACGGGTAAATTTTCGCTATAAGTGGGCGTGGCTACGCCCACTTTTGGTCAAAATAGTTTTCATTCCTCTCTAAGAACATAACTGTAAAGTTTCAAGTCAATTGGTTAAAAAACAAAAAAGTGTTCCATACAAAGGGTCAATTTTCGCTATAAGTGGGCGTGGCTACGCGTGGTTACGCCCACTTTTGGTCAAAATAGTTTTCATTCCTCCCTAAGAACATAACTGTAAAGTTTCAAGTCAATTGGTTAAAAAACAAGAAAGTTTTCCATACAAAGGGTCAAGTTAAGCTATAAGTGGGCGTGGCCACGCCCACATTTGGTCAAAATAGTTTTTATTCCTCCCTAAGAGCACAACTGCAAAGTTTCAAGTCAATTGGTTAAACCAGTAAGGACGCTATCTTCAGCAAGGCTGAAGCTATAATACTTTTCACTTTGTGTCACTATAAAAAAAACTAAATGAATAGTTTTCATGCATCCCTAACAACATAACTGTAATGTTTCAAGTCAATTCGTTAAAAAACAAAAAATTTTTCCATACAACGGTTCAAGTTTTGCGATAAGTGGGCGTAGCCATGCCCACATTTGGTCAAAATAGTTTTTATTCCTCCCTAAGAGCACAACTGCAAAGTTTCAAGTCAATTGGTTAAAAAACAAAAAAGTTTTCCATACAACGGATAAATTTTCGCTATAAGTGGGCGTGGCTACGCCCACTTTTGGTCAAAATAGTTTTCATTCCTCCCTAAGAACATAACTGTAAAGTTTCAAGTCAATTGGTTAAAAAACAAGAAAGTTTTCCATACAAAGGGTCAAGTTAAGCTATAAGTGGGCGTGGCCACGCCCACATTTGGTCAAAATAGTTTTTATTCCTCCCTAAGAGCACAACTGCAAAGTTTCAAGTCAATTGGTTAAAAAACAAAAAAGTTTTCCATACAACGGATAAATTTTCGCTGTAAGTGGGCGTGGCTACGCCCACTTTTGGTCAAAATAGTTTTCATTCCTCCCTAAGAACATAACTGTAAAGTTTCAAGTCAATTGGTTAAAAAACAAGAAAGTTTTCCATACAAAGGGTCAAGTTAAGCTATAAGTGGGCGTGGCCACGCCCACTTTTGATCAAAATAGTTTTCATTCCTCCCTAAGAGCATAACTGCAAAGTTTCAAGTCAATTGGTTAAAAAACAAAAAAGTTTTCCATACAACGGGTAAATTTTCGCTATAAGTGGGCGTGGCTACGCCCACTTTTGGTCAAAATAGTTTTCATTCCTCTCTAAGAACATAACTGTAAAGTTTCAAGTCAATTGGTTAAAAAACAAAAAAGTGTTCCATACAAAGGGTCAATTTTCGCTATAAGTGGGCGTGGCTACGCGTGGTTACGCCCACTTTTGGTCAAAATAGTTTTCATTCCTCCCTAAGAACATAACTGTAAAGTTTCAAGTCAATTGGTTAAAAAACAAGAAAGTTTTCCATACAAAGGGTCAAGTTAAGCTATAAGTGGGCGTGGCCACGCCCACATTTGGTCAAAATAGTTTTTATTCCTCCCTAAGAGCACAACTGCACAGTTTCAAGTCAATTGGTTAAAAAACAAAAAAGTTTTCCATACAACGGATAAATTTTCGCTATAAGTGGGCGTGGCTACGCCCACTTTTGGTCAAAATAGTTTTCATTCCTCCCTAAGAACATAACTGTAAAGTTTCAAGTCAATTGGTTAAAAAACAAGAAAGTTTTCCATACAAAGGGTCAAGTTAAGCTATAAGTGGGCGTGGCCACGCCCACTTTTGATCAAAATAGTTTTCATTCCTCCCTAAGAGCATAACTGCAAAGTTTCAAGTCAATTGGTTAAAAAACAAAAAAGTTTTCCATACAACGGGTAAATTTTCGCTATAAGTGGGCGTGGCTACGCCCACTTTTGGTCAAAATAGTTTTCATTCCTCTCTAAGAACATAACTGTAAAGTTTCAAGTCAATTGGTTAAAAAACAAAAAAGTGTTCCATACAAAGGGTCAATTTTCGCTATAAGTGGGCGTGGCTACGCGTGGTTACGCCCACTTTTGGTCAAAATAGTTTTCATTCCTCCCTAAGAACATAACTGTAAAGTTTCAAGTCAATTGGTTAAAAAACAAGAAAGTTTTCCATACAAAGGGTCAAGTTAAGCTATAAGTGGGCGTGGCCACGCCCACTTTTGATCAAAATAGTTTTCATTCCTCCCTAAGAGCATAACTGCAAAGTTTCAAGTCAATTGGTTAAAAAACAAAAAAGTTTTCCATACAACGGGTAAATTTTCGCTATAAGTGGGCGTGGCTACGCGTGGTTACGCCCACTTTTGGTCAAAATAGTTTTCATTCCTCCCTAAGAACATAACTTTAAAATTTCAAGTCAATTGGTTAAGAAACAAAAAAGTTTTCCATACAACGACGTGAATATGGCTTCTCTTCCTCTTCTTCATTTTGTATGGGAGCTACCAGTTCCAGATGTCCAATCTCAATGAAACTTTCAGGCATGTAGTCGGACCATGTAAAACAACTATGTTTAAAATTTCAGCACTCTATTGTACAAAACAAAAAAGTTTTCCATACAACGATTCAAGTTTTGTTCACTTTTCTTCTTCTTTTCGTATGGGAGCTACCTGTTCCAATAATCCGATCATGCTGGTTCCGACGAATGATTCATCGTAATAAATTCTAAGACTCTGTGCAAAGTTTCAGCTCGATAGCTTCAAAACTGAGGGACTAGTTTGCATACATACAGACAGACAGACAGACAGACAGACAGACGGACAGACGGACATGGCTAAATCAACTCGTCTTGTCGTCCTGATCAAGAATATATATACTTTATATAGTCGGAAATTAATATTTCGATCTGTTACAAACTCCGTGACAAAGTTAATATACTATTTCACATAAGTGAAAAGTATAAAAAACTAAATGAATAGTTTTCATGCATCCCTAACAACATAACTGTAATGTTTCAAGTCAATTCGTTAAAAAACAAAAAATTTTTCCATACAACGGTTCAAGTTTTGCGATAAGTGGGCGTAGCCATGCCCACATTTGGTCAAAATAGTTTTTATTCCTCCCTAAGAGCACAACTGCAAAGTTTCAAGTCAATTGGTTAAAAAACAAAAAAGTTTTCCATACAACGGATAAATTTTCGCTATAAGTGGGCTTGGCTACGCCCACTTTTGGTCAAAATAGTTTTCATTCCTCCCTAAGAACATAACTGTAAAGTTTCAAGTCAATTGGTTAAAAAACAAGAAAGTTTTCCATACAAAGGGTCAAGTTAAGCTATAAGTGGGCGTGGCCACGCCCACATTTGGTCAAAATAGTTTTTATTCCTCCCTAAGAGCACAACTGCAAAGTTTCAAGTCAATTGGTTAAAAAACAAAAAAGTTTTCCATACAACGGATAAATTTTCGCTATAAGTGGGCGGTCAAAATAGTTTTCATTCCTCCCTAAGAACATAACTGTAAAGTTTCAAGTCAATTGGTTAAAAAACAAGAAAGTTTTCCATACAAAGGGTCAAGTTAAGCTATAAGTGGGCGTGGCCACGCCCACTTTTGATCAAAATAGTTTTCATTCCTCCCTAAGAGCATAACTGCAAAGTTTCAAGTCAATTGGTTAAAAAACAAAAAAGTTTTCCATACAACGGGTAAATTTTCGCTATAAGTGGGCGTGGCTACGCCCACTTTTGGTCAAAATAGTTTTCATTCCTCTCTAAGAACATAACTGTAAAGTTTCAAGTCAATTGGTTAAAAAACAAAAAAGTGTTCCATACAAAGGGTCAATTTTCGCTATAAGTGGGCGTGGCTACGCGTGGTTACGCCCACTTTTGGTCAAAATAGTTTTCATTCCTCCCTAAGAACATAACTGTAAAGTTTCAAGTCAATTGGTTAAAAAACAAGAAAGTTTTCCATACAAAGGGTCAAGTTAAGCTATAAGTGGGCGTGGCCACGCCCACATTTGGTCAAAATAGTTTTTATTCCTCCCTAAGAGCACAACTGCAAAGTTTCAAGTCAATTGGTTAAAAAACAAAAAAGTTTTCCATACAACGGATAAATTTTCGCTATAAGTGGGCGTGGCTACGCCCACTTTTGGTCAAAATAGTTTTCATTCCTCCCTAAGAACATAACTGTAAAGTTTCAAGTCAATTGGTTAAAAAACAAGAAAGTTTTCCATACAAAGGGTCAAGTTAAGCTATAAGTGGGCGTGGCCACGCCCACTTTTGATCAAAATAGTTTTCATTCCTCCCTAAGAACATAACTGCAAAGTTTCAAGTCAATTGGTTAAAAAACAAAAAAGTTTTCCATACAACGGGTAAATTTTCGCTATAAGTGGGCGTGGCTACGCCCACTTTTGGTCAAAATAGTTTTCATTCCTCTCTAAGAACATAACTGTAAAGTTTCAAGTCAATTGGTTAAAAAACAAAAAAGTGTTCCATACAAAGGGTCAATTTTCGCTATAAGTGGGCGTGGCTACGCGTGGTTACGCCCACTTTTGGTCAAAATAGTTTTCATTCCTCCCTAAGAACATAACTGTAAAGTTTCAAGTCAATTGGTTAAAAAACAAGAAAGTTTTCCATACAAAGGGTCAAGTTAAGCTATAAGTGGGCGTGGCCACGCCCACTTTTGATCAAAATAGTTTTCATTCCTCCCTAAGAGCATAACTGCAAAGTTTCAAGTCAATTGGTTAAAAAACAAAAAAGTTTTCCATACAACGGGTAAATTTTCGCTATAAGTGGGCGTGGCTACGCGTGGTTACGCCCACTTTTGGTCAAAATAGTTTTCATTCCTCCCTAAGAACATAACTTTAAAATTTCAAGTCAATTGGTTAAGAAACAAAAAAGTTTTCCATACAACGACGTGAATATGGCTTCTCTTCCTCTTCTTCATTTTGTATGGGAGCTACCAGTTCCAGATGTCCAATCTCAATGAAACTTTCAGGCATGTAGTCGGACCATGTAAAACAACTATGTTTAAAATTTCAGCACTCTATTGTACAAAACAAAAAAGTTTTCCATACAACGATTCAAGTTTTGTTCACTTTTCTTCTTCTTTTCGTATGGGAGCTACCTGTTCCAATAATCCGATCATGCTGGTTCCGACGAATGATTCATCGTAATAAATTCTAAGACTCTGTGCAAAGTTTCAGCTCGATAGCTTCAAAACTGAGGGACTAGTTTGCATACATACAGACAGACAGACAGACAGACAGACAGACGGACAGACGGACAGACGGACATGGCTAAATCAACTCGTCTTGTCGTCCTGATCAAGAATATATATACTTTATATAGTCGGAAATTAATATTTCGATCTGTTACAAACTCCGTGACAAAGTTAATATACTATTTCACATAAGTGAAAAGTATAAAAAACTAAATGAATAGTTTTCATGCATCCCTAACAACATAACTGTAATGTTTCAAGTCAATTCGTTAAAAAACAAAAAATTTTTCCATACAACGGTTCAAGTTTTGCGATAAGTGGGCGTAGCCATGCCCACATTTGGTCAAAATAGTTTTTATTCCTCCCTAAGAGCACAACTGCAAAGTTTCAAGTCAATTGGTTAAAAAACAAAAAAGTTTTCCATACAACGGATAAATTTTCGCTATAAGTGGGCGTGGCTACGCCCACTTTTGGTCAAAATAGTTTTCATTCCTCCCTAAGAACATAACTGTAAAGTTTCAAGTCAATTGGTTAAAAAACAAGAAAGTTTTCCATACAAAGGGTCAAGTTAAGCTATAAGTGGGCGTGGCCACGCCCACATTTGGTCAAAATAGTTTTTATTCCTCCCTAAGAGCACAACTGCAAAGTTTCAAGTCAATTGGTTAAACCAGTAAGGACGCTATCTTCAGCAAGGCTGAAGCTATAATACTTTTCACTTTGTGTCACTATAAAAAAAACTAAATGAATAGTTTTCATGCATCCCTAACAACATAACTGTAATGTTTCAAGTCAATTCGTTAAAAAACAAAAAATTTTTCCATGCAACGGTTCAAGTTTTGCGATAAGTGGGCGTAGCCATGCCCACATTTGGTCAAAATAGTTTTTATTCCTCCCTAAGAGCACAACTGCAAAGTTTCAAGTCAATTGGTTAAAAAACAAAAAAGTTTTCCATACAACGGATAAATTTTCGCTATAAGTGGGCGTGGCTACGCCCACTTTTGGTCAAAATAGTTTTCATTCCTCCCTAAGAACATAACTGTAAAGTTTCAAGTCAATTGGTTAAAAAACAAGAAAGTTTTCCATACAAAGGGTCAAGTTAAGCTATAAGTGGGCGTGGCCACGCCCACATTTGGTCAAAATAGTTTTTATTCCTCCCTAAGAGCACAACTGCAAAGTTTCAAGTCAATTGGTTAAAAAACAAAAAAGTTTTCCATACAACGGATAAATTTTCGCTATAAGTGGGCGTGGCTACGCCCACTTTTGGTCAAAATAGTTTTCATTCCTCCCTAAGAACATAACTGTAAAGTTTCAAGTCAATTGGTTAAAAAACAAGAAAGTTTTCCATACAAAGGGTCAAGTTAAGCTATAAGTGGGCGTGGCCACGCCCACTTTTGATCAAAATAGTTTTCATTCCTCCCTAAGAGCATAACTGCAAAGTTTCAAGTCAATTGGTTAAAAAACAAAAAAGTTTTCCATACAACGGGTAAATTTTCGCTATAAGTGGGCGTGGCTACGCCCACTTTTGGTCAAAATAGTTTTCATTCCTCTCTAAGAACATAACTGTAAAGTTTCAAGTCAATTGGTTAAAAAACAAAAAAGTGTTCCATACAAAGGGTCAATTTTCGCTATAAGTGGGCGTGGCTACGCGTGGTTACGCCCACTTTTGGTCAAAATAGTTTTCATTCCTCCCTAAGAACATAACTGTAAAGTTTCAAGTCAATTGGTTAAAAAACAAGAAAGTTTTCCATACAAAGGGTCAAGTTAAGCTATAAGTGGGCGTGGCCACGCCCACATTTGGACAAAATAGTTTTCATTCCTCCCTAAGAGCACAACTGCACAGTTTCAAGTCAATTGGTTAAAAAACAAAAAAGTTTTCCATACAACGGATAAATTTTCGCTATAAGTGGGCGTGGCTACGCCCACTTTTGGTCAAAATAGTTTTCATTCCTCCCTAAGAACATAACTGTAAAGTTTCAAGTCAATTGGTTAAAAAACAAGAAAGTTTTCCATACAAAGGGTCAAGTTAAGCTATAAGTGGGCGTGGCCACGCCCACTTTTGATCAAAATAGTTTTCATTCCTCCCTAAGAGCATAACTGCAAAGTTTCAAGTCAATTGGTTAAAAAACAAAAAAGTTTTCCATACAACGGGTAAATTTTCGCTATAAGTGGGCGTGGCTACGCCCACTTTTGGTCAAAATAGTTTTCATTCCTCTCTAAGAACATAACTGTAAAGTTTCAAGTCAATTGGTTAAAAAACAAAAAAGTGTTCCATACAAAGGGTCAATTTTCGCTATAAGTGGGCGTGGCTACGCGTGGTTACGCCCACTTTTGGTCAAAATAGTTTTCATTCCTCCCTAAGAACATAACTGTAAAGTTTCAAGTCAATTGGTTAAAAAACAAGAAAGTTTTCCATACAAAGGGTCAAGTTAAGCTATAAGTGGGCGTGGCCACGCCCACTTTTGATCAAAATAGTTTTCATTCCTCCCTAAGAGCATAACTGCAAAGTTTCAAGTCAATTGGTTAAAAAACAAAAAAGTTTTCCATACAACGGGTAAATTTTCGCTATAAGTGGGCGTGGCTACGCGTGGTTACGCCCACTTTTGGTCAAAATAGTTTTCATTCCTCCCTAAGAACATAACTTTAAAATTTCAAGTCAATTGGTTAAGAAACAAAAAAGTTTTCCATACAACGACGTGAATATGGCTTCTCTTCCTCTTCTTCATTTTGTATGGGAGCTACCAGTTCCAGATGTCCAATCTCAATGAAACTTTCAGGCATGTAGTCGGACCATGTAAAACAACTATGTTTAAAATTTCAGCACTCTATTGTACAAAACAAAAAAGTTTTCCATACAACGATTCAAGTTTTGTTCACTTTTCTTCTTCTTTTCGTATGGGAGCTACCTGTTCCAATAATCCGATCATGCTGGTTCCGACGAATGATTCATCGTAATAAATTCTAAGACTCTGTGCAAAGTTTCAGCTCGATAGCTTCAAAACTGAGGGACTAGTTTGCATACATACAGACAGACAGACAGACAGACAGACAGACAGACAGACGGACAGACGGACAGACGGACATGGCTAAATCAACTCGTCTTGTCGTCCTGATCAAGAATATATATACTTTATATAGTCGGAAATTAATATTTCGATCTGTTACAAACTCCGTGACAAAGTTAATATACTATTTCACATAAGTGAAAAGTATAAAAAACTAAATGAATAGTTTTCATGCATCCCTAACAACATAACTGTAATGTTTCAAGTCAATTCGTTAAAAAACAAAAAATTTTTCCATACAACGGTTCAAGTTTTGCGATAAGTGGGCGTAGCCATGCCCACATTTGGTCAAAATAGTTTTTATTCCTCCCTAAGAGCACAACTGCAAAGTTTCAAGTCAATTGGTTAAAAAACAAAAAAGTTTTCCATACAACGGATAAATTTTCGCTATAAGTGGGCGTGGCTACGCCCACTTTTGGTCAAAATAGTTTTCATTCCTCCCTAAGAACATAACTGTAAAGTTTCAAGTCAATTGGTTAAAAAACAAGAAAGTTTTCCATACAAAGGGTCAAGTTAAGCTATAAGTGGGCGTGGCTACGCGTGGTTACGCCCACTTTTGGTCAAAATAGTTTTCATTCCTCCCTAAGAACATAACTTTAAAATTTCAAGTCAATTGGTTAAGAAACAAAAAAGTTTTCCATACAACGACGTGAATATGGCTTCTCTTCCTCTTCTTCATTTTGTATGGGAGCTACCAGTTCCAGATGTCCAATCTCAATGAAACTTTCAGGCATGTAGTCGGACCATGCAAAACAACTATGTTTAAAATTTCAGCACTCTATTGTACAAAACAAAAAAGTTTTCCATACAACGATTCAAGTTTTGTTCACTTTTCTTCTTCTTTTCGTATGGGAGCTACCTGTTCCAATAATCCGATCATGCTGGTTCCGACGAATGATTCATCGTAATAAATTCTAAGACTCTGTGCAAAGTTTCAGCTCGATAGCTTCAAAACTGAGGGACTAGTTTGCATACATACAGACAGACAGACAGACAGACAGACAGACGGACAGACGGACATGGCTAAATCAACTCGTCTTGTCGTCCTGATCAAGAATATATATACTTTATATAGTCGGAAATTAATATTTCGATCTGTTACAAACTCCGTGACAAAGTTAATATACTATTTCACATAAGTGAAAAGTATAAAAACAAAAAAGTTTTCCATACAACGGATAAATTTTCGCTATAAGTGGGCGTGGCTACGCCCACTTTTGGTCAAAATAGTTTTCATTCCTCCCTAAGAACATAACTGTAAAGTTTCAAGTCAATTGGTTAAAAAACAAGAAAGTTTTCCATACAAAGGGTCAAGTTAAGCTATAAGTGGGCGTGGCCACGCCCACTTTTGATCAAAATAGTTTTCATTCCTCCCTAAGAGCATAACTGCAAAGTTTCAAGTCAATTGGTTAAAAAACAAAAAAGTTTTCCATACAACGGGTAAATTTTCGCTATAAGTGGGCGTGGCTACGCCCACTTTTGGTCAAAATAGTTTTCATTCCTCTCTAAGAACATAACTGTAAAGTTTCAAGTCAATTGGTTAAAAAACAAAAAAGTGTTCCATACAAAGGGTCAATTTTCGCTATAAGTGGGCGTGGCTACGCGTGGTTACGCCCACTTTTGGTCAAAATAGTTTTCATTCCTCCCTAAGAACATAACTTTAAAATTTCAAGTCAATTGGTTAAGAAACAAAAAAGTTTTCCATACAACGACGTGAATATGGCTTCTCTTCCTCTTCTTCATTTTGTATGGGAGCTACCAGTTCCAGATGTCCAATCTCAATGAAACTTTCAGGCATGTAGTCGGACCATGTAAAACAACTATGTTTAAAATTTCAGCACTCTATTGTACAAAACAAAAAAGTTTTCCATACAACGATTCAAGTTTTGTTCACTTTTCTTCTTCTTTTCGTATGGGAGCTACCTGTTCCAATAATCCGATCATGCTGGTTCCGACGAATGATTCATCGTATTAAATTCTAAGACTCTGTGCAAAGTTTCAGCTCGATAGCTTCAAAACTGAGGGACTAGTTTGCATACATACAGACAGACAGACAGACAGACAGACAGACAGACGGACAGACGGACAGACGGACATGGCTAAATCAACTCGACTTGTCGTCCTGATCAAGAATATATATACTTTATATAGTCGGAAATTAATATTTCGATCTGTTACAAACTCCGTGACAAAGTTAATATACTATTTCACATAAGTGAAAAGTATAAAAATTTAAATGTCTCTTATTAGATAAGGCATATTTTCGTCTTATAAGGTACTTCTTCTTCAAAGATTTCGAGTATATTTTAGTTTTGATCAAAAAAATTTTATTTCTAATGACTTTTCGTAAAATATATTAATGCCATCTGAAAGATCAACACGATTCCGTCCTACTGCCGATTCTTTTCGCAAAGGACTTTTCTATAATTCTAGTATTTAATGGAAAAAAATTAAACGAATTTTTTGTCCATGTAAAAAACTATTTATTCTGAATAAAATGACGCCCATTTATGCAATTAAAAAAATTTAAATGTCTCTTATTAGATAAGGCATATTTTCGTCTGATAAGGTACTTCTTCTTCAATGATTTCGGGGATATTTTAGTTTTGATCAAAAAAATTTTATTTCTAATGTTTTTTCGTGAAATATGTCACTGCCATCTGAAAGAGGAACAGATAAGCTTTCCATCGAGCTCTTAGTCGAAGAAGTTGTCGAAGGATGCAAGAGTTATTAGCAAAAACTAATCGGTGGTCAACACGATTTCGTCTTACTGCCGATTCGTTTCGCAAAGGACTTTTCTATAATTCTAGTATATAATGGGAAAAAATTAAACGAGCATTTAGTCCATGTAACAAACTATTAATTCTGAATAAAATGCCGCCCATTTATGTAATTAAAAAAATTTAAATGTCTCTTATTAGATAAGGCATATTTTCGTCTGATAAGGTACTTCTTTTTCAATGATTTCGAGGATATTTTAGTTTTGACAAAAAAAAATTTATTTCTTATGACTTTTCGTAAAATATGTTAATGCCACCTAAAAGAGGAACAGATAAGCTTTTCATCGAACATTTAGTCGAAAAAGTCGATCGAACGATGCAAGAGTTATAAGCAAAAAACTAATCGGTGGTCAACACGATTTCGTCCTACTGCCGATTCGTTTCGCAAAGGACTTTTCTATAATTCTAGTATATAATGGGAAAAAATTAAACGAACATTTAGTCCATGTAACAAACTATTAATTCTGAATAAAATGCCGCCCATTTATGTAATTAAAAAAATTTAAATGTCTCTTATTAGATAAGGCATATTTTCGTCTGATAAGGTACTTCTTCATCAATGATTTCGAGGATAATTTAGTTTTGATCAAAAAATTTTTATTTCTTACGACTTTTCGTAAAATATGTTAATGCCACCTAAAAGAGGAACAGATAAGCTTTTCATCGAACTCTTAGTCGAAAAAGTCGATCGAACGATGCAAGAGTTATAAGCAAAAAACTAATCGGTGGTCAACACGATTTCGTCCTACTGCCGATTCGTTTCGCAATGGACTTTTCTATAATTCTAGTATTTCATGAAAAAAAATTAAACGAACTTTTTGTCCATGTAACAAACAATAAATTCTGAATAAAATGCCGCCCATTTATATAATTAAAAAAAATTAAATGTCTCTTATTAGATAGGGCATATTTTCGTCTGATAAGGTACTTCTTCTTCAATGATTTCGGGGATATTTTAGTTTTGATCAAAAAAATTTTATTTCTAATGTTTTTTCGTGAAATATGTCAATGCCATCTGAAAGAGGAACAGATAAGCTTTCCATCGAGCTCTTAGTCGAAGAAGTTGTCGAAGGATGCAAGAGTTATTAGCAAAAACTAATCGGTGGTCAACACGATTTCGTCTTACTGCCGATTCGTTTCGCAAAGGACTTTTCTATAATTCTAGTATTTAATGGAAAAAAATTAAACGAATTTTTTGTCCATGTAAAAAACTATTTATTCTGAATAAAATGACGCCCATTTATGCAATTAAAAAAATTTAAATGTCTCTTATTAGATAAGGCATATTTTCGTCTTATAAGGTACTTCTTCATCAATGATTTCGAGGATATTTTAGTTTTGATCAAAAAAATTTTATTTCTTACGACTTTTCGTAAAATATGTTAATGCCATCTGAAAGAGGAACAGATAAGCTTTCCATCGAGCTATTAGTCGAAGAAGTCGGTCGAAGGATGCAAGAGTTATAAGCAAAAAACTAATCGGTGGTCAACACGATTCCGTCCCACTGCCGATTCGTTTCGCAAAGGACTTTTCTATAATTCTAGTATTTAATGGAAAAAAATTAAACGAATTTTTTGTCCATGTAAAAAACTATTAATTTAAAAAAATTTAAATGTCTCTTATTAGATAAGGCATATTTTCGTCTTATAAGGTACTTCTTCATCAATGATTTCGAGGATATTTTAGTTTTGATCAAAAAAATTTTATTTCTTACGACTTTTCGTAAAATATGTTAATGGCACCTAAAAGAGGAACAGATAAGCTTTTCATCGAACTCTTAGTCGAAAAAGTCGATCGAACGATGCAAGAGTTATAAGCAAAAAACTAATCGGTGGTCAACACGATTTTGTCCTACTGCCGATTCGTTTCGCAAAGGACTTTTCTATAATTCTAGTATATAATGGGAAAAAATTAAACGAATTTTTAGTCCATGTAACAAACTATCAATTCTGAATAAAATGCCGCCCATTTCGAGGATATTTTAGTTTTGATCAAAAAAATTTTATTTCTTACGACTTTTCGTAAAATATGTTAATGCCATCTGAAAGAGGAACAGATAAGCTTTCCATCGAACTCTTAGTGGAAGAAGTCGGTCAAAGGATGCAAGAGTTATTAGCAAAAAACTAATCGGTCGTCAACATGATTCCGTCCTACTGCCGATTTTTTTCGCAAAGTAATTTTCTATAGTTCTAGTATTTAATGGCAAAATATTATACGAATTTTTTGTCCATGTAACAAACAATAAATTCTGAATAAAATGCCGCCCATTTATATAATTAAGAAAAATTAAATGTCTCTTATTAGATAAGGCATATTTTCGTCTGATAAGGTACTTCTTCTTCAATGATTTCGGGGATATTTTAGTTTTGATCAAAAAAATTTTATTTCTAATGTTTTTTCGTGAAATATGTCAATGCCATCTGAAAGAGGAACAGATAAGCTTTCCATCGAACTCTTAGTCGAAGAACTTGTCGAAGGATGCAAGAGTTATTAGCAAAAACTAATCGGTGGTCAACACGATTTCGTCTTACTGCCGATTCGTTTTGCAAAGGACTTTTCTATAATTCTAGTATTTAATGGAAAAAAATTAAACGAATTTTTTGTCCATGTAAAAAACTATTTATTCTGAATAAAATGACGCCCATTTATGCAATTAAAAAAATTTAAATGTCTCTTATTAGATAAGGCATATTTTCGTCTTATAAGGTACTTCTTCATCAATGATTTCGAGGATATTTTAGTTTTGATCAAAAAAATTTTATTTCTTACGACTTTTCGTAAAATATGTTAATGCCACCTAAAAGAGGAACAGATAAGCTTTTCATCGAACATTTAGTCGAAAAAGTCGATCGAACGATGCAAGAGTTATAAGCAAAAAACTAATCGGTGGTCAACACGATTCCGTCCCACTGCCGATTCGTTTCGCAAAGGACTTTTCTATAATTCTAGTATTTAATGGAAAAAAATTAAACGAATTTTTTGTCCATGTAAAAAACTATTAATTTAAAAAAATTTAAATGTCTCTTATTAGATAAGGCATATTTTCATCTTATAAGGTACTTCTTCATCAATGATTTCGAGGATATTTTAGTTTTGATCAAAAAAATTTTATTTCTTACGACTTTTCGTAAAATATGTTAATGGCACCTAAAAGAGGAACAGATAAGCTTTTCATCGAACTCTTAGTCGAAAAAGTCGATCGAACGATGCAAGAGTTATAAGCAAAAAACTAATCGGTGGTCATCACGATTTCGTCCTACTGCCGATTCGTTTCGCAAAGGACTTTTCTATAATTCTAGTATATAATGGGAAAAAATTAAACGAATTTTTAGTCCATGTAACAAACTATCAATTCTGAATAAAATGCCGCCCATTTATGCAATTAAAAAAATTTAAATGTCTCTTATTAGATAAGGCATATTTTCGTCTTATAAGGTACGTCTTCTTCAATTTCGAGGATATTTTAGTTTTGATCAAAAAAATTTTATTTGTTGCGAATTTTCGTAAAATATGTTAATGCCATCTGAATGAAGAACACATAAGCTTTCCATCGAGCTCTTAGACGAAGAAGTCGGTCAAAGGATGCAAGAGTTATAAGCAAAAAACTAATCGGTGGTCAACACGATTTCGTCTTACTGCCGATTCGTTTCGCAAAGGACTTTTCTATAATTCTAGTATTTAATGGAAAAAAATTAAACGAATTTTTTGTCCATGTAAAAAACTGCATAAAATGCCGCCCATTTATGCAATTAAAAAAATTTAAATGTCTCTTATTAGATAAGGCATATTTTCGTCTTATAAGGTACTTCTTCTTCAATGATTTCGAGTCTATTTTAGTTTTGATCAAAAAAATTTTATTTCAATTGACTTTTCGTAAAATATATTAATGCCATCTGAAAGATCAACACGATTCCGTCCTACTGCCGATTCTTTTCGCAAAGTACTTTTCTATAATTCTAGTATATAATGGGAAAAAATTAAACGAATGTTTAGTCCATGTAAAATACTATTAATTTTGAATAAAATGCCGCCCATTTATGCAATTAAAAAAATTTCAATGTCTCTTATTAGATAAGGCATATTTTCGTCTTATAAGGTATTTCTTTTTCAATGATTTCGAGGATATTTTAGTTTTGATAAAAAAAATTTTATTTCTAATGACTTTTCATAAAATATATTAATGCCATCTGAAAGAGGAACAGATAAGCTTTCCATCGAGCTCTTAGTCGAAAAAGTCGATCGAACGATGCAAGAGTTATAAGCAAAAAACTAATCGGTGGTCAACACGATTTCGTCCTAATGCCGATTGTTTTCACAAAGTAATTTTCTATATTTCTAGTATTTAATGGCAAAATATTATACGAATTTTTTGTCCATGTCAAAAACTATTAATTTTGAATAAAATGCCGCCCATTTATGCAATTAAAAAAATTTAAATGTCTCTTATTAGATAAGGCATATTTTCTTCTGATAAGGTATTTTTCATTAATGATTTCGAGGATATTTTAGTTTTGATCAAAAAAATTTTATTTCTTACGACTTTTCGTAAAATATGTTAATGCCATCTGAAAGAGGAACAGATAAGCTTTCCATCGAACTCTTAGTGGAAGAAGTCGGTCAAAGGATGCAAGAGTTATTAGCAAAAAACTAATCGGTCGTCAACATGATTCCGTCCTACTGCCGATTTTTTTCGCAAAGTAATTTTCTATAGTTCTAGTATTTAATGGCAAAATATTATACGAATTTTTTGTCCATGTAAAAAACTATCAATTCTGAATAAAATGCAGCCCATTTATGCAATTAAAAAAATTTAAATGCCTCTTATTAGATAAGGCATATTTTCGTCTGATAAGGTACTTCTTCTTCAATGATTTCGAGGATATTTTAGTTTTGATCAAAAAAATTTTATTTGTTGCGAATTTTCGTAAAATATGTTAATGCCACCTAAAAGAGGAACAGATAAGCTTTCCATCGAGCTCTTAGTCGAAGAAGTCGGTCAAAGGATGCAAGAGTTATAAGCAAAAAACTAATCGGTGGTCAACACGATTTCGTCCTACTGCCGATTCGTTTCGCAAAGTACTTTTCTATAATTCTAGTATTTAATGAAAAAAAATTAAACGAATTTTTTGTCCATGTAACAAACTATCAATTCTGAATAAAATGCCGCCCATTTATGCAATTAAAAAAATTTAAATGTCTCTTATTAGATAAGGAATATTTTCGTCTTATAAGGTACGTCTTCTTCAATTTCGAGGATATTTTAGTTTTGATCAAAAAAATTTTATTTGTTTCGAATTTTCGTAAAATATGTTAATGCCATCTGAAAGAAGAACACATAAGCTTTCCATCGAGCTCTTAGTCGAAAAAGTCGATCGAACGATGCAAGAGTTATAAGCAAAAAACTAATCGGTGGTCAACACGATTTCGTCCTACTGCCGATTCGTTTCGCAAAGTACTTTTCTATAATTCTAGTATTTAATGAAAAAAAATTAAACGAATTTTTTGTCCATGTAAAAAACTGAATAAAATGCCGCCCATTTATGCAATTAAAAAAATTTAAATGTCTCTTATTAGATAAGGCATATTTTCTTCTGATAAGGTACTTCTTCATCAATGATTTCGAGGATATTTTAGTTTTGATCAAATAAATTTTATTTCTTACGACTTTTCGTAAAATATGTTAATGCCACCGAAAAGAGGAACAGATAAGCTTTCCATCGAGCTCTTAGTCGAATAAGTCGGTCGAAGGATGCAAGAGTTATAAGCAAAAAACTAATCGGTGGTCAACACGATTTAGTTCTACTGCCGATTCGTTTCACAAAGTAATTTTCTATAATTCTAGTATTTAATGGAAAAAAATTAAACGAATTTTTTGTCCATATTAAAAACTATTAATTCTGAATAAAATGCCGCCCATTTATGTAATTAAAAAAATTTAAATGTCTCTTATTAGATAAGGCATATTTTCGTATGATAAGGTACTTCTTCTTCAATGATTTCAAAGATATTTTAGTTTTGATCAAAAAAATTTTATTTCTTACAACTTTTCGTAAAATATGTTAATGTCACCTAAAAGAGGAACAGATAAGCTTTCCATCGAGCTCTCAGTCGAAGAAGTCGGTCGAAGGATGCAAGAGTTATTAGCAAAAAACTATTATTCTAGTATTTAATGGCAAAAAATTAAACGAATTTTTTGTCCATGTAAAAAACTATCAATTCTGAATAAAATGCCGCCCATTTATGCATTAAAAAAAATTTAAATGTTTCTTATTAGATAAGGCATATTTTCGTCTGATAAGGTACTTCTTCTTCAATGATTTCGAGGATATTTTAGTTTTGATCAAAAAAATTTTATTTGTTGCGAATTTTCGTAAAATATGTTAATGCCATCTGAAAGAGGAACAGATAAGCTTTCCATCGAGCTCTTAGTCGAAGAAGTCGGTCAAAGGATGCAAGAGTTTTAAGCAAAAAACTAATCGGTGGTCAACACGATTTCGTCCTACTGCCGATTCGTTTCGCAAAGTACTTTTCTATAATTCTAGTATTTAATGAAAAAAAATTAAACGAATTTTTTGTCCATGTAACAAACTATCAATTCTGAATAAAATGCCGCCCATTTATGCAATTAAAAAAATTTAAATGTCTCTTATTAGATAAGGCATATTTTCGTCTTATAAGGTACGTCTTCTTCAATTTCGAGGATATTTTAGTTTTGATCAAAAAAATTTTATTTGTTGCGAATTTTCGTAAAATATGTTAATGCCATCTGAAAGAAGAACACATAAGCTTTCCATCGAGCTCTTAGACGAAGAAGTCGGTCAAAGGATGCAAGAGTTATAAGCAAAAAACTAATCGGTGGTCAACACGATTTCGTCCTACTGCCGATTCGTTTCGCAAAGTACTTTTCTATAATTCTAGCATTTAATGAAAAAAATTTAAAGGAATTTTTTGTCCATGTAAAAAACTGAATAAAATGCCGCCCATTTATGCAATTAAAAAAATTTAAATGTCTCTTATTAGATAAGGCATATTTTCGTCTGATAAGGTACTTCTTCTTCAATGATTTCGAAGATATTTTAGTTTTGATCAAAAAAATTTTATTTGTTGCGAATTTTCGTTAAATATTTTAATGCCACGTAAAAGTGGAACAGATAAGCTTTCCATCGAGCTCTTAGTCGAAAAAGTCGATCGAACGATGCAAGAGTTATAAGCAAAAAACTAATCGGTGGTCAACACGATTTCGTCCTACTGCCGATTCGTTTCGCAAAGGACTTTTCTATAATTCTAGTATTTAATGAAAAAAAATTAAACGAATTTTTTGTCCATGTAACAAACTATCAATTCTGAATAAAATGCCGCCCATTTATGCAATTAAAAAAATTTAAATGTCTCTTATTAGATAAGGTATATTTTCTTCTGATAAGGTACTTCTTCATCAATGATTTCGAGGATATTTTAGTTTTGATCAAATAAATTTTATTTCTTACGACTTTTCGTAAAATATGTTAATGCCACCGAAAAGAGGAACAGATAAGCTTTCCATCGAGCTCTTAGTCGAATAAGTCGGTCGAAGGATGCAAGAGTTATAAGCAAAAAACTTATCGGTGGTCAACACGATTTCGTCCTACTGCCGATTCGTTTCGCAAAGTACTTTTCTATAATTCTAGTATTTAATGAAAAAAAATTAAACGAATTTTTTGTCCATGTAACAAACTATCAATTCTGAATAAAATGCCGCCCATTTATGCAATTAAAAAAATTTAAATGTCTCTTATTAGATAAGGCATATTTTCGTCTTATAAGGTACGTCTTCTTCAATTTCGAGGATATTTTAGTTTTGATCAAAAAAATTTTATTTGTTGCGAATTTTCGTAAAATATGTTAATGCCATCTGAAAGAAGAACACATAAGCTTTCCATCGAGCTCTTAGTCGAAAAAGTCGATCGAACGATGCAAGAGTTATAAGCAAAAAACTAATCGGTGGTCAACACGATTTCGTCCTACTGCCGATTCGTTTCGCAAAGTACTTTTCTATAATTCTAGTATTTAATGAAAAAAATTTAAAGGAATTTTTTGTCCATGTAAAAAACTGAATAAAATGCCGCCCATTTATGCAATTAAAAAAATTTAAATGTCTCTTATTAGATAAGGCATATTTTCTTCTGATAAGGTACTTCTTCATCAATGATTTCGAGGATTTTTTAGTTTTGATCAAATAAATTTTATTTCTTACGACTTTTCGTAAAATATGTTAATGCCACCGAAAAGAGGAACAGATAAGCTTTCCATCGAGCTCTTAGTCGAATAAGTCGGTCGAAGGATGCAAGAGTTATAAGCAAAAAACTAATCGGTGGTCAACACGATTTAGTTCTACTGCCGATTCGTTTCACAAAGTAATTTTCTATAATTCTAGTATTTAATGGAAAAAAATTAAACGAATTTTTTGTCCATATTAAAAACTATTAATTCTGAATAAAATGCCGCCCATTTATGTAATTAAAAAAATTTAAATGACTCTTATTAGATAGGGCATATTTTCTTCTGATAAGGTACTTCTTCTTCAATGATTTCGAGGATATTTTAGTTTTGATCAAAAAAATTTTATTTCTTACGACTTTTCGTAAAAAATGTTAATCTCACCTAAAAGAGGAACAGATAAGCCTTCCATCGAGCTCTTAGTCGAAAAAGTCGATCGAAGGATGCAAGAGTTATAAGCAAAAAACTAATCGGTGGTCAACACGATTTCGTCCTACTGCCGATTCTTTTCGCAAAGTACTTTTCTATAATTCTAGTATTTAATGGGAAAAAATTAAACGAATTTTTTGTCCATGTAAAAAAATGAATAAAATGCCGCCCATTTATGCAATTAAAAAAATTTAAATGTCTCTTATTAGATAAGGCATATTTTCGTCTTATAAGGTACGTCTTCTTCAATTTCGAGGATATTTTAGTTTTGATCAAAAAAATTTTATTTGTTGCGAATTTTCGTAAAATATGTTAATGCCATCTGAAAGAAGAACACATAAGCTTTCCATCGAGCTCTTAGACGAAGAAGTCGGTCAAAGGATGCAAGAGTTATAAGCAAAAAACTAATCGGTGGTCAACACGATTTCGTCCTACTGCCGATTCGTTTCGCAAAGTACTTTTCTATAATTCTAGCATTTAATGAAAAAAATTTAAAGGAATTTTTTGTCCATGTCAAAAACTGAATAAAATGCCGCCCATTTATGCAATTAAAAAAATTTAAATGTCTCTTATTAGATAAGGCATATTTTCGTCTGATAAGGTACTTCTTCTTCAATGATTTCGAAGATATTTTAGTTTTGATCAAAAAAATTTTATTTGTTGCGAATTTTCGTTAAATATTTTAATGCCACGTAAAAGTGGAACAGATAAGCTTTCCATCGAGCTCTTAGTCGAAAAAGTCGATCGAACGATGCAAGAGTTATAAGCAAAAAACTAATCGGTGGTCAACACGATTTCGTCCTACTGCCGATTCGTTTCGCAAAGGACTTTTCTATAATTCTAGTATTTAATGAAAAAAAATTAAACGAATTTTTTGTCCATGTAACAAACTATCAATTCTGAATAAAATGCCGCCCATTTATGCAATTAAAAAAATTTAAATGTCTCTTATTAGATAAGGTATATTTTCTTCTGATAAGGTACTTCTTCATCAATGATTTCGAGGATATTTTAGTTTTGATCAAATAAATTTTATTTCTTACGACTTTTCGTAAAATATGTTAATGCCACCGAAAAGAGGAACAGATAAGCTTTCCATCGAGCTCTTAGTCGAATAAGTCGGTCGAAGGATGCAAGAGTTATAAGCAAAAAACTTATCGGTGGTCAACACGATTTCGTCCTACTGCCGATTCGTTTCGCAAAGTACTTTTCTATAATTCTAGTATTTAATGAAAAAAAATTAAACGAATTTTTTGTCCATGTAACAAACTATCAATTCTGAATAAAATGCCGCCCATTTATGCAATTAAAAAAATTTAAATGTCTCTTATTAGATAAGGCATATTTTCGTCTTATAAGGTACGTCTTCTTCAATTTCGAGGATATTTTAGTTTTGATCAAAAAAATTTTATTTGTTGCGAATTTTCGTAAAATATGTTAATGCCATCTGAAAGAAGAACACATAAGCTTTCCATCGAGCTCTTAGTCGAAAAAGTCGATCGAACGATGCAAGAGTTATAAGCAAAAAACTAATCGGTGGTCAACACGATTTCGTCCTACTGCCGATTCGTTTCGCAAAGTACTTTTCTATAATTCTAGTATTTAATGAAAAAAATTTAAAGGAATTTTTTGTCCATGTAAAAAACTGAATAAAATGCCGCCCATTTATGCAATTAAAAAAATTTAAATGTCTCTTATTAGATAAGGCATATTTTCTTCTGATAAGGTACTTCTTCATCAATGATTTCGAGGATATTTTAGTTTTGATCAAATAAATTTTATTTCTTACGACTTTTCGTAAAATATGTTAATGCCACCGAAAAGAGGAACAGATAAGCTTTCCATCGAGCTCTTAGTCGAATAAGTCGGTCGAAGGATGCAAGAGTTATAAGCAAAAAACTAATCGGTGGTCAACACGATTTAGTTCTACTGCCGATTCGTTTCACAAAGTAATTTTCTATAATTCTAGTATTTAATGGAAAAAAATTAAACGAATTTTTTGTCCATATTAAAAACTATTAATTCTGAATAAAATGCCGCCCATTTATGTAATTAAAAAAATTTAAATGACTCTTATTAGATAGGGCATATTTTCTTCTGATAAGGTACTTCTTCTTCAATGATTTCGAGGATATTTTAGTTTTGATCAAAAAAATTTTATTTCTTACGACTTTTCGTAAAAAATGTTAATCTCACCTAAAAGAGGAACAGATAAGCCTTCCATCGAGCTCTTAGTCGAAAAAGTCGATCGAAGGATGCAAGAGTTATAAGCAAAAAACTAATCGGTGGTCAACACGATTTCGTCCTACTGCCGATTCTTTTCGCAAAGTACTTTTCTATAATTCTAGTATTTAATGGGAAAAAATTAAACGAATTTTTTGTCCATGTAAAAAAATGAATAAAATGCCGCCCATTTATGCAATTAAAAAAATTTAAATGTCTCTTATTAGATAAGGCATATTTTCGTCTTATAAGGTACGTCTTCTTCAATTTCGAGGATATTTTAGTTTTGATCAAAAAAATTTTATTTGTTGCGAATTTTCGTAAAATATGTTAATGCCATCTGAAAGAAGAACACATAAGCTTTCCATCGAGCTCTTAGACGAAGAAGTCGGTCAAAGGATGCAAGAGTTATAAGCAAAAAACTAATCGATTTCGTCCTACTGCCGATTCGTTTCGCAAAGTACTTTTCTATAATTCTAGTATTTAATGAAAAAAATTTAAAGGAATTTTTTGTCCATGTAAAAAACTGAATAAAATGCCGCCCATTTATGCAATTAAAAAAATTTAAATGTCTCTTATTAGATAAGGCATATTTTCGTCTGATAAGGTACTTCTTCTTCAATGATTTCGAAGATATTTTAGTTTTGATCAAAAAAATGTTATTTGTTGCGAATTTTCGTTAAATATTTTAATGCCACGTAAAAGTAGAACAGATAAGCTTTCCATCGAGCTCTTAGTCGAAAAAGTCGATCGAACGATGCAAGAGTTATAAGCAAAAAACTAATCGGTGGTCAACACGATTTCATCCTACTGCCGATTCGTTTCGCAAAGGACTTTTCTATAATTCTAGTATTTAATGAAAAAAAATTAAACGAATTTTTTGTCCATATTAAAAACTATTAATTCTGAATAAAATGCCGCCCATTTATGTAATTAAAAAAATTTAAATGACTCTTATTAGATAGGGCATATTTTCTTCTGATAAGGTACTTCTTCTTCAATGATTTCGAGGATATTTTAGTTTTGATCAAAAAAATTTTATTTCTTACGACTTTTCGTAAAAAATGTTAATCTCACCTAAAAGAGGAACAGATAAGCCTTCCATCGAGCTCTTAGTCGAAAAAGTCGATCGAAGGATGCAAGAGTTATAAGCAAAAAACTAATCGGTGGTCAACACGATTTCGTCCTACTGCCGATTCTTTTCGCAAAGTAATTTTCTATAATTCTAGTATTTAATGGAAAAAATTAAACGAATTTTTTGTCCATATTAAAAACTATTAATTCTGAATAAAATGCCGCCCATTTATGCAATTAAAAAAATTTAAATGACTCTTATTAGATAGGGCATATTTTCGTCTGATAAGGTACTTCTTCTTCAATGATTTCGAGGATATTTTAGTTTTGATCAAAAAAATTTTATTTCTTACGACTTTTCGTAAAATATGTTAATGCTATCTGAAAGAGGAACAGATAAGCTTTCCATCGAGCTCTTAGTCGAAAAAGTCGATCGAACGATGCAAGAGTTATAAGCAAAAAACTAATCGGTGGTCAACACGATTTCGTCCTACTGCCGATTCTTTTCGCAAAGTACTTTTCTATAATTCTAGTATTTAATGGGAAAAAATTAAACGAATTTTTTGTCCATGTAAAAAACTGAATAAAATGCCGCCCATTTATGCAATTAAAAAAATTTAAATGTCTCTTATTAGATAAGGCATATTTTCGTATGATAAGGTACTTCTTCTTCAATGATTTCAAAGATATTTTGGTTTTGATCAAAAAAATTTTATTTCTTACAACTTTTCGAAAAATATGTTAATGTCACCTAAAAGAGGAACAGATAATCTTTCCATCGAGCTCTTAGTCGAAGAAGTCGGTCGAAGGATGCAAGAGTTATTAGCAAAAAACTAGTCGGTGGTCAACACGTTTCCGTCCTATTGCCGATTCTTTTCGCAAAGTACTTTTCTATTATTCTAGTATTTAATGGCAAAAAATTAAACGAATTTTTTGTCCATGTAAAAAACTGAATTAAATGCCGCCCATTTATGCAATTAAAAAAATTTAAATGTCTCTTATTAGATAAGGCATATTTTCGTCTGATAAGGTACTTCTTCTTCAATGATTTCGATGATATTTTAGTTTTGATCAAAAAAATTTTATTTCTTACGACTTTTCGTAAAATATATTCATGCCATCTGACAGAGGAACAGATAAGCTCTCCATCGAGCTCTTAGTCGAAGAAGTCGGTCGAAGGATGCAAGAGTTATGAGCAAAAAACTAATCGGTGGTCAACACGATTCCGTCCTATTGCCGATTCTTTTCGCAAAGTACTTTTGTATAATTCTAGTATTTAATGGGAAAAAATTAAACGAATTTTTTGTCCATGTAAAAAACTGAATAAAATGCCGCCCATTTATGCAATTAAAAAAATTTAAATGTCTCTTATTAGATAAGGCATATTTTCTTCTGATCAGGTACTTCTTCATCAATGATTTCGAGGATATTTTAGTTTTGATCAAAAAAATTGTATTTCTTGCGACTTTTCATAAAATATGTTAATGCCATCTGAAAGAGGAACAGATAAGCTTTCCATCGAGCTCTTAGTGGAAGAAGTCGGTCAAAGGATGCAAGAGTTATTAGCAAAAAACTAAATGGTGGTCAACACGATTCCGTCCTATTGCCGATTCTTTTCGGAAAGTACTTTTCTATAATTCTAGTATTTAATGGGAAAAAATTAAACGAATTTTTTGTCCATGTAAAAAACTAAATAAAATGCCGCCCATTTATGCAATTAAAAAAATTTAAATGTCTCTTATTAGATAAGGAATATTTTCTTCTGATAAGGTACTTCTTCATCAATGATTTCGAGGATATTTTAGTTTTGATCAAAAAAATTTTATTTCTTACAACTTTTCGTAAAATATGTTAATGCCACCTAAAAGAGGAATAGATAAGCTTTCCATCGAGCTCTTAGTCGAAGAAGTCGGTCGAAGGATGCAAGAGTTATTAGCAAAAAACTAATCGGTGGTCAACACGTTTCCGTCCTATTGCCGATTCTTTTCGCAAAGTACTTTTCTATTATTCTAGTATTTAATGGTAAAAAATTAAACGAATTTTTTGTCCATGTAAAAAACTGAATAAAATGCCGGCCATTTATGCAATTAAAAAAATTTAAATGTCTCTTATTATGTAAGGCATATTTTCGTCTGATAAGGTACTTCTTCTTCAATGATTTCGAAGATATTTTAGTTTTGATCAAAAAAATTGTATTTCTTATGACTTTTCGTAAAATATATTAATGCCATCTGAAAGAGGAACAGATAAGCTTTCCATCGAGCTCTTAGTCGAAGAAGTCGGTCGAAGGATGCAAGAGTTATGAGCAAAAAACTAATCGGTGGTCAACACGATTTCGTCCTACTGCCGATTCGTTTCGCAAAGGACTTTTCTATAATTCTAGTATTTAATGAAAAAAAATTAAACGAGTTTTTTGTCCATGTAACAAACTATCAATTCTGAATAAACCACCGCCCATTTATGCAATTAAAAAAATTTAAATGTCTCTTATTAGATAAGGCATATTTTCTTCTGATAAGATACTTCTTCATCAATGATTTCGGGGATATTTTAGTTTCGATCAAAAAATTTTTATTTGTTGCGAATTTTCGTAAAATATGTTAATGCAATTTGAAAGAGGAACAGATAAGCTTTCCATCGAGCTCTTAGTCGAAGAAGTCGGTCAAAGGATGCAAGAGTTATAAGCAAAAAACTAATCGGTGGTCAACACGATTTCGTCCTACTGCCGATTCGTTTCGCAAAGTACTTTTCTATAATTCTAGTATTTAATGAAAAAAAATTAAAGGAATTTTTTGTCCATGTAAAAAACTGAATAAAATGCCGCCCATTTATGCAATTAAAAAAATTTAAATGTCTCTTATTAGATAAGGCATATTTTCGTCTCATAAGGTACTTCTTCTTCAATGATTTTGAAGATATTTTAGTTTTGATCAAAAAAATTTTATTTGTTGCGAATTTTCGTTAAATATTTTAATGCCACATAAAAGTGGAACAGATAAGCTTTCCATCGAGCTCTTAGTCGAAAAAGTCGATCGAACGATGCAAGAGTTATAAGCAAAAAACTAATCGGTGGTCAACACGATTTCGTCCTACTGCCGATTCGTTTCGCAAAGGACTTTTCTATAACTCTAGTATGTAATGAAAAAAAATTAAACGAATTTTTTGTCCATGTAAAAATCTATTAATTCTGAATAAAATGCCGCCCATTTATGCAATTAAAAAAATTTAAATGTCTCTTATTAGATAGGGCATATTTTCTTCTGATAAGGTTCTTCTTCTTCAATGATTTCGAGGATATTTTAGTTTTGATCAAAAAAATTTTATTTCTTACGACTTTTCGTAAAAAATGTTAATCTCACCTAAAAGAGGAACAGATAAGCTTTCCATCGAGCTCTTAGTCGAAAAAGTCGATCGAAGGATGCAAGAGTTATAAGCAAAAAACTAATCGGTGGTCAACACGATTTCGTCCTACTGCCGATTCGTTTCGCAAAGGACTTTTCTATAACTCTAGTATGTAATGAAAAAAAATTAAACGAATTTTTTGTCCATGTAAAAATCTATTAATTCTGAATAAAATGCCGCCCATTTATGCAATTAAAAAATATTTAAATGTCTCTTATTAGATAAGGCATATTTTCGTATGATAAGGTACTTCTTCTTCAATGATTTCAAAGATATTTTAGTTTTGATCAAAAAAATTTTATTTCTTACAACTTTTCGTAAAATATGTTAATGCCACCTAAAAGAGGAACAGATAAGCTTTCCATCGAGCTCTTAGTCGAAGAAGTCGGTCGAAGGATGCAAGAGTTATTAGCAAAAAACTAATCGGTGGTCAACACGTTTCCGTCCTATTGCCGATTCTTTTCTCAAAGTACTTTTCTATTATTCTAGTATTTAATGGTAAAAAATTAAACGAATTTTTTGTCCATGTAAAAAACTGAATTAAATGCCGCCCATTTAAGCAATTAAAAAAATTTAAATGTCTCTTATTAGATAAGGCATATTTTCTTCTGATAAGGTACTTCTTCATCAATGATTTCGAGGATATTTTAGTTTTGATCAAAAAAATTGTATTTCTTGCGACTTTTCATAAAATATTTTAATGCCATCTGAAAGAGGAACAGATAAGCTTTCCATCGAGCTCTTAGTGGAAGAAGTCGGTCAAAGGATGCAAGAGTTATTAGCAAGAAACTAAATGGTGGTCAACACGATTCCGTCCTATTGCCGATTCTTTTCGCAAAGTACTTTTCTATAATTCGAGTATTTAATGGGAAAAAATTAAACGAATTTTTTGTCCATGTAAAATCTGAATAAAATGCCGGCCATTTATGCAATTAAAAAAATTTAAATGTCTCTTATTAGATAAGGCATATTTTCTTCTGATAAGGTACTTCTTCATCAATGATTTCGAGGATATTTTAGTTTTGATCAAAAAAATTTTATTTCTTACAACTTTTCGTAAAATAAGTTAATGCCATCTGAAAGAGGAACAGATAAGCTTTCCATCGAGCTCTTAGTCGAAGAAGTCGGTCAAAGGATGCAAGAGTTAAAAGCAAAAAACTAATCGGTGGTCAACACGATTCCGTCGTACTGCCGATTGTTTTCGCAAAGTAATTTTCTATAATTCTAGTATTAATGGAAAAATATTAAACGAATTTTTTGTCCATGTAAAAAACTATCAATTCAGAATTAAATGGCGCCCATTTATGCAATTAAAAAAATTTAAATGTCTCTTATTAGATAAGGCATATTTTCTTCTGATAAGATACTTCTTCATCAATGATTTCGGGGATATTTTAGTTTTGATCAAAAAAATTTTATTTGTTGCGAATTTTCGTAAAATATGTTAATGCCATCTGAAAGAGGAACACATAAGCTTTCCATCGAGCTCGTAGTCGAAGAAGTCGGTCAAAGGATGCAAGAGTTATAAGCAAAAAACTAATCGATTTCGTCCTACTGCCGATTCGTTTCGCAAAGTACTTTTCTATAATTCTAGTATTTAATGAAAAAAAATTCAAGGAATTTTTTGTCCATGTAAAAAACTGAATAAAATGCCGCCCATTTATGCAATTAAAAAAATTTAAATGTCTCTTATTAGATAAGGCATATTTTCGTCTGATAAGGTACTTCTTCTTCAATGATTTCGAAGATATTTTAGTTTTGATCAAAAAAATTTTATTTGTTGCGAATTTTCGTTAAATATTTTAATGCCACGTAAAAGTGGAACAGATAAGCTTTCCATCGAGCTCTTAGTCGAAAAAGTCGATCGAATGATGCAAGAGTTATAAGCAAAAAACTAATCGGTGGTCAACACGATTTCGTCCTACTGCCGATTCGTTTCGCAAAGGACTTTTCTATAATTCTAGTATTTAATGAAAAAAAATTAAACGAATTTTTTGTCCATGTAACAAACTATCAATTCTGAATAAAATGCCGCCCATTTATGCAATTAAAAAAATTTAAATGTCTCTTATTAGATAAGGCATATTTTCTTCTGATAAGGTACTTCTTCATCAATGATTTCGAGGATATTTTAGTTTTGATCAAATAAATTTTATTTCTTACGACTTTTCGTAAAATATGTTAATGCCACCGAAAAGAGGAACAGATAAGCTTTCCATCGAGCTCTTAGTCGAATAAGTCGGTCGAAGGATGCAAGAGTTATAAGCAAAAAACTAATCGGTGGTCAACACGATTTCGTCCTACTGCCGATTCTTTTCGCAAAGTACTTTTCTATAATTCTAGTATTTAATGGGAAAAAATTAAACGAATTTTTTGTCCATGTAAAAAACTGAATAAAATGCCGCCCATTTATGCAATTAAAAAAATTTAAATGTCTCTTATTAGATAAGGCATATTTTCGTATGATAAGGTACTTCTTCTTCAATGATTTCAAAGATATTTTAGTTTTGATCAAAAAAATTTTATTTCTTACAACTTTTCGTAAAATATGTTAATGCCACCTAAAAGAGGAACAGATAAGCTTTCCATCGAGCTCTTAGTCGAAGAAGTCGGTCGAAGGATGCAAGAGTTATTAGCAAAAAACTAGTCGGTGGTCAACACGTTTCCGTCCTATTGCCGATTCTTTTCGCAAAGTACTTTTCTATTATTCTAGTATTTAATGGGAAAAAATTAAACGAATTTTTTGTCCATGTAAAAAACTGAATTAAATGCCGCCCATTTATGCAATTAAAAAAATTTAAATGTCTCTTATTAGATAAGGCATATTTTCTTCTGATAAGGTACTTCTTCATCAATGATTTCGAGGATATTTTAGTTTTGATCAAAAAAATTGTATTTCTTGCGACTTTTCATAAAATATTTTAATGCCATCTGAAAGAGGAACAGATAAGCTTTCCATCGAGCTCTTAGTGGAAGAAGTCGGTCAAAGGATGCAAGAGTTATTAGCAAGAAACTAAATGGTGGTCAACACGATTCCGTCCTATTGCCGATTCTTTTCGCAAAGTACTTTTCTATAATTCTAGTATTTAATGGGAAAAAATTAAACGAATTTTTTGTCCATGTAAAAAACTGAATAAAATGCCGGCCATTTATGCAATTAAAAAAATTTAAATGTCTCTTATTAGATAAGGCATATTTTCTTCTGATAAGGTACTTCTTCATCAATGATTTCGAGGATATTTTAGTTTTGATCAAAAAAATTTTATTTCTTACAACTTTTCGTAAAATAAGTTAATGCCATCTGAAAGAGGAACAGATAAGCTTTCCATCGAGCTCTTAGTCGAAAAACTCGATCGAACGATGCAAGAGTTATAAGCAAAAAACTAATCGGTGGTCAACAAGATTTCGTCCTACTGCCGATTCGTTTCGCAAAGGACTTTTCTATAATTCTAGTATTTAATGAAAAAAAAATAAACGAATTTTTTGTCTATGTAACAAGCTATCAATTCTGAATAAAATGCCACCCATTTATGCAATAAAAAAAATTTAAATGTCTCTTATTAGATAAGGCATATTTTCTTCTGATAAGGTATTTCTTCATCAATGATTTCGGGGATATTTTAGTTTTGATCCAAAAAATTTTATTTCTTACATTTTTTCGTAAAATATGTTAATGCCACCTAAGAAAGGAACAGATAAGCTTTCAATCGAGCTCTTAAACGAAAAAGTCGATCGAAGGATGCAAGAGTTATAAGCAAAAAACTAATCGGTGGTCAACACGTTTCCGTCCTATTGCCGATTCTTTTCGCAAAGTACTTTTTTATAATTCTAGTATATAATGGGAAAAATTAAACGAATTTTTAGTCCATGTAAAAAACTATTGAGGGGTTACATGGGTTTCGTTGGTTCAAAAAAAAAAAAAATTTTTTTTTTTCACTTATTAATTTCTACAACATCTCAATAATATTATTCTAAATTTTCAAGTCGATCCGAATAATAGTTTCGAAGACACAGCCTTTGGAAGGTGCGCGCTCCAAGTCACTTTTATTGTTACGCAAAACTTTAAACGCGTTTTTCTCGTAACTGTGTTTTTAAAGTCGGTTGTCAAAATTTCTCGAAAACTACTCAACCGATCTTGATGAAATTTTACACACGTATTTGAGATACAATTTACTCGTGCTTGAACGAAGGATTTTGTTTTTTTTCAATTTCAACTATTAAAAAAAAAAAAAATTCGTAACGCATAGAAGGAGGGGAGGGGGACCCTATAAAGTATATATATTCTTGATCAGAATGACAAGACGAATTGATATAGCCCTGTCTGTCCGTCCGTCCGTCCGTCCTCACCAATGGTTCTCGAAAACTATAAGAGCTAGAGACTAGGAATTTGGTGGATAGACTCGTGAGGTCAAACGCTAGATCAAGTTTGAAGGATTTTTTGCCACGCCCACTCCTTGCCGCCCATCGAGCACCACCCATTTTTTCAAAAGGCTGTAGCTCGAAAACCTGATGAGTTAGAAACATGAAAATGAGTATGTAGACTCAGTATGTATAGCTCTACAAAACTGCTTACCACATTTTTCCCCCTCCCCTTCGTTTCCCCCCAAAAAGTTGTTTTCTTAAAATTGCTGTAATGAATAATGCTGAAATTTTGTATGCAAACTCAGTAAACATACCTTTTTAAAACTGCATACCACAAACTTTCATTTTTAACGCTGTGTGACAACGCAAAGATAAACAAGTTGAAATTTGGCATAAATTGCGCTTTGAACACTGCTTTATCCTATTTGTAACAAAAACCGTACTTAACACTGCGAAAACTATTAAAGCTAGAGACTTGAAATTTGGAAGATAGACTCGTGTGGTCGAACACTAGATCAAGTTTGAAGGAATTTTTGCCACGCCCATTCCTACCCGCCCATCGAGCACAACAAAAATTAATTTTTTTTTTTTTTGTTTTCGTTATTGGGCCATATCGGTTTTGTTTTTTATATATTTGAAAAGCGGGTTATATAGGCCGATTTATTTTTTATTTTTAAATTATTTTACATTAATAATTTGTCCTTAATCCTCCTACGCGTTTCGGCAAACATATCTTGCCTTCTTCAGGGAGTCTGCTTACAATTTTTTTCTATAAAACATACCTTTGTTGATTACACAAAAACATAGAAAAACAATTAAACATTTACACACCTCATATTTACGGCTATTCTAAATCTCTGTTGATCAGTGTCGTCATATTATTTCCTATTATTGCACTATTTTCCTTCATTATTGTCATATCTCGTCAGTTTTTTCGTCTAAATTTTGTTTTGTCCACTGCGATTGAAGCCGCATATATGAAACTAGTTTGTTCTGTGTCTTCTTTATGGTTTATTGCTTTGTCCCCCCTCTGTTGAATACGTAGGCTTTCTAGTGTCATTCGCGTTCTCTCTCTTCTCTCTACGTCTAATATCTTTGCATTGTCAAAATCTGCCGTGTGTCCAGTTGTTGTTATGTGTTGTGCTAGTGCTGTGTTTGTTTTGCACTTCTTCACGTCCCCTTTATGCTCTGTCATTCTTATGTTCAGCGCGCGTTTTGTTGTCCCCACATACACTCCGTCACATCGTTCACCTTCTTTTCCTTTACATTTAATTTCGTAGACCACATTTTGTATATTGTTTTTGTCGACCTTGTCTTTCGTGTTTGTAAACATAGACCGTATATTAGTATGTGCCTTGTATGCATATTTAAAATTGGTGATCTCTTTTGGCATAATTTTATCCAATGTTTCCTTGTTTGTCAGTTTTTCTACATACGGAACGCTGATGTACATTTTATCGTCATTATTTGTTTTGTTTTTGTCTGTCCTTTTCATGGTCACCTTTGTAATTAGATCATCGATCAGCCGCTCTGGAAAGTTATTTTTGGTCATCATTGTTTTGATTTTAATGTACGTGCTTGGTTTGTATATAGTGTCTGTTAGTGCATAAGCTTTTGTTATTATATTTTTGACTGTGTTGATTTTTTGATTTCGGGGTTGATTAGAATAAAAATTCATTATTCGTCCAGAGGCAATTCCTTTTGTATACCAGTCAAAAATTATTTTTCCATTTTGTTTTTCTATTTTAGCGTCCAAGTAGGCTATTTTATTGTCTTTTTCAGTCTCTAACGTAAATTGAATTCTCGTGTGTTGCTGGTTTAATGTGTCCAAAATCGTTTGTGCATCTCTTTCTTTTATAATGCAGAAAATGTCGTCAACGTATTTCGACAAATGTTTGATATATATGTTCTTTTTTGCCAAACTCTCAATTGCCATGTCTAATATTTTGTCCAGAATTATGGTCGCAATCGTTGGTGATATCGGATTGCCCATTGGCATACCGAAAATTTGGTTATATATAATCTTGTTGTATGACAAATAGTTATTCTCATTTAAGATGAATTTGAGAATTTCTTTGAATTCTTGTCGTGGTATTTTTGTATGTTTTTCTATTTCCCCCCATCTTTCCATTATGTTTTGGATAGCCATGTTGGTCGGTATATTCGTAAATAATGACACTACATCAAATGATGCTAGTATCTCATCTTCGTTCAATTTTATGTTTTCCAATTTCGTTTTTAGTTGCATTGTATTTTGTATATTGTATGTCTCTGATGTGATGTGTTTGATGATGTCCCCTATATGCTTTGCTAGTTTGTAGCATGGTACCTTAACCGAAGATGATATTGGTCTAAGTGGTATGCCTTCCTTATGTATTTTCGGTAGTCCGTATATCCGTGGTGCGAGTCCTCCTGAACAGTACAGTCGTAGCTTTAATCCTTTGTCAATGTAGTTATTTTCACACGAGAATTCAATTTACGTTAGAGACTGAAAAAGACAATAAAATAGCCTACTTGGACGCTAAAATAGAAAAACAAAATGGAAAAATAATTTTTGACTGGTATACAAAAGGAATTGCCTCTGGACGAATAATGAATTTTTATTCTAATCAACCCCGAAATCAAAAAATCAACACAGTCAAAAATATAATAACAAAAGCTTATGCACTAACAGACACTATATACAAACCAAGCACGTACATTAAAATCAAAACAATGATGACCAAAAATAACTTTCCAGAGCGGCTGATCGATGATCTAATTACAAAGGTGACCATGAAAAGGACAGACAAAAACAAAACAAATAATGACGATAAAATGTACATCAGCGTTCCGTATGTAGAAAAACTGACAAACAAGGAAACATTGGATAAAATTATGCCAAAAGAGATCACCAATTTTAAATATGCATACAAGGCACATACTAATATACGGTCTATGTTTACAAACACGAAAGACAAGGTCGACAAAAACAATATACAAAATGTGGTCTACGAAATTAAATGTAAAGGAAAAGAAGGTGAACGATGTGACGGAGTGTATGTGGGGACAACAAAACGCGCGCTGAACATAAGAATGACAGAGCATAAAGGGGACGTGAAGAAGTGCAAAACAAACACAGCACTAGCACAACACATAACAACAACTGGACACACGGCAGATTTTGACAATGCAAAGATATTAGACGTAGAGAGAAGAGAGAGAACGCGAATGACACTAGAAAGCCTACGTATTCAACAGAGGGGGGACAAAGCAATAAACCATAAAGAAGACACAGAACAAACTAGTTTCATATATGCGGCTTCAATCGCAGTGGACAAAACAAAATTTAGACGAAAAAACTGACGAGATATGACAATAATGAAGGAAAATAGTGCAATAATAGGAAATAATATGACGACACTGATCAACAGAGATTTAGAATAGCCGTAAATATGAGGTGTGTAAATGTTTAATTGTTTTTCTATGTTTTTGTGTAATCAACAAGGGTATGTTTTATAGAAAAAAATTGTAAGCAGACTCCCTGAAGAAGGCAAGATATGTTTGCCGAAACGCGTAGGAGGATTAAGGACAAATTATTAATGTAAAATAATTTAAAAATAAAAAATAAATCGGCCTATATAACCCGCTTTTCAAATATATAAAAAAAAAATTAATTTTTTTCTTAAAATTGCTGTATCTCCTAAAGTATAAAGAATACAATGCTGAAATTTTGTATGCAAACTCAGATAACATACCTTTTTAAAACTGCATACAACAAACTACCACTTTCCCGGCAAAGACCAACACACTAAAATTTTGCAGCAATGCACAAAATCCGTACTAAAGCGCCATCTAATGGCAACATTGCACTGTGAGCCCTGCCTCACTATTAGCAAATACACAAACCATATCGTGGTACACTGCTTTTGCTGTCGGCGAATGTTTAACGTGTTATCAATATAGGTGTGTGTACAGGGTATTATATAGTTGAGAATACTCAACAATACCGCCCTTACTGGTTTGTTTTTCCTTTTAAATCATCCTGTCAGGAGTTATGCTGACAACGCGGAGGCATCTTTTTTTAGAAGGGTCACCGAATATGACGTCACAGTGGCGAAGTTTTAATTTTTTTTTTTTCGAAAATTTCAGAAAATATTCTTAAAATGTGTATCTTCAAGACAGAAAAAAGTTTGAATTAAATAAATAATTTTTTATAGTAAAAAAAAATTCTTGAAAATAGGCCTTTTTTTTACACGACGAAACCCATGTAACCCCTTAATTCTGAATAAAATGCCGCCCATTTATGCAATAAAAAAAATTTTAAGTGTCTCTTATTAGATAAGGCATATTTTCTTCTGATAAGGTATTTCTTCATCAATGATTTCGAGGATATTTTAGTTTTGATCAAAAAAATTTTATTTCTTACATTTTTTCGTAAAATATGTTAATGCCACCTAAAAGAGGAACAGATAAGCTTTCCATCGAGCTCTTAAACGAAAAAGTCGATCGAAGGATGCAAGAGTTATAAGCAAAAAACTAATCGGTGGTCAACACGTTTCCGTCCTATTGCCGATTCTTTTCGCAAAGTACTTTTCTAAAATTCTAGTATTTAATGGGAAAAAATTAAACGAATTTTATGTCCATGTAAAAAACTAAATAAAATGCCGCCCATTTATGCCATTAAAAAAATTTAAATGTCTCTTATTAGATTAGGCATATTTTCGTCTGATAAGGTACTTCTTCTTCAATGATTTCGAAGATATTTTAGTTTTGATCACAAAAATTTTATTTCTTACAACTTTTCGTAAAATATGTTAATGCCACCTAAAAGAGGAACAGATAAGCTTTCCATCGAGCTCTTAAACGAAAAAGTCGATCGAAGGATGCAAGAGTTATTAGCAAAAAACTAATCGGTGGTCAAGACGATTCCGTCGTACTGCCGATTCCTTTTCGCAAAGTACTTTTCTATTATTCTAGTATTTAATGCAAAAAATTAAACGAATTTTTAGTCCAGGTAAAAAACTATTAATTCTGAATAAAATGCTGCTCATTTATGCAATTAAAAAAATTTAAATGTCTCTTATTAGATAAGGCATATTTTCGTCTGATAAGGTACTTCTTCTTCAATGATTTCGAGGATATTTTAGTTTTGATCAAAAAAATTTTGTTTCTTGCAACTTTTCGTAAAATATGTTAAAGCCACCTTAAAGAGGAACAGAAAAGCTTTCCATCGAGCTCTTAGTCGAAGAAGTCGGACGAAAGATGCAAGAGTTATTAGCAAAAAACTAATCGGTGGTCAACACGTTTCCGTCCTATTGCCGATTCTTTTCGCAAAGTACTTTTTTATAATTCTAGTATATAATGGGAAAAAATTAAACGAATTTTTAGTCCATGTAAAAAACTATTAACTCTGAATAAAATGCCGCTCATTTATGCAATTAAAAAAGTTTAAGTGTCTTTTATTAGATAAGGCATATTTTCGTCTTATAAGGTACTTCTTCATCAATGATTTCGAGGATATTTTAGTTTTGATCAAAAAAAATTTAATTCTTACAACTTTTCGTAAAATATGTTAATGCTACCTAAAAGAGGAACAGATAAGCTTTCCATCGACCTCTTAAACGAAAAAGTCGATCGAAGGATGTAAGAGTTATAAGCAACAAACTAATCGGTGGTCAACACGTTTCCGTCCTATTGCCGATTCTTTTCGCAAAGTACTTTTCTAAAATTCTAGTATTTAATGGGAAAAAATTAAACGAATTTTATGTCCATGTAAAAAACTAAATAAAATGCCGCCCATTTATGCCATTAAAAAAATTTAAATGTCTCTTATTAGATTAGGCATATTTTCGTCTGATAAGGTACTTCTTCTTCAATGATTTCGAAGATATTTTAGTTTTGATCACAAAAATTTTATTTCTTACAACTTTTCGTAAAATATGTTAATGCCACCTAAAAGAGGAACAGATAAGCTTTCCATCGAGCACTTAGTTGAAGAAGTCGGTCGAAGGAGACAAGAGTTATTAGCAAAAAACTAATCGGTGGTCAACACGATTCCGTCGTACTGCCGATTCTTTTCGCAAAGTACTTTTTTATAATTCTAGTATTTAACGGGAAAAAATTAAACGAATTTTATGTCCATGTAAAAAACTGAATAAAATGTCGCCCATTTATGCAATTAAAAAATTTAAATGTCTCTTATTAGATAAGGCATATTTTCGTCTGATAAGGTACTTCTTCTTCAATGATTTCGAAGATATTTTAGTTTTGATCACAAAAATTTTATTTCTTACAACTTTTCGTAAAATATGTTAATGCCACCTAAAAGAGGAACAGATAAGCTTTCCATCGAGCTCTTAGTTGAAGAAGTCGGTCGAAGGAGGCAAGAGTTATTAGCAAAAAACTAATCGGTGGTTAACACGATTCCGTCGTACTGCCGATTCTTTTCGCAAAGTACTTTTCTATAATTCTAGTATATAATGGGAAAAAATTAAACGAATTTTTCGTCCATGTAAAAAACTTTTAATTCTGAATAAAATGCTGCTCATTTATGCAATTAAAAAAAATTTAAGTGTCTCTTATTAGATAAGGCATATTTTCGTCTTATAAGGTACTTCTTTTTCAATGATTTCGAGGATATTTTAGTTTTGATGAAAAAAATTTTATTTCTTACGACTTTTCGTAAAATATGTTAATGCCACCTAAAAGAGGAACAGATAAGCTTTCCATCGAGCTCTTAGTCGAAAAAGTCGATCGAACGATGCAAGAGTTATAAGCTAAAAACTAATCGGTGGTCAACACGATTTCGTCCTACTGCCGATTCGTTTCGTTTTCTATAATTCTAGTATATAATGGGAAAAAATTAAACGAATTTTTAGTCCATGTAAAAAACTTTTAATTCTGAATAAAATGCTGCTCATTTATGCAATTAAAAAAAATTTAAGTGTCTCTTATTAGATAAGGCATATTTTCGTCTTATAAGGTACTTCTTTTTCAATGATTTCGAGGATATTTTAGTTTTGATGAAAAAAATTTTATTTCTTACGACTTTTCGTAAAATATGTTAATGCCACCTAAAAGAGGAACAGATAAGCTTTCCATCGACCTCTTAAACGAAAAAGTCGATCGAAGGATGTAAGAGTTATAAGCAACAAACTAATCGGTGGTCAACACGTTTCCGTCCTATTGCCGATTCTTTTCGCAAAGTACTTTTCTAAAATTCTAGTATTTAATGGGAAAAAATTAAACGAATTTTATGTCCATGTAAAAAACTAAATAAAATGCCGCCCATTTATGCCATTAAAAAAATTTAAATGTCTCTTATTAGATTAGGCATATTTTCGTCTGATAAGGTACTTCTTCTTCAATGATTTCGAAGATATTTTAGTTTTGATCAAAAAAATTTTGTTTCTTGCAACTTTTCGTAAAATATGTTAAAGCCACCTTAAAGAGGAACAGAAAAGCTTTCCATCGAGCTCTTAGTCGAAGAAGTCGGACGAAAGATGCAAGAGTTATTAGCAAAAAACTAATCGGTGGTCAACACGTTTCCGTCCTATTGCCGATTCTTTTCGCAAAGTACTTTTTATAATTCTAGTATATAATGGGAAAAAATTAAACGAATTTTTAGTCCATGTAAAAAACTATTAACTCTGAATAAAATGCCGCTCATTTATGCAATTAAAAAAGTTTAAGTGTCTTTTATTAGATAAGGCATATTTTCGTCTTATAAGGTACTTCTTCATCAATGATTTCGAGGATATTTTAGTTTTGATCAAAAAAAATTTAATTCTTACAACTTTTCGTAAAATATGTTAATGCTACCTAAAAGAGGAACAGATAAGCTTTCCATCGACCTCTTAAACGAAAAAGTCGATCGAAGGATGTAAGAGTTATAAGCAACAAACTAATCGGTGGTCAACACGTTTCCGTCCTATTGCCGATTCTTTTCGCAAAGTACTTTTCTAAAATTCTAGTATTTAATGGGAAAAAATTAAACGAATTTTATGTCCATGTAAAAAACTAAATAAAATGCCGCCCATTTATGCCATTAAAAAAATTTAAATGTCTCTTATTAGATTAGGCATATTTTCGTCTGATAAGGTACTTCTTCTTCAATGATTTCGAAGATATTTTAGTTTTGATCACAAAAATTTTATTTCTTACAACTTTTCGTAAAATATGTTAATGCTACCTAAAAGAGGAACAGATAGCTTTCCATCGACCTCTTAAACGAAAAAGTCGATCGAAGGATGTAAGAGTTATAAGCAACAAACTAATCGGTGGTCAACACGTTTCCGTCCTATTGCCGATTCTTTTCGCAAAGTACTTTTCTAAAATTCTAGTATTTAATGGGAAAAAATTAAACGAATTTTATGTCCATGTAAAAAACTAAATAAAATGCCGCCCATTTATGCCATTAAAAAAATTTAAATGTCTCTTATTAGATTAGGCATATTTTCGTCTGATAAGGTACTTCTTCTTCAATGATTTCGAAGATATTTTAGTTTTGATCACAAAAATTTTATTTCTTACAACTTTTCGTAAAATATGTTAATGCCACCTAAAAGAGGAACAGATAAGCTTTCCATCGAGCTCTTAGTCGAAGAAGTCGGTCCAAGGATGCAAGAGTTATTAGCAACAAACTAATCGGTGGTCAACACGTTTCCGTCCTATTGCCGATTCTTTTCGCAAAGTACTTTTCTAAAATTCTAGTATTTAATGGGAAAAAATTAAACGAATTTTATGTCCATGTAAAAAACTAAATAAAATGCCGCCCATTTATGCCATTAAAAAAATTTAAATGTCTCTTATTAGATTAGGCATATTTTCGTCTGATAAGGTACTTCTTCTTCAATGATTTCGGGGATATTTTAGTTTTGATCAAAAAAATTTTATTTCTAATGACTTTTCATAAAATATATCAATGCCATCTGAAAAAGGAACAGATAAGCTGTCCATCAAGCTCTTAGTCGAAGAAGTCGGTCCAAGGATGCAAGAGTTATTAGCAAAAAACTAATTGGTGGTCAACACGTTTCCGTCCTATTGCCGATTCTTTTCGCAAAGTACTTTTCTAAATTCTAGTATTTAATGGGAAAAAATTAAACGAATTTTATGTCCATGTAAAAAACTAAATAAAATGCCGCCCATTTATGCATTAAAAAAATTTAAATGTCTCTTATTAGATTAGGCATATTTTCGTCTGATAAGGTACTTCTTCTTCAATGATTTCGAAGATATTTTAGTTTTGATCACAAAAATTTTATTTCTTACAACTTTTCGTAAAATATGTTAATGCTACCTAAAAGAGGAACAGATAAGCTTTCCATCGGACCTCTTAAACGAAAAAGTCGATCGAAGGATGTAAGAGTTATAAGCAACAAACTAATCGGTGGTCAACACGTTTCCGTCCTATTGCCGATTCTTTTCGCAAAGTACTTTTTAAATTCTAGTATTTAATGGGAAAAAATTAAACGAATTTTATGTCCATGTAAAAAACTAAATAAAATGCGCCCATTTATGCCATTAAAAAAATTTAAATGTCTCTTATTAGATTAGGCATATTTTCGTCTGATAAGGTACTTCTTCTTCAATGATTTCGAAGATATTTTAGTTTTGATCACAAAAATTTTATTTCTTACAACTTTTCGTAAAATATGTAATGCCACCTAAAAGAGGAACAGATAAGCTTTCCATCGAGCTCTTAGTTGAAGAAGTCGGTCGAAGGAGGCAAGAGTTATTAGCAAAAAACTAATCGGTGGTTAACACGATTCCGTCGTACTGCGATTCTTTTCGCAAAGTACTTTTCTATAATCTAGTATATAATGGGAAAAAATTAAACGAATTTTCGTCCATGTAAAAAAACTTTTAATTCTGAATAAAATGCTGCTCATTTATGCAATTAAAAAAAATTTAAGTGTCTCTTATTAGATAAGGCATATTTTCGTCTTATAAGGTACTTCTTTTTCAATGATTTCGAGGATATTTTAGTTTTGATGAAAAAAATTTTATTTCTTACGACTTTTCGTAAAATATGTTAATGCCACCTAAAAGAGGAACAGATAAGCTTTCCATCGAGCTCTTAGTCGAAAAAGTCGATCGAACGATGCAAGAGTTATAAGCTAAAAACTAATCGGTGGTCAACACGATTTCGTCTACTGCCGATTCGTTTCGTTTTCTATAATTCTAGTATATAATGGGAAAAAATTAAACGAATTTTTAGTCCATGTAAAAAACTTTTAATTCTGAATAAAATGCTGCTCATTTATGCAATTAAAAAAAATTTAAGTGTCTCTTATTAGATAAGGCATATTTTCGTCTTATAAGGTACTTCTTTTTCAATGATTTCGAGGATATTTTAGTTTTGATGAAAAAAATTTTATTTCTTACGACTTTTCGTAAAATATGTTAATGCCACCTAAAAGAGGAACAGATAAGCTTTCCATCGAGCTCTTAGTCGAAAAAGTCGATCGAACGATGCAAGAGTTATAAGCTAAAAACTAATCGGTGGGTCAACACGATTTCGTCTACTGCCGATTCGTTTCGCAATGGACTTTTCTATAATTATAGTATTTAATGGCAAAAAATTAAACGAATTTTTTGTCCATGTAAAAAACTATTAATTCTGAATAAAATGCCACCCATTTATGGAATTAAAAAAATTTAAATGTCTCTTATTAGATAATGCATATTTTCGTCTGATAAGGTACTTCTTCTTCAATGATTTCGAGGATATTTTAGTTTTGATCAAAAAAATTTTGTTTCTTGCGACTTTTCGTAAAATATGTTAATGCCACCTTAAAGAGGAACAGATAAGCTTTCCATCAAGCTCTAAGCCGAAGGAGTCGGTCGAAGGATGCAAGAGTTATTAGCAAAAAACTAATCGGTGGTCAACACGTTTCCGTCCTATTGCCGATTCTTTTCGCAAAGTACTTTTTTATAATTCTAGTATTAATGGGAAAAAATTAAACGAATTTTTTGTCCAGGTAAAAAACTACTAATTCTGAATAAAATGCCGAATAAAATGCCGCCTATTTATGCAATTAAAATAATTTAAATGTCTATTATTAGATAAGGCATATTTTTGTCTGATAAGGTACTTCTTTTCAATGATTTCGAGGATATTTTAGTTTTGATCAAATAAATTTTATATCTTACGACTTTTCGTAAAATATGTTAATGCCATCTAAAAGGGGAACAGATAAGCTTTCCATCGAGCTCTTAGTCGAAAAAGTCGATCGAAGGATGCAAGAGTTATAAGCAAAAAACTAATCGGTGGTCAACACGATTCCGCCCTACTGCCGATTCTTTTCGCAAAGTACTTTTCTATAATTCTTGTATTTTATAAGAAAAAATTAAACAAATTTATTGTCCATGTAAAAAACTGAACAAAATGCCGCCCATTTATGCAATTAAAAAATTTTTAATGTCTCTTATTAGATAAGGCATATTTTTGTTTGATAAGGTACTTCTTCTTCAATGATTTCGGGGATATTTTAGTTTTGATCAAAAAAATTTTATTTCTAATGACTTTTCATAAAATATATCAATGCCATCTGAAAAAGGAACAGATAAGCTGTCCATCAAGCTCTTAGTCGAAGAAGTCGGTCCAAGGATGCAAGAGTTATTAGCAAAAAACTAATTGGTGGTCAACACGTTTCCGTCCTATTGCCGATTCTTTTCGCAAAGTACTTTCTATAATTCTAGTATTTAATGGGAAAAAATTAAACGAATTTTTATTCCATGTAAAAAACTATTAATTCTGAATAAAATGCGCCCATTTATGCAATTAAAAAAATTTATATGTTTCTTATTAGATAAGGCATATTTTCGTCTTATAAGGTACATCTTTTTCAATGATTTCGAGGATATTTTAGTTTTGATAAAAAAAATTTTATTTCTTACGACTTTTCGTAAAATATGTTAATACCACCTAAAAGAGGAACAGATAAGCTTTCCATCGAGCTCTTTGTCGAAAAAGTCGATCGAAGGAAGCAAGAGTTATAAGCAAAAAACTAATCGGTGGTCAACACGATTTCGTCCTATTGCCGATTCTTTTCGCAAAGTACTTTTCTATAATGTTAGTATTTAATGGGAAAAAATTAAACGAATTTTTTTTCCATGTAAAAAACTGAATAAAATGCCGCCCATTTATGCAATTAAAAAAGTTTAAAGGTCTCTTATTAGATTAGGCATATTTTCGTCTGATAAGGTATCTCTTCTTCAATGATTTCGAAGATATTTTAGTTTTGATCAAAAAAATTTTATTTCTTAAAACTTTTCGTAAAATATGTTAATGCCACCTAAAAGAGGAACAGATAAGCTTTCCATCGAGCTCTTAGTCGAAGAAGTCGGTCGAAGGATGCAAGAGTTATAAGCAAAAAACTAATCGGTGGTCAACACGATTCCGCCCTACTGCCGATTCTTTTCGCAAAGTACTTTTCTATAATTCTTGTATTTTATAAGAAAAAATTAAACAAATGTATTGTCCATGTAAAAAACTGAACAAAATGCCGCCCATTTATGCAATTAAAAAATTTTTAATGTCTCTTATTAGATAAGGCATATTTTTGTTTGATAAGGTACTTCTTCTTCAATGATTTCGGGGATATTTTAGTTTTGATCAAAAAAATTTTATTTCTAATGACTTTTCATAAAATATATCAATGCCATCTGAAAAAGGAACAGATAAGCTGTCCATCAAGCTCTTAGTCGAAGAAGTCGGTCCAAGGATGCAAGAGTTATTAGCAAAAAACTAATTGGTGGTCAACACGTTTCCGTCCTATTGCCGATTCTTTTCGCAAAGTACTTTCTATAATTCTAGTATTTAATGGGAAAAAATTAAACGAATTTTTATTCCATGTAAAAAACTATTAATTCTGAATAAAATGCGCCCATTTATGCAATTAAAAAAATTTATATGTTTCTTATTAGATAAGGCATATTTTCGTCTTATAAGGTACATCTTTTTCAATGATTTCGAGGATATTTTAGTTTTGATAAAAAAAATTTTATTTCTTACGACTTTTCGTAAAATATGTTAATACCACCTAAAAGAGGAACAGATAAGCTTTCCATCGAGCTCTTTGTCGAAAAAGTCGATCGAAGGAAGCAAGAGTTATAAGCAAAAAACTAATCGGTGGTCAACACGATTTCGTCCTATTGCCGATTCTTTTCGCAAAGTACTTTTCTATAATGTTAGTATTTAATGGGAAAAAATTAAACGAATTTTTTTTCCATGTAAAAAACTGAATAAAATGCCGCCCATTTATGCAATTAAAAAAGTTTAAAGGTCTCTTATTAGATTAGGCATATTTTCGTCTGATAAGGTACTGCTTCTTCAATGATTTCGAAGATATTTTAGTTTTGATCAAGAAAATTTTATTTCTTAAAACTTTTCGTAAAATATGTTAATGCCACCTAAAAGAGGAACAGATAAGCTTTCCATCGAGCTCTTAGTCGAAGAAGTCGGTCGAAGGATGCAAGAGTTATTAGCAAAAAACTAATCGGTGGTCAACACGATTCCGTCGTACTGCCGATTCTTTTCGCAAAGTACTTTTCTATTATTCTAGTATTTAATGGCAAAAAATTAAACGAATTTTTAGTCCATGTAAAAAACTATTAATTCAGAATAAAATGCTGCTCATTTATGCAATTAAAAAAATTTAAATGTTTCTTATTAGATAAGGCATATTTTCGTCTGATAAGGTACTTCTTCTTCAATGATTTCGAGGATATTTTAGTTTTGATCAAAAAAATTTTGTTTCTTGCAACTTTTCGTAAAATATATTAAAGCCACCTTAAAGAGGAACAGATAAGCTTTCCATCAAGCTCTTAGTCGAAGAAGTCGGACGAAAGATGCAAGAGTTATTAGCAAAAAACTAATCGGTGGTCAACACGTTTCCGTCCTATTGCCGATTCTTTTCGCAAAGTACTTTTTTATAATTCTAGTATATAATGGGAAAAAATTAAACGAATTTTTAGTCCATGTAAAAAACTATTAACTCTGAATAAAATGCCGCTCATTTATGCAATTAAAAAAGTTTAAGTGTCTTTTATTAGATAAGGCATATTTTCGTCTTATAAGGTACTTCTTCATCAATGATTTCGAGGATATTTTAGTTTTGATCAAAAAAAATTTAATTCTTACAACTTTTCGTAAAATATGTTAATGCTACCTAAAAGAGGAACAGATAAGCTTTCCATCGACCTCTTAAACGAAAAAGTCGATCGAAGGATGCAAGAGTTATAAGCAACAAACTAATCGGTGGTCAACACGTTTCCGTCCTATTGCCGATTCTTTTCGCAAAGTACTTTTCTAAAATTCTAGTATTTAATGGGAAAAAATTAAACGAATTTTATGTCCATGTAAAAAACTACATAAAATGCCGCCCATTTATGCCATTAAAAAAATTTAAATGTCTCTTATTAGATTAGGCATATTTTCGTCTGATAAGGTACTTCTTCTTCAATGATTTCGAAGATATTTTACTTTTGATCACAAAAATTTTATTTCTTACAACTTTTCGTAAAATATGTTAATGCCACCTAAAAGAGGAACAGATAAGCTTTCCATCGAGCACTTAGTTGAAGAAGTCGGTCGAAGGAGACAAGAGTTATTAGCAAAAAACTAATCGGTGGTCAACACGATTCCGTCGTACTGCCGATTCTTTTCGCAAAGTACTTTTTTATAATTCTAGTATTTAACGGGAAAAAATTAAACGAATTTTATGTCCATGTAAAAAACTGAATAAAATGTCGCCCATTTATGCAATTAAAAAAATTTAAATGTCTCTTATTAGATAAGGCATATTTTCGTCTGATAAGGTACTTCTTCTTCAATGATTTCGAAGATATTTTAGTTTTGATCACAAAAATTTTATTTCTTACAACTTTTCGTAAAATATGTTAATGCCACCTAAAAGAGGAACAGATAAGCTTTCCATCGAGCTCTTAGTTGAAGAAGTCGGTCGAAGGAGGCAAGAGTTATTAGCAAAAAACTAATCGGTGGTTAACACGATTCCGTCGTACTGCCGATTCTTTTCGCAAAGTACTTTTTTATAATTCTAGTATATAATGGGAAAAAATTAAACGAATTTTTTGTCCATGTAAAACACTATTAATTCTGAATAAAATGCTGCTCATTTATGCAATTAAAAAAAAAATTAAGTGTCTCTTATTAGATAAGGCATATTTTCGTCTTATAAGGTACTTCTTTTTCAATGATTTCGAGGATATTTTAGTTTTGATGAAAACAATTTTGTTTCTTACGACTTTTTGTAAAATATGTTAATGCCACCTAAAAGAGGAACAGATAAGCTTTCCATCGAGCTCTTAGTCGAAAAAGTCAATCGAACGATGCAAGAGTTATAAGCTAAAAACTAATCGGTGGTCAACACGATTTCGTCCTACTGCCGATTCGTTTCGTTTTCTATAATTCTAGTATTTAATGGGAAAAAATTAAAAAAATTTTTAGTCCATGTAAAAAACTATTAATTCTGAATAAAATGCTGCTCATTTATGCAATTAAAAAAAATTTAAGTGTCTCTTATTAGATATGGCATATTTTCGTCTTATAAGGTACTTCTTTTTCAATGATTTCGAGGATATTTTAGTTTTGATGAAAAAAATTTTATTTCTTATGACTTTTCGTAAAATATGTTAATGCCACCTAAAAGAGGAACAGATAAGCTTTCCATCGAGCTCTTAGTTGAAGAAGTCGGTCGAAGGAGGCAAGAGTTATTAGCAAAAAACTAATCGGTGGTCAACACGATTCCGTCGTACTGCCGATTCGTTTCGTTTTCTATAATTCTAGTATATAATGGGAAAAAATTAAACGAATTTTTAGTCCATGTAAAAAACTATTAATTCTGAATAAAATGCTGCTCATTTATGCAATTAAAAAAAATTTAAGTGTCTCTTATTAGATAAGGCATATTTTCGTCTTATAAGGTACTTCTTTTTCAATGATTTCGAGGATATTTTAGTTTTGATGAAAAAAATTTTATTTCTTACGACTTTTCGTAAAATATGTTAATGCCACCTAAAAGAGGAACAGATAAGCTTTCCATCGAGCTCTTAGTCGAAAAAGTCGATCGAACGATGCAAGAGTTATAAGCTAAAAACTAATCGGTGGTCAACATGATTTCGTCCTACTGCCGATTCGTTTCGCAATGGACTTTTCTATAATTCTAGTATATAATGGGAAAAAATTAAACGAATTTTTCGTCCATGTAAAAAACTTTTAATTCTGAATAAAATGCTGCTCATTTATGCAATTAAAAAAAATTTAAGTGTCTCTTATTAGATAAGGCATATTTTCGTCTTATAAGGTACTTCTTTTTCAATGATTTCGAGGATATTTTAGTTTTGATGAAAAAAATTTTATTTCTTACGACTTTTCGTAAAATATGTTAATGCCACCTAAAAGAGGAACAGATAAGCTTTCCATCGAGCTCTTAGTCGAAAAAGTCGATCGAAGAATGCTAGAGTTATAAGCACACAACTAATCGGTGGTCAACACGATTTCGTCCTACTGCCGATTCGTTTCGTTTTCTATAATTCTAGTATATAATGGGAAAAAATTAAACGAATTTTTAGTCCATGTAAAAAACTATTAATTCTGAATAAAATGCCACCCATTTTTGCAATTAAAAAAAATTTAAGTGTCTCTTATTAGATAAGGCATATTTTCGTCTTATAAGGTACTTCTTTTTCAATGATTTCGAGGATATTTTAGTTTTGATGAAAAAAATTTTATTTCTTACGACTTTTCGTAAAATATGTTAATGCCACCTAAAAGAGGAACAGATAAGCTTTCCATCGAGCTCTTAGTCGAAAAAGTCGATCGAACGATGCAAGAGTTATAAGCTAAAAACTAATCGGTGGTCAACACGATTTCGTCCTACTGCCGATTCGTTTCGCAATGGACTTTTCTATAATTCTAGTATTTAATGGCAAAAAATTAAACGAATTTTTTGTCCATGTAAAAAACTATTAATTCTGAATAAAATGCCACCCATTTATGGACTTAAAAAAATTTAAATGTCTCTTATTAGATAATGCATATTTTCGTCTGATAAGGTACTTCTTCTTCAATGATTTCGAGGATATTTTAGTTTTGATCAAAAAAATTTTGTTTCTTGCGACTTTTCGTAAAATATGTTAATGCCACCTTAAAGAGGAACAGATAAGCTTTCCATCAAGCTCTAAGCCGAAGGAGTCGGTCGAAGGATGCAAGAGTTATTAGCAAAAAACTAATCGGTGGTCAACACGTTTCCGTCCTATTGCCGATTCTTTTCGCAAAGTACTTTTTTATAATTCTAGTATTTAATGGGAAAAATTAAACGAATTTTTTGTCCATGTAAAAAACTATTAATTCTGAATAAAATGCCACCCATTTTTGCAATTAAAAAAATTTAAATGTTTCTTATTTGATAAGGCATATTTTTGTCTGATAAGGTACTTCTTTTCAATGATTTCGAGGATATTTTAGTTTTGATCAAATAAATTTTATATCTTACGACTTTTCGTAAAATATGTTAATGCCATCTAAAAGGGGAACAGATAAGCTTTCCATCGAGCTCTTTGTCGAAAAAGTCGATCGAAGGAAGCAAGAGTTATAAGCAAAAAACTAATCGGTGGTCAACACGATTCCGCCCTACTGCCGATTCTTTTCGCAAAGTACTTTTCTATAATTCTTGTATTTTATAAGAAAAAATTAAACAAATTTATTGTCCATGTAAAAAACTGAACAAAATGCCGCCCATTTATGCAATTAAAAAATTTTTAATGTCTCTTATTAGATAAGGCATATTTTTGTTTGATAAGGTACTTCTTCTTCAATGATTTCGGGGATATTTTAGTTTTGATCAAAAAAATTTTTTTTCTAATGACTTTTCATAAAATATATCAATGCCATCTGAAAAAGGAACAGATAAGCTGTCCATCAAGCTCTTAGTCGAAGAAGTCGGTCCAAGGATGCAAGAGTTATTAGCAAAAAACTAATTGGTGGTCAACACGTTTCCGTCCTATTGCCGATTCTTTTCGCAAAGTACTTTCTATAATTCTAGTATTTAATGGGAAAAAATTAAACGAATTTTTATTCCATGTAAAAAACTATTAATTCTGAATAAAATGCGCCCATTTATGCAATTAAAAAAATTTATATGTTTCTTATTAGATAAGGCATATTTTCGTCTTATAAGGTACATCTTTTTCAATGATTTCGAGGATATTTTAGTTTTGATAAAAAAAATTTTATTTCTTACGACTTTTCGTAAAATATGTTAATACCACCTAAAAGAGGAACAGATAAGCTTTCCATCGAGCTCTTTGTCGAAAAAGTCGATCGAAGGAAGCAAGAGTTATAAGCAAAAAACTAATCGGTGGTCAACACGATTTCGTCCTACTGCCGATTCGTTTCGCAAAGGACTTTTCTATAATTCTAGTATTTAATGAAAAAAAATTAAACGAATTTTTTGTCCATGTAACAAACTATTAGTTCTGAATGAAATGTCGCCCATTTATCCAGTTAAAAAAATTTAAATGTTTCTTATTAGATAAGGCATATTTTCGTCTGATAAGGTACTTCTTCTTCATTGATTTCGGGGATATTTTAGTTTTGATCAAAAAAAATTTTATTTCTTACGATTTTTCGTAAAATATATTAACGCCATCTGAAAGAGGATCAGATAAGGTTTTCATTGAGCTCTTAGTCGGTCGAAGGTTGCAAGAGTTATTAGCAAAAAACTAATCGGTGGTCAATTCGATTCCGTCCTACTGCCGATTATTTTCGCAAAGTACTTTTCTATAATTATAGTATTAAATGGAAAAAAATTAAGCGAACTTTTTATACCCTGTACACACACTGTGTATCAGGGTATATTAAGTTTGTTTGAGACGGTTTGTATGTAACGCATAGAAGGAGGGGAGGGGGACCCTATAAAGTATATATATTCTTGATCAGGATGACAAGACGAATTGATATAGCCCTGTCTGTCCGTCCGTCCGTCCGTCCGTCCTCACCAATGGTTCTCGAAAACTATAAGAGCTAGAGACTTGAAATTTGGTGGATAAACTCGTGAGGTCAAACGCTAGATCAAGTTTGAAGGATTTTTTGCCACGCCCACTCCTTCCCGCCCATCGAGCACCACCCATTTTTTCAAAAGGCTGTAGCTCGAAAACCTGATGAGTTAGAAACATGAAAATGAGTATGTAGATTCAGTATGTATAGCTCTACAAAACTGCATACCACATTTTTTCCCCCTCCCCTTCGTTTCCCCTCAAAAAGTTGTTTTCTTAAAATTGCTGTATCTCCTAAACTATAATAGATACAATGCTGAAAATTTGTATGCAAACTCAGTAAACATACCTTTTTACAACTGCATACCACAAACTTTCATTTTTAACGCTGTGTGACAACGCAAAGACAAACAAGTTGAAATTTGGCATAAATTGCGCTTTGAACACTGCTTTATCCTATTTGTAACAAAAACCGTACTTAACACTGCGAAAACTATTAAAGCTAGAGACTTGAAATTTGGAAGATAGACTCGTGTGGTCGAACACTAGATCAAGTTTGAAGGGATTTTTGCCACGCCCATTCCTTCCCGCCCATCGAGCACAACAAAAGGTCATTTTTTTCTTAAAATTGCTGTGTCTCCTAAAGTATAATGAATACAATGCTGAAATTTGGTATGCAAACTCAGGTAACATACCTTTTTAAAACTGCATACAACAAACTACCACTTTCCCCGCAAAGACCAACACACTAAAATTTTGCAGCAATGCTTTGTAACAAAATCCGTACTAAAGCGCCATCTAATGGCAACATTGCACTGTGAGCCCTGCCTCACTATTAGCAAATACACAAACCATATCGTGGTACACTGCTTTTGCTGTCGGCGAATGTTTAACATGTTATCAACATAGGTGTGTGTACAGGGTATTATATAGTTGAGAATACTCAACTATACCGCCCTTACTGGTTTACCATATAAAAAACTATCAATTCTGAATAAAATGCCGTCTATTTATGCAATTAAAAAAATTTTAATGTCTCTTATTAGATAAGGCATATTTTCGTCTGATAAGGTACTTCTTTTTCAATGATTTCGAGGATATTTTAGTTTTTAAAAGAAAATTTGTATTTCTTATGACTTTTCGTAAAATATGTTAGTGCCATCTGAAAGAGGAACAGATAAGCCTTCTATCGAGCTTTTAGTCGAAAAAGTCGATCGAAGGATGCAAGAGTTATAAGAAAAAAACTAATCGGTGGTCAACACGATTTCGTCCTACTGCCGATTCGTTTCGCAAAGGACTTTTCTATAATTCCAGTATTTAATGAAATAAATTTAAACGAATTTTTTGTCCATGTAACAAACTATTAGTTCTGAATAAAATGCGCCCATTTATGCAATTAAAAAAATTTAAATGTCTCTTATTAGAGAAAGCATATTTTCGTCTATTAAGGTACTTCTTTTTCAATGATTTCGAGGATATTTTAGTTTTGATCAAAAAAATTTTATTTCTTACGACTTTTCGTAAAATATGTTAATGCCACCTAAAATAGGAACAGATAAGCTTTCCATCGAGCTCTTTGTCGAAAAAGTCGATCGAAGGATGCAAGAGTTATAAGCAAAAAACTAGTCGGTGGTCAACACGATTTCGTTCTACTGCCGTTTCGTTTCGCAAAGGACTTTTCTATAATTCTAGTATTTAATGAAAAAAAATTAAACGGATTTTTTGTCCATGTAACAAACTAGAACAGGAACAGATAAGCCTTCCATCGAGCTCTTAGTCGAAAAAGTCGATCAAAGAATGCTAGAGTTATAAGCACACAACTAATCGGTGGTCAACACGATTTCGTCCTACTGCCGAATCGTTTCGCAAAGGACTTTTCTATAATTCTAGTATTTAATGAAAAAAATTTAAACGAATTTTTTGTCCATGTAACAAACTATTAGTTCTGAATAAAATGCGCCCATTTATGCAATTAAAAAAATTTAAATGTCTCTTATTAGACAAGGCATATTTTCGTCTGATAAGGTACTTCTTCTTCAATGATTTCGAGGATATTTTAGTTTTGATCAAAAAAATTTTATTTCTAATGACTTTTCGTGAAATATGTCAATGCCATCTAAAAGAGGAACAGATAAGCCTTCCATCGAGCTCTTAGTCGAAAAAGTCGATCGAAGAATGCTAGAGTTATAAGCACACAACTAATCGGTGGTCAACACGATTTCGTCCTACTGCCGAATCGTTTCGCAAAGGACTTTTCTATAATTCTAGTATTTAATGAAAAAAATTTAAACGAATTTTTTGTCCATGTAACAAACTATTAGTTCTGAATAAAATGCGCCCATTTATGCAATTAAAAAAATTTAAATGTCTCTCATAAGACAAGGCATATTTTCGTCTGATAAGGTACTTCTTTTTCAATGATTTCGAGGATATTTTAGTTTTGATCAAAAAATTTTTATTTCTTACTACTTTTCGTAAAATATGTTAATACCACCTAAAAGAGGAGCAAATAAGCTTTCCATCGAGCTCTTTGTCGAAAAAGTCGATCGAAGGATGCAAGAGTTATTAGCAAAAAACTAATCGGTGGTCAACACGATTTCGTCCTACTGCCGTTTCGTTTCGCAAAGGACTTTTCTATAATTCTAGTATTTAATGAAAAAAAATTAAACGGATTTTTTGCCATTTATGCAATTAAAAAAATTTTAATGTCTCTTATTAGATAAGGCATATTTTTGGCTGATAAGGTACTTCTGCTTTAATGATTTCGGGGATATTTTAGTTTTGATCAAAAAAATTTTATTTCTAATAACTTTTCATAAAATATATCAATGCCATCTGAAAAAGGAACAGATAAGCGTTCCATCAAGCTTTTAGTCGAAGAAGTCGGTCGAAGGATGCAAGAGTTATAAGCAAAAAACTAATCGGTGGTCCACACGATTCCGTCCTCTTGCCGATTATTTTCGCAAAGTACTTTTCTATAATTGTAGTATTTAATGGAAAAAAATTAAGCGAACTTTTTTACCATGTAAAAAACTATCAATTCTGAATAAAATGCCGTCTATTTATGCAATTAAAAAAATTTTAATGTCTCTTATTAGATAAGGCATATTTTCGTCTGATAAGGTACTTCTTCTTTAATGATTTCGGGGATATTTTAGTTTTGAAAAGAACATTTTTATTTCTTATGACTTTTCGTAAAATATGTTAGTGCCATCTGAAAGAGGAACAGATAAGCCTTCCATCGAGCTTTTAGTCGAAAAAGTCGATTGAAGGATGCAAGAGTTATAAGAAAAAAACTAATCGGTGGTCAACACGATTTCGTCCTACTGCTGATTCGTTTCGCAAAGGACTTTTCTATAATTCTAGTATTTAATGAAAAAAATTTAAACGAATTTTTTGTCCATGTAACAAACTATTAGTTCTGAATAAAATGCGCCCATTTATGCAATTAAAAAAATTTAAATGTCTCTTATTAGAGAAGGCATATTTTCGTCTTATAAGGTACTTCTTTTTTAATGATTTCGAGGATATTTTAGTTTTGATCAAAAAAATTTTATTTCTAATGACTTTTCGTGAAATATGTCAATGCCATCTAAAAGAGGAACAGATAAGCCTTCCATCGAGCTCTTAGTCGAAAAAGTCGATCGAAGAATGCTAGAGTTATAAGCACACAACTAATCGGTGGTCAACACGATTTCGTCCTACTGCCGAATCGTTTCGCAAAGGACTTTTCTATAATTCTAGTATTTAATGAAAAAAATTTAAACGAATTTTTTGTCCATGTAACAAACTATTAGTTCTGAATAAAATGCGCCCATTTATGCAATTAAAAAAATTTAAATGTCTCTCATAAGACAAGGCATATTTTCGTCTGATAAGGTACTTCTTTTTCAATGATTTCGAGGATATTTTAGTTTTGATCAAAAAATTTTTATTTCTTACTACTTTTCGTAAAATATGTTAATACCACCTAAAAGAGGAGCAAATAAGCTTTCCATCGAGCTCTTTGTCGAAAAAGTCGATCGAAGGATGCAAGAGTTATTAGCAAAAAACTAATCGGTGGTCAACACGATTTCGTCCTACTGCCGTTTCGTTTCGCAAAGTACTTTTCTATAATTCTAGTATTTAATGAAAAAAAATTAAACGGATTTTTTGCCATTTATGCAATTAAAAAAATTTTAATGTCTCTTATTAGATAAGGCATATTTTTGTCTGATAAGGTACTTCTGCTTTAATGATTTCGGGGATATTTTAGTTTTGATCAAAAAAATTTTATTTCTAATAACTTTTCATAAAATATATCAATGCCATCTGAAAAAGGAACAGATAAGCGTTCCATCAAGCTTTTAGTCGAAGAAGTCGGTCGAAGGATGCAAGAGTTATAAGCAAAAAACTAATCGGTGGTCCACACGATTCCGTCCTCTTGCCGATTATTTTCGCAAAGTACTTTTCTATAATTATAGTATTTAATGGAAAAAAATTAAGCGAACTTTTTTACCATGTAAAAAACTATCAATTCTGAATAAAATGCCGTCTATTTATGCAATTAAAAAAATTTTAATGTCTCTTATTAGATAAGGCATATTTTCGTCTGATAAGGTACTTCTTCTTTAATGATTTCGGGGATATTTTAGTTTTGAAAAGAACATTTTTATTTCTTATGACTTTTCGTAAAATATGTTAGTGCCATCTGAAAGAGGAACAGATAAGCCTTCCATCGAGCTTTTAGTCGAAAAAGTCGATTGAAGGATGCAAGAGTTATAAGAAAAAAACTAATCGGTGGTCAACACGATTTCGTCCCACTGCTGATTCGTTTCGCAAAGGACTTTTCTATAATTCTAGTATTTAATGTAAAAAATTTAAACGAATTTTTTGTCCATGTAACAAACTATTAGTTCTGAATAAAATGCGCCCATTTATGCAATTAAAAAAATTTAAATGTCTCTTATTAGAGAAGGCATATTTTCGTCTTATAAGGTACTTATTTTTTAATGATTTCGAGGATATTTTAGTTTTGATCAAAAAAATTTTATTTCTTACGACTTTTCGTAAAATATGTTAATGCCACCTAAAAGAGGAACAGATAAGCTTTCCATCGAGCTCTTTGTCGAAAAAGTCGATCGAAGGATGCAAGAGTTATAAGCAAAAAACTAATCGGTGGTCAACACGATTTCGTCTTACTGCCGTTTCGTTTCGCAAAGGACTTTTCTATAATTCTAGTATTTAATGAAAAAAAATTAAACGGATTTTTTGTCCATGTAACAAACTAGAACAGGAACAGATAAGCCTTCCATCGAGCTCTTAGTCGAAAAAGTCGATCGAAGAATGCAAGAGTTATAAGGAAAAAACTGATCGGTGGTCAACACAATTTCGTCCTACTGCCGAATCGTTTCGCAAAGGACTTTTCTATAATTCTAGTATTTAATGAAAAAAATTTAAACGAGTTTTTTGTCCATGTAACAAATTATTAGTTCTGTATAAAATGCGCCCATTTATGCAATTAAAAAAATTTAAATGTCTCTTATTAGACAAGGCATATTTTCGTCTTTTCCAATGATTTCGGGGATATTTTAGTTTTGATCAAAAAAATTTTATTTCTAATGACTTTTCGTGAAATATGTCAATGCCATCTGAAAGAGGAACAGATAAGCTTTCCATCGAGCTCTAAGTCGAAGAAGTCGGTCGAAGGATGCAAGAGTTATTAGCAAAAAACTAATCGGTGGTCAACACGATTCCGTCCTACTGCCGATTCTTTTCGCAAAGTACTTTTCTATAATTCTAGTGTTCAATGGGAAAAAATTAAACGAATTTTTTGTCCATGTAACAAACTATTAGTTCTGAATAAAATGCCGCCCATTTATGCAATTAAAAAAATGTAAATGTCTCTCATTAGACAAGGCATATTTTCGTCTGATAAGGTACTTCTTTTTCAATGATTTCGGGGATATTTAAGTTTTGATCAAAAAAATTTTATTTCTAATGACTTTTCGTGAAATATGTCAATGCCATCTAAAAGAGGAACAGATAAGCTTTCCATCGAGCTCTTAGTCGAAGAAGTCGGTCGAAGGATGCAAGAGTTATTAGCAAAAAACTGATCGGTGGTCAACACGATTCCGCCCTACTGCCGATTCTTTTCGCAAAGTACTTTTCTATAATTCTTGTATTTTATAAGAAAAAATTAAACGAATTTTTTGTCCATGTAAAAAACTATTAATTCTGAATAAAATGCCGCCCATTTATGCAATTAAAAATATTTAAATGTCTCTTATTAGATAAGGCATATTTTCGTCTGATAAGGTACTTTTTCTTCAATGATTTCGAGGATGTTTTAGTCTTTATCAAAAAAATTTTATTTCTTATGACTTGTCGTAAAATATGTTAATGCCATCCGAAAGAGGAACAGATAATCTTTCCATCGAGCTCTTAGTCGAAAAAGTCGATCGAAGGATGCAAGAGTTATAAGCAAAAAAACTAATGGGTGGTCAACACGATTCCGTCCAACTGCCGATTCTTTTCGCAAAGTACTTTTCTATAATTCTAGTATTTTATGGAAATAAATTAAACGAATTTTTTGTCCATGAAAAAAACTGAATAAAATACCGCCCATTTATGCAATTAAAAAAATTTAAATGTCTCTTATTAGATAAGGCATATTTTCGTCTGATAAGGTACTTTTTCTTCAATGATTTCGAGGATATTTGAGTTTTTATCAAAAAAATTTTATTTCTAATGACTTTTCGTGAAATATGTCAATACCATCTTATAAGAGAAGGCATATTTTCGTCTTTTAAGGTACTTCTTTTTCAATGATTTCGAGGATATTTTAGTTTTGATCAAAAAAATTTTATTTCTAACGACTTTTCGTAAAATATGTTAATGCCAAAGAGGAACAGCTAAGCTTTCCATCGAGCTCTTAGTCGAAGAAGTCGGTCGAAGGATGCAAGAGTTACTAGCAAAAAACTAATCGGTGGTCAACACGATTCCGTCCTACTGCCGATTCGTTTCGCAAAGGACTTTTCTGTAATTCTAGTATTTAATGGGAAAAATTTTTTTTTTTTTTTTTTTTATTAAAACTTTGCTTTATTTATTGAATCTTCTCTTTATGAGACTAACAATAAGTTTGCAGATCTTATGCCTATATATTAACTAGCAGTTCTTTTGAACTGCAGATAGGTTGCGGGGCCCTAGGGTCTATCGCTGGGTTGGAAGGTCATTTCGACGAAGACGGGATTGGCTGCTCAACCTTGTTAATCTTCTGGCGAGATGGTTAGGGTGCGAAGAAAGCTTGCTGTAGTATTGTTCCTTGAGTTCTGCTATTACATCTCTGACTGGTTGAATATTTAAATCTTTTTGTATGTTTTCGTTTCGAACATACCACGGTGCCCCGGTGATGGTTCTCAATATCTTTGACTGGGTTCTCTGAATGATTTCAATGTTGCTACTGCTAGCGTTTCCCCATAACTGGGAGCCGTAGGTCCAGATAGGTTTGAGAACAGAATTGTAGAGCAGGACTTTGTAGTCAAGACTAAGGGAAGAGCGAGCGTTGATAAGCCAATGGAGGCTATTTGCTTTTAGTTTTAAATGCGTTCTCTTGGCCTCGATGTGCCTGCGCCATGTGAGTCTTCTATCGAGATGTACTCCGAGGTATGTCACTTCGTTTGTTTGCGGAAGCGTAGTGTTGTTTAACATCAGCGGTGGGCAATCTTGCCTGTTTAGAGTAAACGTAACGTGTTTGCATTTTTGTTCGTTGACTTTTATTCGCCAGTCAGCTAGCCATTTTTCTATGTCGACCAGGTGAAGAGCTAACTGCGCTGTTGCTTGCATAGGGCATCTGGAACGGCTGAGAATAGCTGTATCGTCAGCAAAGGTGGATGTTGTTAGACGTCTGCTTGTTGGGATGTCTGATGTGTAGAGGACATATAACGTAGGACCGAGTACGCTACCTTGAGGAACTCCAGCTCTAATGGTGTGGTCGTCGGACATATCACTGTTACATCTCACTGTAAACTTCCTGTCGTAGAGGTATGACTTTAGTAGCTTGTGCGTGTTGTTTGGAAGCATTGTTTTAATTTTATGCATTAAACCGTCTAACCAAACTCTGTCGAATGCTTGTGAGACATCCAAAAATATTGCTGTGCAGTATTCTCGATTTTCGAACGCGCTTCGTATTTCTGATGTTATGCGATTAACCTGCTCAATAGTTCCGTGTTTTTCACGAAAGCCGAACTGGTGTGAAGGGATTTTGTTGTGTGTTCTCAGGAATGAGTTGATCCGAGTTAGCACGCATTTTTCGAAAAGTTTTGATAGACACGATAATAAACTTATAGGTCTGTACGACGAGGGAATCGTGTGGTCTTTTCCTGGCTTTGGTATCATTATGATGATAGACTTTTTCCATCTTTCTGGAAAATAGCCAAGTTTAGTGATGGCATTGAAGAGCTTCGCGATAGAGCAAACAGCACAATATGGGAGCTCAATAATCATGTTTGGGGTTATTAAATCGCAGCCCGGTGATTTTTTTGGGTTCAGTTCCTTTTTGATAATATTAGCGATTTCGTTTGGTCGAAACTCGATTGGGTCACGTTAAAGCTCGGCGTCGTTTGTTAATGCTGGTAGTGTAGTCGCATTTGTGCAAGGATTTGGTTGAAACACATTTTCACGGTGGGCGGCAAATGTTCTTGCTCTATCTTCGTCGCTGCGGGCCCAGCCGCCTGCAGGGTTTCTTATAGGCATCACTGTTTCTGTCGGTGAGCTTAGGGTTGGGTGAGCTCTCCACAGTGAGTTTCTTGTACTGGATGTGGATAGTTGTTCTATGTACCGGCGTTGGGTATATGCTTCTTCTTGCTTTAACGCTTTAGAGAGGTTGCGTGCGGCGCTCTTAAGCCTATGTCGTGCAGATGGCGATCTGGTTGATTGCCATTCTCGACGTAAGCGTCGCTTTTCGATAACGAGCTGCTCGATTTGTAGATTCGTCTTCTTTTGGTTACGTGGAGCTTGCGCCGTTTGAGGTGTTGAGATACGAGCTGCGGTAACGAAGACTGATTCTAGATTGTTTACGAAGCTGTCGATCTCAGCTGCAACGGTTAGGGGAGGATCTAGCTCAATGTGTGAGCTAAAATATTTTTTGTAACTGACCCAGTTGGTTTTATGCGAGGTCAATCTAATTGGTTGATCTACGGTTTTTGGATGTCGAAGTAGGTTAATTAATACAGGCGAGTGATCAGACGAGAGATCTGAAAGACTTTCGGCGCTTAGCAGGGTTCGGGGAATATTTTTTGTTATTGCAAAGTCAATTAGGTCGGGTAGTTTATTGGGGTCAGCCGGCCAGTATGTTGGTCTGCCGGGAGAGAGATGGTCGAGCTTATTGCTGGCTTTTATAATTGCATTGTATAATTGTTTTCCTTTTGGGGTCACTAGACGAGATCCCCAGTGAGTGTGCTTGGCATTGTAATCTCCTGCTGCTATGAAGTGTTCTCCGAGTGTGTTAAAGAACTGCATGAACTCAGTTTCAGATATATTGAAGCGAGGTGGGCAGTATACGGCGGCTAGTGTTAGATGGTTACCACTATCTAATTGTATGTTTATAGATGTGGCCTGTAGATAGTTTTCTGCAAATCTTCTATGGCAGTGGTGTTTGAGACGGTTTCTAATCAGAATACCAGTCCCCCCATGTGCTTTACCATCAGGATGGTTTGTTCCATAAAATACGTAGCCTCGTATGTTAAAATTATATTTGTTTGTGAGGTGTGTTTCTGAGAGTAGCATTACGTCAATGTGTTTGTCAAGTAGAAATTGAGCTAGCTCAAGTTTGTGCTGTGAGACGCCATTAGCATTCCACGTAGATATGCGTAGGGAAGGCATGGTTTATTTGGACTGTTGTGAAATCAGCATTTGTATCTGTAGATTTTGGTTACGCATTAAATCCTGCATAGTTGTCCGCATAAAAGACATAAACTCCATTAGACTTTGCTGCATGGTTGATAACATTGCTTCAAAGTTGCTTTGTTGCTGCCCCGGCATTTGGTGGTGTTGAGTCGCGTTTAAATCTGCATGTGCTAGTTGTGGGTTCGGCGTGTTTGGGGTAGGGGGAACCAGTCCTGATTTTAGAGCACTGGCAAATGTCACGTTTTTGGTTGAGATTCCGCCAAGTGAAGATCTGGCTGCGGTCGAAAAGAAAACGTCTGGGTTTAATTTAGATGGTGTAAATGTAGGCTGTGCGTTTTGAGAGCGTGTAGTGGTCACTCGCTGGTGGATTCGTGTTTTCAGTTCCTTGTATATTTGGCAACCTTTATAGTTAGCTGTGTGGTTACCACCACAGTTGGCGCATTTTTTTGTGCTGGCGTCGTCTTTGCTCGCTGGGCAGTGTGTAATGTCGTGAAGCTCTCCACAAGCTACACACACGGGTCGCAGAGTACAATACGACCTTGTATGGCCATATTCTTGGCAATTCGTACATTGTACGGGACCATTGCGTTTGTGCGGTTCTTCTACGGTGATTCTGCGGTGCAGTAGAAATTGAAGTTTGTATATCGGGTGCACTTCGTTTTTCTTTAGCGGCTTGCTTTCTGGATTAAGTTCTACCTTAAAGAGTGGTTGCGGCTTTCTATCCTTATTTTGGATGTTGAAAACAGTTTTGGCACTGAATCCTTTCTCTTGTAACGCGTTGATTACTTCCGCAGGAGTGACTTCAGGCTCTATGCCCTTTAGTACGACTTGCAGGCCTTTGCTGCTTTTTAGCTGGTACGTATAGAAGTTCTTTTTGTTGTCGCTCAGGTACTTCAACAGTACTCTGTAGTTATCTTCGGACTTAGTTTGTACCTTTGTTTCATGTATATTTCCCTTTACAAGGGGGATTATATGAAAGTTGTCCTTTCCAATAAGCTCGATAAATTTGCTGACTAAGGCGTTGCAGCTTTTTTCACGGATGTAAATTGGTGGTGGCTTTGGCATTCTTTTAACGCTTTCTGTTTCGGGGGCCAGATCAGAAGTTTTATCTGCCAGAATTTTGAACCTGTTGGTATTATCAGGCGTTTCGCTTGGTGGTAGGCTGAAGCCAACACGGGTAATTTTCGGCTTCGAGTTTAGGGGGCTCAACTTTCTTTTAAATCGAATGTAGCGATCCATTCCAGTCTGTACGGCCGGCCTTTTTGCTTCTTTGTTTGCGTTTTCTTTAGGTAATGTTGCGCCAGTTATATTTGCATTGGCAATTGGACTGGCAGTTGATACCGTTGTTGTTGTACTTACTGTTGAGGTAGTTAGTGACATTGTTGTACTAGTCGTCGTAGATGGGCACAGGTCTCTCTGGCCAGTACATATCTGCTGATGAGCGGACACGGCGCTCTGTGGCGTTTGAGTCGTGGACGGTAGCGACGGAGAGCAAGAACGCGCTCTCCCGCTCGCTACGTGCAATAGTTCGTGCGCTACATTGGTCATTGCCCTCGATCGCTCTAGAGCTGTAGTATTTTCGGTTGACGCGGCGTTATAGGTGATATACGCGTTGTTCCGTTGCAAAGAGAGCCGACGCTCGTCTTGCTTACGCTGCAGTTCACTGCGAGTTTCGATTTCTTTTGTACTCATTGTATTAATAGAGATTTGGTTTTAATTGTTTTTTATTGTTTATTGTGGCTAATCAATTGATTAATTAGTTGATAGATTTGTGCAAATTTATCGCACTAAGCGTCTTTTCGCGATATACACTAATTATTATTAGATCTTTCACTGCACTGATGGGTTTTAAGTTAATTTTTCGGAGCACAAGAAAAACACGTCCGTACTTGACGGAATTGGCGCGAGTTACCAACTCACCCGTCTTACTCAACATCTCTACCCTCTCCTAAGAACTCAACTCATATTTACTTATATTAACAATATAAACTCGAAAAGTAGTCGAGCTCAAATAATCAAATAATAAAAAACGTCAGAATTATTCCGACTCTAAAATCGAACGGTTGTATTTTCTTTCTTTCCGTACCGCTTACAAACGATAACTGGCGCAGTCGGTAGTCCTGTGTTAGGCAAATACCCACAAGAAACGCAAAGCTACAAGGGCACATTGTAGCGAGTTTTAGGGTTATTCCTGCCTTCGAATAAAAACACAGAGACCGAACAAATACGTAAAAAGTTCGCGGAATCGGGAAAGAGAAAATTATTTTTTTTTTTTTTTTATTTTAGAAAAAAACGTGTACTTGAATTGCCAAGATACAAAGGATTAAAAAAAAATATTACCGTATACTTGAATTGCCAAGATACAAGAGATCCAAAAAAAATATATATTACCGTATACTTGAGTTGCCAAGATACAAGAGATCCAAAAAAAAAAAAAAAAAAATTATTGATGTATACTTGAATTGCCAAGATACAAGAGATCTATAAAAAAAAAAATAAAAATATTACCGTATACTTGAATTGCCAAGATACAAGAGATCCAAAAAAAAAAAATTATTGATGTATACTTGAATTGCCAAGATACAAGAGATCTATAAAAAAAATAAAAATATTACCGTATACTTGAATTGCCAAGATACAAGAGATTTAAAAAAAATAAATAAATAAATAAATATTGCTATATACTTGAATTGCCAAGATATACAATTAATAAAAGAAGAAAAGTGATTGTTTTTGCACTGCATTGCGCAATGCACTAATAACGCTACCACAATTAGTAAAAGAAGAAAAGCACATCGTCAATGCACTGCATTGCGCAAGGCATTGACTAGCTACTAAAAAAGGGAAATACTATTAATAATTAAAATATATAACATAAACTTCGAAAATAAAAAATAAAAACAACCACAGGCATAACATCGCACTAGGCCTTTGGTATAATAAAATAGAATTGAATAACCAAACACATGAAACTTGCTTTATCGAAAAACACACACACATAAATACATGACACGTACGTATACTTGAATTGTCAAGATACAAAAAAAAAAAGAAAGAAAAAATAATATATATTCGAATTGTCAAAATATAAAAAAATACTTACAGAAAGAAAAGCAAATTGTCATTGCCCTGCAGAGCAAGAAAATACAATCAATAATCAAAACGAATTGGAACGAACGGCAATAAAGCTGTTCAAACTCAACTAATGTCAAAAGTAAAACGTTTTTTACCATGTTCTACAAGAAGTAGGACTAAAGCGGTAAGCCTGCCCGATATTAGAGAAGAGCTAGAGGGGTTACAAGAAGAATATCCAAACTTAGACAACATGCCGAACGACAGTGGGACTTTGCCTCTCGGACAAAGTGTACCACAATTAACACCTCAGGTGTTATGCGACTCTTTAAAAATACCCGACATAGTGTTGAGGTTGCCAACCTTTGACGGCACAGCAGAAGACTTACATGACTTCATTGAAAACGTAGAAGAGGTGCTGGGCTTCGTCAAGCGGACGGATAAAACTCCTTATGGTGCCCTCTTATTGCGTACAATCAGGAATAAGGTAATAGGCGACGCAAGCAAAGCATTGAAGATAAATGCGATCCCGATCAACTGGGACGAGATAAAGGAATGCCTTCTCGTAAATTTTGGAGATAGGCGATCGGAAGACGATCTATTCAGGCCATTGTGCGCCTCTACTCAAGGGAATAGAACGGTTAAGAAATTCTATGAGGAGATTGTAGAACTTCAGACAGCAATTAATAACAATCTAATGACTCAAAACGAAAGTCAGGAAGTTATAAAAGCCAAAAAGGAACTCTATTCGTCCACAGGACTTAAAACCTTTTTGAGGGGGTTAAACGACCCTTTAGGCGTAATCGTCAGGTCAATGAAACCCAACGGGCTACAACAAGCCTTTGAATATTGCCGTCAAGAGCAACAAATATACTTCGAGAAAAAGAAAAGTACAAATAGGTACACTCCGTATAATGACGGTAACGGTAGAAGTAATCAGATAACAAGATACAACAATGGAAACACTAGCAATGGCAATAGTAATTACCGAAGATATGATAGGTCAAACAACCGAGGTGGATATAACCAAGGACGATATAACCAAAGAGGATATTACCAAGAAGGGTATAATCAATGTCAACAGGTCCGACATCAGTATCATCGAAATGGACAATATCAACAAAATCAACAAGGTCAAAAACAGCAACAACAACCTACTATGTACAGAGAAGCAATAATGCCACCCAAGCAAGAACGAAATGACAATGTATCCTTCCAAACGAAATTCTCAAAGGGATCTACACAAACCAGTCGCCCGAGGAACCAAGAGTTCCACAATGTAGACACACCTGAACCAGATGCTGAATGCAATGTCATCAATGACGAAAATTTTTGGGAACATGCCTCAGCGAACCCACAGGGTACATAGATGTTAACAAACACGGCACAACCTTGCCATTCATAATCATAAACGCATCTACAGAGAATCCACTAAAAATATTGATTGATACTGGAGCATCAGTATCATTTATAAACCCAGACATAATCCCAATTAACAAGCAAGAAATTTTAAATAAACCGGTAACAATCGCCACAATCCTTAATAAACACGAAATAGCAAAGAAAACGACAGTGCCTATCTTCAATGAATTTAAGGTTAAAGGAAACATAGATTTCTTATTATTTAAATTCCATGCATATTTTAATGGGCTGTTAGGTATAGATGCATTGGCACAGTTAAAAGCAAATATCAATCTAAATACTTGTCAAATACAAACGCCACATGCAACCATTCCCATACATATCCGAAAAAATACAAGTTCACAGGTACATACAATCCCCGCACTTTCAAAAACACTCGTACCTATCCCCGTAAATATAACGGATGGTGCACTCATAGTAGAAACAACAAACATAAAACCCAAGCTACAAATTTCAGGTGGCCTTTATCATGCCACAAACAACAAGGCGAATATCGAAGTCACAAACTATTCATTGGATGACGAGTTAATATATCTTGAGCAAGCCCTGGAGGGTACAGCATATAATGAAGAGGAACACTACGAGGTAAATAATCTAGATTTTGTACCTGAAGAAAAAAAAAACGACAGCATCAGCATAGAAGGAAAGATAAGAACTGGACACCTAAACGAGGAAGAGCGAAGAGAATTATTAAAACTTTGTAGATTTTACTCGAATATATTTCACCGAACCAGCGCAAAGTTGTCATTTACAAGTGAAATTAAACACAAAATTAAGACAACAGATGATATACCAATATACACGAAATCATACAGATACCCTTATGTACATAAAGAAGAAGTAAAACGCCAAATTGATGAGATGCTAGATCAAGGGATAATAAGACATAGTTTTTCTCCTTGGAGCTCACCGATTTGGATTGTACCAAAGAAGAAAGATGCAAGCGGCAAACAAAAATGGCGATAGATACCCCATTCCAAATATTAATGAGATACTAGATAAGATCGGAAAAAGTTTACTCTACACTACAATAGATCTTGCTAACGGATTTCATCAGATAGAAATGAGCCCAAGGGATATTAAGAAAACGGCCTTTACAGTAGAAGGGGGACACTACGAGTACATAAGAATGCCATTCGGACTAAAAAATGCACCATCTACTTTCCAACGTGTGATGGATCACATACTAAAAGATCTGAACGGTAAAATTTGCTTAGTATATCTGGATGACATCATAGTGTTTTCAACATCATTAAAAGAACATATACAAAATCTAACAAAAGTTTTTGAAAGATTGAAAAAGGCAAACTTAAAAATACAACTGGATAAATCAGAGTTCTTACAAAAAGAAATAGAATTCTTAGGACATATTGTTACTCCTGATGGAATAAAACCAAATCCAAATAAAATTTCAGCAATTCAAAAATACCCAATTCCGAAAACTCGGACTCAAATTAAAGCTTTCATAGGTCTCGTTGGATATTACAGAAAATTCATAAAGGATTTCGCCAAAAGAACCAAACCACTCACTAACTGCCTGAAGTCCGGAAATTATATTATCCTAGATGACATTTATGTAAGAACATTCGAAGAATGCAAAACGTTGCTTTGTAATGACCCTATATTACAACGACCAGAATTCACAAAACCTTTCATTCTAACAACAGATGCGAGCAATTTTGCTCTAGGAGCAGTCCTATCACAGGGAATTATCGGTAGCGACAAACCAGTGAGTTATGCCAGCCGTACCCTGTCCGAAACAGAATGCAACTATTCGACAATAGAGAAAGAATTACTAGCCATTGTATGGGGTACGAAATACTTTAGGCCATACCTCTATGGAAATAAATTCACAATAATAACTGACCATAGACCATTAACATGGTTAATGAGTCTGAAAGAGCCAAACTCAAAACTTGTTCGTTGGCGATTGAAATTAGAAGAATATGACTATGAAATCATCTATAAAAAAGGCAAAAGCAACACAAACGCAGACGCTTTGAGTAGAATAAAAATCGACGTAAATATGAATGATAACCTTTCTCTTCAGGGAACATGCGAAACTACAATACATTCAGCAGTCGAAAATCTCAATGACGGAATACCGATATCAGAAAAACCATTAAATGACTTTAACATACAACTTGTACTTGAAATTGACGGACTTAGTGAGACCAAAATAGAATCACCATTTAAAAATAAAGTACGACGCACCGTTAAAGAACCAGGGTTTAACGAAGAAAAAATAAAAAACATAATGAAATTATATATCAAACCAAATAAAACATGTGCCATATACACAGACGACGCTACATTCAAAATAATACAACAAATATATTCTAGATATTTCGCAAACAGTACAATCTACAAAATCATAAGATGTACTGAAAGACTAGAAGAAGTAATTAACAACGACAGACAAGATGAATTAATAGCCCAATACCATAGAAACAACAATCATAGAGGTATCGATGAAACCTTCCTTCACTTAAAAAGAAGTTTCTATTTTCCCAACATGCGGGATAAGATTAGACAAACTACAAACAATTGTGACACTTGCAATATATTTAAATACGACAGACAACCACAACGTATCGCGTATGAGATAACAGAAACCCCAAGTCGACCATTAGACATACTACACATAGATGTGTATGCAATAAACAATCACCGAATTTTGACAATCATAGACAAATTTTCAAAATTTGCAGCCGGATATAATTTGAAGGCAAGAGACAGCATCAATATAGTAACATCGCTAAAACACTTTATCTCCCTTCATGGCATTCCACGGAAAATAATTTGCGATCAAGGTGCAGAATTCATGTCGAACATCTTTAAGGACTTTTGTAAACAATATAATATCGAAGTCCACGTAACTTCCTTCCAACAGTCCTCCAGTAACTCGCCTGTCGAGAGACTACATTCAATTCTTACGGAAATCTATCGAATTGTCCTTGCAAAGAGGAAAGAAGCAAAACTGACTACAGATCACGAGGAAATATTCTACGAAACGCTCATCACATATAACAACGCAATCCATTCAAGCACTAAACTTACACCATACGAATTATTTTCGGGTAGAACTCATCATTTCAATAAGGAAATAAAATACAACAACGAGCATGAATATATCCAGAAATTAAATGAATTTCAACAAAAAATATACTCGGACGTTCAATCGACGCTACAAAACGCAACAGAGAAAAGGATCGAAAAACTAAACGTAGATCGGGAAATTCCGAAAGAAAACAAAATAGGTGAAGTAGTTTTCAGGAAAGAAAACCGAAGAAACAAAATAACCCCAAGGTTTTCGAAGCAGACAGTTAAGAAAAACAAAACAAACACTATTCTTACAAGCAAAGACCAAAAAATACATAAATCCAAACTTAGAAGAACCAAAAAGAAGACTCAATAAATTACATCTTTCATTACAACCAATACCTTGCATAAGCAAATAGAATCGACATACTATACATTCCTAACAAGATTTCGATAACAGAATTTGTACCCTATCATCTTCGCAAAAAGAAGAACAACAAAGCTGATCTTCGCACCTTCACCAGCAAATATAGCTCCGCAAGAATCCTTCTAGCCGTCGCTATAATCTAGGGGGGGAAGAGTTACCAACTCACCCGTCTTACTCAACATCTCTACCCTCTCCTAAGAACTCAACTCATATTTACTTATATTAACAATATAAACTCGAAAAGTAGTCGAGCTCAAATAATCAAATAATAAAAAACGTCAGAATTATTCCGACTCTAAAATCGAACGGTTGTATTTTCTTTCTTTCCGTACCGCTTACAAACGATAACTCGCGCATACATATGCAAGAGTTATTAGCAAAAAACTAATCGGTGGTCAACACGATTCCGTCCTACTGACGATTCTTTTCGCAAAGTACTTTTCTATAATTCTAGTATTTAATGGGAAAAAATTAAACGAATTTTTTGTCCATGTCAAAAACTTATAATTCTGAATAAAATGCCGCCCATTTATGCAATTAAAAAAATTTAAATGTCTCTTATTAGATAAGGCATATTTTCGTCTGATAAGGTACGTCTTCTTCAATGATTTCGAGGATATTTTAGTTTTGATCAAAAAAATTTTATTTCTTATGACTTTTCGTAAAATATGTTAATGCCATATGAAAGAGGAACAGATAAGCTTTCCATCGAGCTCTTAGTTGAAGAAGTCGGTAGAAGAATGCAAGAGTTATTAGCAAAAAACTATCCGGTGGTCAACACGATTTCGTCCTACTGTCGATTAGTTTCGCAAAGGACTTTTCTATAATTCTAGTATTTAATGAAAAAAAATTAACGAATTTTTTGTCCATGTAAAAAACTGAAAACAATGCCGCCCATTTATGCAATTAAAATAATTTAAATGTCTCTTATTAGATAAGGCATATTTTCGTCTGATAAGGTACTTCTTCTTCAATGATTTCGAGGATATTTTAGTTTTGATCAAGAAAATTTTATTTCTAATGACTTTTCGTGAAATATGTCAATGCCATCTGAAAGAGGAACAGATAAGCTTTCCATCGAGCTCTTAGTCGAATAAGTCGGTCGAAGGATGCAAGAGTTATTAGCAAAGAACTAATCGGTGGTCAACACGATTCCGTCCTACTGCCGATTCTTTTCGCAAAGTACTTTTCTCTTATTCTAGTATTTAATGGGAAAAAATTAAACTAATTTTTTGTCCATGTAAAAAACTATTAATTCTGAATAAGATGCCGCCCATTTATGCATTTAAAAAAATTTAAATGTCTCTTATTAAATAAGGCATATTTTCGTCTGATAAGGTACTTCTTCTTCAATGATTTCGATGATATCTTAGTTTTGATCAAAAAAATTTTATTTCTTACGACTTTTCGGAAAATATATTAACGCCATCTGAAAGAGGAACAGATAAGGTTTTCATCGAGCTCTTAGTCGAATAAGTCGGTCGAAGGATGCAAGAGTTATTAGCAAAAAACTAATCGGTGGTCAACACGATTCCGTTCTACTGCCGATTCTTTTCGCAAAGTACTTTTCTATTATTCTAGTATTTAATGGGAAAAAAAATAAACGAATTTTTTTTCCAATGAAAAAAACATTTATTCTGAATAAAATGCCGCCCATTTATGCAATTTAAAAAATTTAAATGTCTGTTATTGGATAAGGCATATTTTCGTTTTACAAGGTACTTCTTTTTCAATGATTTCGAGTATATTCCATCTGAAAGACGAACAGATAAGCTTTTTATCGAGCTCTTAGTCGAAGAAGTCGGTCGAAGGATGCAAGAGTTATTAGCAAAAAAATAATCGGTGGTCAACACGATTCCGTCCTACTGCCGATTCTTTTCGCAAAGTACTTTTCTATAATTCTAGTATATAATGGGTATAAACGAATTTTTTGTCCATGTCAAAAACTATTAATTCTGAATTAAATGCCGCCCATTTATGCAATTAAAAAAATGTAAATGTCTCTTATTAGATAAGGCATATTTTTGTCTGATAAGGTACTTCTTCTTCAATGATTTCGAGGATATTTTAGTTTTGATCAAAAAAATTTTATTTCTTATGACTTTTCGTAAAATATGTTAAAGCCATCTGAAAGAGGAACAGCTAAGCTTTCCATCGAGCTCTTAGTCGAAAAAGTCGGTCGAAAGATGCAAGAGTTATTAGCAAAAAACTAATCGGCGGTCATTACGATTCCGTCCTACTGCCGATTCTTTTCGCAAAGTACTTTTCTATAATTCTAGTATTTAATGGGAAAAAATTAAACGAATTTTTTGTCCATGTCAAAAACTATTAATTCTGAATAAAATGCCGCCCATTTATACAATTAAAATAATTTAAATGTCTCTTATTAGATAAGGCATATTTTCGTCTGATAAGGTACTTCTTCTTCAATAATTTCGAGGATATTTTAGTTTTGATCAAAAAAATTTTATTTCTTATGACTTTTCGTAAATTATGTTAATGCCATCTGAAAGAGGAACAGATAAGCTTTCCATCGAGGCATTAGTCAAAGAAGTCAGTCGAAGGATGCAAGAGTTTTTAGCAAAAATCTAATCGGTTGTCAATACGATTCCGTCCTACTGCCGATTCTTTTCGCAAAGTACTTTTCTATAATTCTAGTATATAATGGGAGAAAATAAACGAATTTTTTGTCCATGTAAAAAACTATTCATTTCTAATAAAAGGCCGCCCATTTATGCAATTAAAAAAATTTAAATGTCTCTTATTAGATAAGGTATATTTTCGTCTTATGAGGTACTTCTTCTTCAATGATTCGAGGATCTGCTAGATTTGATCAAAAAAATTTTATTTCATATCACTTTTCGTAAAATATATTAATGCCATCTGAAAGAGGAACAGCTAAGCTTTCCATCGAGCTCTAAGTCGAAAAAGTCGGTCGAAGGATGCAAGAGTTATTAGCAAAAAACTAATCGGTTGTCAACACGATTCCGTCCTACTGCCGATTCTTTTCGCAAAGTACTTTTCTATAATTCTAGTATATAATGGGTATGAACGAATTTTTTGTCCATGTCAAAAACTATTAATTCTGAATTAAATTCCGCCCATTTATGCAATTAAAACCAGTAAGGATTGGAGTCGACAGTACTCGACTTCGACATACCCTGTACCTTCAATTAGTAAAGTCTGTTGTAGGGCGTTGCCCCGCCCACTTTTTAATCGAAACAGATTTCCTTTCCATTCAATATCATACATACTAATTTTTGCTCTTCTAGACCAATTCGTTACAGAGATATAACGGTTTTCTATTTTGGCTATATGTGGGCGTGGTTACGCCCATTTTATATTTGAATCTTACTATACTCCACCCCAAAAGCATACATGCAAAGTTTCATTCTTGTAGGTTGTATGGTTCTTGAGATATGAGCGTTTGAAATTTTTACTATATAAGGGCGTGGTCACGCCCATTTTTTTTTTTTTTTTCTTAAGGTTTGAGTCAGCTATATACACACCAAATTTGGTGTTTCTATCACAAAAGACAACGCAGAAAATACGACTTTTGTACTATTTTCCCCGAGGTAGCTTCAGTTATTTGCCCCTCACCCCTAAACTAACTCAAAAAGGGGGAAGCCAAAATAAACTTGATCTGCGTAATGAATCACAAAATCGAACTGCGAAGAGCTTTTGGTCCTATCTATTATAGTTTCCGAGATCGACGCGTTCATACAGACAGACGGACGGACGGACGGACGGACAGACGGACAGACGGACATGGCTCAATCGACTTCCCTTTCGATACTGATCAAGAATATATATACTTTGTATAGTCGGAGATGTCTCCTTTAAGGTGTTACATACATTGTCGACGTGCACAAAACTAATATACCCTTGTACCATAAGGTACAGGGTATAATGACCTTTTGTTGTGCTTGATGGGCGGGAAGGAATGGGCGTGGCAAAAATTCCTTCAAACTTGATTCAGTGTTCGACCACACGAGACTATCTTCCAAATTTCAAGTCTCTAGCTTTAATAGTTTTCGCAGTGTTAAGTACGGTTTTTGTTACAAATAGGATAAAGCAGTGTTCAAAGCGCAATTTATGCCAAATTTCAACTTGTTTGTCTTTGCGTTGTCACACAGCGTTAAAAATTAAAGTTTGTGGTATGCAGTTTTAAACAGGTATGTTTACTGAGTTTGCATACAAAATTTCAGCATTGTATCTATTATAGGTTAGGAGATACAGCAATTTTAAGAAACCAACTTTTTGAGGGGAAACGAAGGGGAGGGGGAAAAAATGTGGTATGCAGTTTTGTAGAGCTATACATACTGAGTCTACATACTAATTTTCATGTTTCTAACTCATGAGGTTTTCGAGCTACAGCCTTTTGAAAAAATGGGTGGTGCTCGATGGGCGGGAAGGAGTGGGCGTGGCAAAAAATCCTTCAAACTTGATCTAGCGTTTGACCTCACGAGTCTATCCACCAAATTTCAAGTCTATAGCTCTTATAGTTTTCGAGAACCATTGGTGAGGACGGACGGACGGACGGACGGACGGACGGACGGACGGACGGACAGACAGGGCTATATCAATTCGTCTTGTCATCCTGATCAAGAATATATATACTTTATAGGGTCCCCCTCCCCTCCTTCTATGCGTTACATACAAACCGTCTCAAACAAACTTAATATACCCTGATACACAGTGTGTGTACAGGGTATAAAAATGTAAATGTCTCTTATTAGATAAGGCATATTTTCGTCTGATAAGGTACTTCTTCTTCAATGATTTCGAGGATATTTTAGTTTTGATCAAGAAAATTTTATTTCTAATGACTTTTCGTGAAATATGTCAATGCCATCTGAAAGAGGAACAGATAAGCTTTCCATCGAACTCTTAGTCGAAGAAGTCGGTCGAAGGATGCAATAGTTATTAGCAAAAAACTAATCGGTGGTCAACACGATTCCGTCGTACTGCCGATTCTTTTCGCAAAGTACTTTTCTATAATTATAGTATATAATGGGTATAAACGAATTTTTTGTCCATGTCAAAAACTATTAATTCTGAATTAAATGCCGCCCACTTATGCTATTAAAAAAATGTAAATGTCTCTTATTAGATAAGGCATATTTTCGTCTGATAAGGTACTTCTTCTTCAATGATTTCGAGGATATTTTAGTTTTGATCAAGACAATTATATTTCTAATGACTTTTCGTGAAATATGTCAATGCCATCTGAAAGAGGAACAGATAAGCTTTCCATCGAGCTCTTAGTCGAAGAAGTCGGTCGAAGGATGCAAGAGTTATTGGCAAAAAAATAATCGGTGGTCAACACGATTCCGTCCTACTGCCGATTCTTTTCGCAAAGTACTTTCTATAATTCTAGTATATAATGGGTATAAACGAATTTTTTGTCCATGTCAAAAACTATTAATTCTGAATTAAATGCCGCCCATTTATGCAATTAAAAAAATGTAAATGTCTCTTATTAGATAAATGATTCTTCAATGATTTCGATGATATCTTAGTTTTGATCAAAAAAATTTTATTTCTTACGACTTTTCGGAAAATATATTAACGCCATCTGAAAGAGGAACAGATAAGGTTTTCATCGAGCTCTTAGTCGAATAAGTCGGTCGAAGGATGCAAGAGTTATTAGCAAAAAACTAATCGGTGGTCAACACGATTCCGTTCTACTGCCGATTCTTTTCGCAAAGTACTTTTCTATTATTCTAGTATTTAATGGGAAAAAAATAAACGAAATTTTTGTCCAATGAAAAAAATATTTATTCTGAATAAAATGCCGCCCATTTATGCAATTTAAAAAATTTAAATGTCTCTTATTAGATAAGGCATATTTTCGTTTTACAAGGTACTTCTTTTTCAATGATTTCGAGTTTATTCCATCTGAAAGACGAACAGATAAGCTTTCCATCGAGCTCTTAGTCGAATAAATCGGTCGAAGGATGCAAGAGTTATTAGCAAAAAACTAATCGGTGGTCAACACGATTCCGTCCTACTGCCGATTCTTTTCGCAAAGTAGTTTTCCATAATTCTAGTATTTAATGGGAAAAAATTAAACGAATTTTTTGTCCATCTCAAAAACTATTAATTCTGAATAAAATGCCGCCCATTTATGCAATTAAAAAAATTGAAATGTCTCTTATTAGATAAGGCATATTTTCATCTGATAATGTACTTCTTCTTTAATGATTTCGAGGATATTTTAGTTTTGATCAAAAAAATTTTATTTCTTATGACTTTTCGTAAAGTATGTTAAAGCCATCTGAAAGAGGAACAGATAAGCTTTCCATCGAACTCTTAGTCGAAGAAGTCGGTCGAAGGATGCAATAGGTTTTAGCAAAAAACTAATCGGTGGTCAACACGATTCCGTCCTACTGCCGATTCTTTTCGCAAAGTACTTTTCTCTTATTCTAGTATTTAATGGGAAGAAATTAAACTAATTTTTTGTCCATGTAAAAAACTATTAATTCTGAATAAGATACCGCCCATTTATGCATTTAAAAAAATTTAAATGTCTCTTATTAAATAAGGCATATTTTCGTCTGATAAGGTACTTCTTCCTCAATGATTTCGAGGATATTTTAGTTTTGATCAAGAAAATTTTATTTCTAATGACTTTTCGTGAAATATGTCAATGCCATCTGAAAGAGGAACAGATAAGCTTTCCATCGAACTCTTAGTCGAAGAAGTCGGTCGAAGGATGCAAGAGTTATTAGCAAAGAACTAATCTGTGGTCAACACGATTCCGTCCTACTGCCGATTCTTTTCGCAAAGTACTTTTCTATAATTCTAGTATTTAATGGGAAAAAATTAAACGAATTTTTTGTCCATGTAAAAAACTATTAATTCTGAATAAAATGCCGCCCATTTATGCAATTAAAATAATTTAAATGTCTCTTATTAGATAAGGCATATTTTCGTCTGATAAGGTACTTCTTCTTCAATGATTTCGAGGATATTTTAGTTTTGATCAAGAAAATTTTATTTCTAATGACTTTTCGTGAAATATGTCAATGCCATCTGAAAGAGGAACAGATAAGCTTTCCATCGAACTCTTAGTCGAAGAAGTCGGTCGAAGGATGCAAGAGGTTTTAGCAAAAAACTAATCGGTGGTCAACACGATTCCGTCCTACTGCCGATTCTTTTCGCAAAGTACTTTTCTCTTATTCTAGTATTTAATGGGAAGAAATTAAACTAATTTTTTGTCCATGTAAAAAACTATTAATTCTGAATAAGATACCGCCCATTTATGCATTTAAAAAAATTTAAATGTCTCTTATTAAATAAGGCATATTTTCGTCTGATAAGGTACTTCTTCCTCAATGATTTCGAGGATATTTTAGTTTTGATCAAGAAAATTTTATTTCTAATGACTTTTCGTGAAATATGTCAATGCCATCTGAAAGAGGAACAGATAAGCTTTCCATAGAGCTCTTAGTCGAAGAAGTCGGTCGAAGGATGCAAGAGTTATTAGCAAAAAAATAATCGGTGGTCAACACGATTCCGTCCTACTGCCGATTCTTTTCGCAAAGTACTTTTCTATAATTCTAGTATATAATGGGTATAAACGAATTTTTTGTCCATGTCAAAAACTATTAATTCTGTATTAAATGCCGCCCATTTATGCAATTAAAAAAATGTAAATGTCTCTTATTAGATAAGGCATATTTTCGTCTGATAAGGTACTTCTTCTTCAATGATTTCGAGGATATTTTAGTTTTGATCAAAAAAATTGTATTTCTTATGACTTTTCGTAAATTATGTTAATGCCATCTGAAAGAGGAACAGATAAGCTTTCCATCGAGGCATTAGTCAAAGAAGTCAGTCGAAGGATGCAAGAGTTTTTAGCAAAAATCTAATCGGTGGTCAATACGATTCCGTCCTACTGCCGATTCTTTTCGCAAAGTACTTTTCTATAATTCTAGTATATAATGGGAGAAAATAAACGAATTTTTTGTCCATGTAAAAAACTATTCATTTCTAATAAAAGGCCGCCCATTTATGCAATTAAAAAAATTTAAATGTCTCTTATTAGATAAGGCATATTTTCGTCTTATGAGGTACTTCTTCTTCAATGATTCGAGGATCTGCAAGATTTGATCAAAAAAATTTTATTTCATATCACTTTTCGTAAAATATATTAATGCCATCTGAAAGAGGAATAGCTAAGCTTTCCATCGAGCTCTAAGTCGAAAAAGTCGGTCGAAGGATGCAAGAGTTATTAGCAAAAAACTAATCGGTGGTCAACACGATTCCGTCGTACTGCCGATTCTTTTCGCAAAGTACTTTTCTATAATTCTAGTATATAATGGGTATGAACGAATTTTTTGTCCATGTCAAAAACTATTAATTCTGAATTAAATGCCGCCCATTTATGCAATTAAAAAAATGTAAATGTCTCTTATTAGATAAGGCATATTTTCGTCTGATAAGGTACTTCTTCTTCAATGATTTCGAGGATATTTTAGTTTTGATCAAGAAAATTTTATTTCTAATGACTTTTCGTGAAATATGTCAATGCCATCTGAAAGAGGAACAGATAAGCTTTCCATCGAACTCTTAGTCGAAGAAGTCGGTCGAAGGATGCAATAGTTATTAGCAAAAAACTAATCGGTGGTCAACACGATTCCGTCCTACTGCCGATTCTTTTCGCAAAGTACTTTTCTATAATTATAGTATATAATGGGTATAAACGAATTTTTTGTCCATGTCAAAAACTATTAATTCTGAATAAAATGCCGCCCATTTATGCATTTAAGAAAATTTAAATGTCCCTTATTAGATAAGGCATATTTTCGTCTGATAAGGTACTTCTTCTTCAATGATTTCGAGGATATTTTAGTTTTGATCAAGACAATTTTATTTCTAATGACTTTTCGTGAAATATGTCAATGCCATCTGAAAGAGGAACAGATAAGCTTTCCATCGAACTCTTAGTCGAAGAAGTCGGTCGAAGGATGCAAGAGTTATTAGCAAAAAACTAATCGGTGGTCAACACGATTCCGTCCTACTGCCGATTCTTTTCGCAAAGTACTTTTCTCTTATTCTAGTATTTAATGGGAAAAAATTAAAAAATTTTTTGTCCATGTCAAAAACTATTAATTCTGAATAAGATGCCGCCCATTTATGCATTTAAAAAAATTTAAATGTCTCTTATTAAATAAGGCATATTTTCGTCTGATAAGGTACTTCTTCCTCAATGATTTCGAGGATATTTTAGTTTTGATCAAGAAAATTTTATTTCTAATGACTTTTCGTGAAATATGTCAATGCCATCTGAAAGAGGAAGAGCTAAGCTTTCCATCGAGCTCTTAGTCGAAAAAGTCGGTCGAAGGATGCAAGAGTTATTAGCAAAAAAATAATCGGTGGTCAAAACGATTCCGTCCTACTGCGGATTCTTTTCGCAAAGTACTTTTCTATAATTCTAGTATTTAATGGGAAAAAATTAAACAAATTTTTTGTCCATGTCAAAAACTATTAATTCTGAATAAAATGCCGCCCATTTATGCAATTAAAATAATTTAAATGTCTCTTATTAGATAAGGCATATTTTCGTCTGATAAGGTACTTCTTCTTCAATAATTTCGAGGATATTTTAGTTTTGATCAAAAAAATTTTATTTCTTATGACTTTTCGTAAAATATGTTAAAGCCATCTGAAAGAGGAACAGCTAAGCTTTCCATCGAGCTCTTAGTCGAAAAAGTCGGTTGAAAGATGCAAGAGTTATTAGCAAAAAACTAATCGGCGGTCAACACGATTCCGTCCTACTGCCGATTCTTTTCGCAAAGTACTTTTCTATAATTCTAGTATTTAATGGGAAAAAATTAAACGAATTTTTTGTCCATGTCAAAAACTATTAATTCTGAATAAAATGCCGCCCATTTATGCAATTAAAATAATTTAAATGTCTCTTATTAGATAAGGCATATTTTCGTCTGATAAGGTACTTCTTCTTCAATAATTTCGAGGATATTTTAGTTTTGATCAAAAAAATTTTATTTCTTATGACTTTTCGTAAATTATGTTAATGCCATCTGAAAGAGGAACAGATAAGCTTTCCATCGAGGCATTAGTCAAAGAAGTCAGTCGAAGGATGCAAGAGTTTTTAGCAAAAATCTAATCGGTGGTCAATACGATTCCGTCCTACTGCCGATTCTTTTCGCAAAGTACTTTTCTATAATTCTAGTATATTATGGGAGAAAATAAACGAATTTTTTGTCCATGTAAAAAACTATTCATTTCTAATAAAAGGCCGCCCATTTATGCAATTAAAAAAATTTAAATGTCTCTTATTAGATAAGGCATATTTTTGTCTTATGAGGTACTTCTTCTTCAATGATTCGAGGATCTGCTAGATTTGATCAAAAAAATTTTATTTCATATCACTTTTCGTAAAATATATTAATGCCATCTGAAAGAGGAATAGCTAAGCTTTCCATCGAGCTCTTAGTCGAAAAAGTCGGTCGAAGGATGCAAGAGTTATTAGCAAAAAACTAATCGGTGGTCAACACGATTCCGTCGTACTGCCGATTCTTTTCGCAAAGTACTTTTCTATAATTCTAGTATATAATGGGTATGAACGAATTTTTTGTCCATGTCAAAAACTATTAATTCTGAATTAAATGCCGCCCATTTATGCAATTAAAAAAATGTAAATGTCTCTTATTAGATAAGGCATATTTTCGTCTGATAAGGTACTTCTTCTTCAATGATTTCGAGGATATTTTAGTTTTGATCAAGAAAATTTTATTTCTAATGACTTTTCGTGAAATATGTCAATGCCATCTGAAAGAGGAACAGATAAGCTTTCCATCGAACTCTTAGTCGAAGAAGTCGGTCGAAGGATGCAATAGTTATTAGCAAAAAACTAATCGGTGGTCAACACGATTCCGTCCTACTGCCGATTCTTTTCGCAAAGTACTTTTCTATAATTATAGTATATAATGGGTATAAACGAATTTTTTGTCCATGTCAAAAACTATTAATTCTGAATAAAATGCCGCCCATTTATGCATTTAAGAAAATTTAAATGTCTCTTATTAGATAAGGCATATTTTCGTCTGATAAGGTACTTCTTCTTCAATGATTTCGAGGATATTTTAGTTTTGATCAAGACAATTTTATTTCTAATGACTTTTCGTGAAATATGTCAATGCCATCTGAAAGAGGAACAGATAAGCTTTCCATCGAACTCTTAGTCGAAGAAGTCGGTCGAAGGATGCAATAGTTATTAGCAAAAAACTAATCGGTGGTCAACACGATTCCGTCCTACTGCCGATTCTTTTCGCAAAGTACTTTTCTCTTATTCTAGTATTTAATGGGAAAAAATTAAAAAAATTTTTTGTCCATGTCAAAAACTATTAATTCTGAATAAGATGCCGCCCATTTATGCATTTAAAAAAATTTAAATGTCTCTTATTAAATAAGGCATATTTTCGTCTGATAAGGTACTTCTTCCTCAATGATTTCGAGGATATTTTAGTTTTGATCAAGAAAATTTTATTTCTAATGACTTTTCGTGAAATATGTCAATGCCATCTGAAAGAGGAACAGATAAGCTTTCCATCGAGCTCTTAGTCGAAAAAGTCGGTCGAAGGATGCAAGAGTTATTAGCAAAAAAATAATCGGTGGTCAACACGATTCCGTCCTACTGCCGATTCTTTTCGCAAAGTACTTTCTATAATTCTAGTATATAATGGGTATAAACGAATTTTTTGTCCATGTCAAAAACTATTAATTCTGAATTAAATGCCGCCCATTTATGCAATTAAAACCAGTAAGGACGCTATCTTCAGCAAGGCTGAAGCTATAATACTTTTCACTTTGTGTCACTATAAAAAAAATTAAATGAATAGTTTTCATGCATCCCTAACAACATAACTGTAATGTTTCAAGTCAATTCGTTAAAAAACAAAAAATTTTTCCATACAACGGTTCAAGTTTTGCGATAAGTGGGCGTAGCCATGCCCACATTTGGTCAAAATAGTTTTTATTCCTCCCTAAGAACATAACTGTAAAGTTTCAAGTCAATTGGTTAAAAAACAAAAAAGTTTTCCATACAAAGGGTCAATTTTCGCTATAAAAGGGCGTGGCCACGCCCACTTTTGATCAAAATAGTTTTCATTCCTCCCTAAGAGCATAACTGCAAAGTTTCAAGTCAATTGGTTAAAAAACAAAAAAGTTTTCCATACAACGGGTCAATTTTCGCTATAAGTAGGCGTGGCTACGCCCACTTTTGGTCAAAATAGTTTTCATTCCTCCCTAGGAACATAACTGTAAAGTTTTAAGTCAATTGGTTAAAAAACAAAAAAGTTTTCCATAAAAAGTGTCAATTTTCGCTATAAGTAGGCGTGGCTACGCCCACTTTTGGTTAAAGTAGTTTTCATTCCTCCCTAAGAACATAACTGTAAAGTTTCAAGTCAATTGGTTAAAAAACAAAAAAGTTTTGCATACAAAGCGTCAAGTTAAGCTATAAGTGGGCGTGGCCATGCCCACTTTTGATCAAAATAGTTTTCATTCCTCCCTAAGAGCACAACTGCAAAGTTTCAAGTCAATTGGTTAAAAAACAAAAAAGTTTTCCATACAACGGATAAATTTTCGCTATAAGTGGGCGTGGCTACGCCCACTTTTGGTCAAAATAGTTTTCATTCCTCTCTAAGAACATAACTGTAAAGTTTCAAGTCAACTGGTTAAAAAACAAAAAAGTTTTCCATAAAAAGTGTCAATTTTCGCTATAAGTAGGCGTGGCTACGCCCACTTTTGGTTAAAGTAGTTTTCATTCCTCCCTAAGAACATAACTGTAAAGTTTCAAGTCAATTGGTTAAAAAACAAGAAAGTTTTCCATACAAAGGGTCAAGTTAAGCTATAAGTGGGCGTGGCCACGCCCACTTTTGATCAAAATAGTTTTCATTCCTCCCTAAGAGCATAACTGCAAAGTTTCAAGTCAATTGGTTAAAAAACAAAAAAGTTTTCCATACAACGGGTCAATTTTCGCTATAAGTGGGCGTGGCTACGCGTGGTTACGCCCACTTTTGGTCAAAATAGTTTTCATTCCTCCCTAAGAACATAACTTTAAAATTTCAAGTCAATTGGTTAAGAAACAAAAAAGTTTTCCATACAACGACGTGAATATGGCTTCTCTTCCTCTTCTTCATTTTGTATGGGAACTACCAGTTCCAGGTGTCCAATCTCAATGAAACTTTCAGGCATGTAGTCGGACCATGTAAAACTACTATGTTTAAAATTTCAGCACTCTATTGTACAAAACAAAAAAGTTTTCGATACAACGATTCAAGTTTTGTTCACTTTTCTTCTTCTTTTCGTATGGGAGCTACCTGTTCCAATAATCCGATCATGCTGGTTCCGACGAATGATTCATCGTAATAAATTTTAAGACACTGTGCAAAGTTTCAGCTCGATAGCTTCAAAACTGAGGGACTAGTTTGCATACATAAAGACAGACAGACAGACAGACAGACGGACAGACGGACATGGCTAAATCAACTCGTCTTGTCGTCCTGATCAAGAATATATATACTCTATATAGTCGGAAATTAATATTTCGATCTGTTACAAACTCCGTGACAAAGTTAATATACTATTTCACATAAGTGAAAAGTATAAAAATGTAAATGTCTCTTATTAGATAAGGCATATTTTCGTCTGATAAGGTACTTCTTCTTCAATGATTTCAAGGATATTTTAGTTTTGATCAAAAAAATTGTATTTCTTATGACTTTTCGTAAAATATGTTAATGCCATCTGAAAGAGGAAGAGCTAAGCTTTCCATCGAGCTCTAAGTCGAAAAAGTCGGTCGAAAGATGCAAGAGATATTAGCAAAAAACTAATCGGCGGTCAACACGATTCCGTCCTACTGCCGATTCTTTTCGCAAAGTACTTTTCTATAATTCTAGTATTTAATGGGAAAAAATTAAACGAATTTTTTGTCCATGTCAAAAACTATTAATTCTGAATAAAATGCCGCCCATTTATGCAATTAAAATAATTTAAATGTCTCTTATTAGATAAGGCATATTTTCGTCTGATAAGGTACTTCTTCTTCAATAATTTCGAGGATATTTTAGTTTTGATCAAAAAAATTTTATTTCTTATGACTTTTCGTAAATTATGTTAATGCCATCTGAAAGAGGAACAGATAAGCTTTCCATCGAGGCATTAGTCAAAGAAGTCAGTCGAAGGATGCAAGAGTTTTTAGCAAAAATCTAATCGGTGGTCAATACGATTCCGTCCTACTGCCGATTCTTTTCGCAAAGTACTTTTCTATAATTCTAGTATATAATGGGAGAAAATAAACGAATTTTTTGTCCATGTAAAAAACTATTCATTTCTAATAAAAGGCCGCCCATTTATGCAATTAAAAAAATTTAAATGTCTCTTATTAGATAAGGCATATTTTCGTCTTATGAGGTACTTCTTCTTCAATGATTCGAGGATCTGTTAGATTTGATCAAAAAAATTTTATTTCATATCACTTTGCGAAAAATATATTAATGCCATCTGAAAGAGGAATAGCTAAGCTTTCCATCGAGCTCTAAGTCGAAAAAGTCGGTCGAAGGATGCAAGAGTTATTAGCAAAAAACTAATCGGTGGTCAACACGATTCCGTCCTACTGCCGATTCTTTTCGCAAAGTACTTTTCTATAATTCTAGTATATAATGGGTATAAACGAATTTTTTGTCCATGTCAAAAACTATTAATTCTGAATTAAATGCCGCCCATTTATGCAATTAAAAAAATGTAAATGTCTCTTATTAGATAAGGCATATTTTCGTCTGATAAGGTACTTCTTCTTCAATGATTTCGAGGATATTTTAGTTTTGATCAAGAAAATTTTATTTCTAATGACTTTTCGTGAAATATATCAATGCCATCTGAAAAAGGAACAGATAAGCTTTCCATCGAACTCTAAGTCGAAGAAGTCGGTCGAAGGATGCAATAGTTATTAGCAAAAAACTAATCGGTGGTCAACACGATTCCGTCCTACTGCCGATTCTTTTCGCAAAGTACTTTTCTATAATTCTAGTATATAATGGGTATAAACGAATTTTTTGTCCATGTCAAAAACTATTAATTCTGAATTAAATGCCGCCCATTTATGCAATTAAAACCAGTAAGGACGCTATCTTCAGCAAGGCTGAAGCTATAATACTTTTCACGTTGTGTCACTATAAAAAAAACTAAATGAATAGTTTTCATGCCTCCCTAACAACATAACTGTAAGGTTTCAAGTCAATTGGTTAAAAAACAAAAAAGTTTTCCATACAGCGGTTCAAGTTTTGCGATAAGTGGGCGTGGCTACGCTCACTTTGGGTCAAAATAGTTTTCATGCCTCCCTAAGAACATAACTGTAAAGTTTCAAGTCAATTGGTTAAAAAACAAAAAAGTTTTCCATACAACGGGTCAATTTTCACTAAAAAAGGGCGTGGCCACAACCACTTTTGGTCAACATTGTTTTCATTCCTCCCTAAGAACAAAGCTGTAAAGTTTCAAGTCAATTGGTTAAAAAACAAAAAAGTTTTCCATACAACGGGTCAAATTTCGCTATAAAAGGGCGTGGCCGCGCCCACTTTTGGGAAAAATCGTTTTCATTTCTCCCTAAGAACATAACTGTAAAGTTTCAAGTCAATTGGTTAAAAAACAAAAAAGTTTTCCATACAACGGGTCAATTTTCGCTAAAAAAAGGCGTGGGCACGCCAGCTTTTGGTCAAAATAGTTTTCATTCCTCCCTAAGAACATAACTGCAAAGTTTCAAGTCAATTGGTTGAAAAACAAAAAATTTGTCAATACAACGGGTCAAATTTCGCTAAAAGTGGGCGTGGCTACGCTCACTTTGGGTCAAAATAGTTTTCATGCCTCCCTAAGAACATAACTGTAAAGTTTCAAGTCAATTGGTTAAAAAACAAAAAAGTTTTCCATACAACGGGTCAAATTTCGCTATAAAAGGGCGTGGCCGCGCCCACTTTTGGTCAAAATTGTTTTCATTCCTCCCTAAGAACATAACTGTAAAGTTTCAAGTCAATTGGTTAAAAAACACAAAAGTTTTCCATACAACGGGTCAAATTTCGCTATAAAAGGGCGTGGCCACGCCCACTTTTGGTCAAAATAGTTTTCATTTCTCACTAAGAACATAACTGTAAAGTTTCAAGTCAATTGGTTAAAAAACAAAAAAGTTTTCCATACAACGGGTCAAATTTCGCTATAAAAGGGCGTGGCCGCGCCCACTTTTGGTCAAAATTGTTTTCATTCCTCCCTAAGAACATAACTGTAAAGTTTCAAGTCAATTGGTTAAAAAACACAAAAGTTTTCCATACAACGGGTCAAATTTCGCTATAAAAGGGCGTGGCCACGCCCACTTTTGGTCAAAATAGTTTTCATTCCTCCCTAAGAACATAACTGTAAAGTTTGAAGTCAATTCGTTGAAAAACAAAAAAGTTTTCCATACAACGGGTCAATTTTTGCTATAAGTGGGCGTGGCTACGCCCACTTTTGGTCAAAATAGTTTTCATTCCTCCCTAAGAACATAACTTTAAAATTTCAAGTCAATTGGTTAAAAAACAAAAAAGTTTTTCATACAACGGGTCAATTTTCGCTAGAAGTGGGCGTGGCTACGCCCACTTTTGGTCAAAATAGTTTTCATTCCTCCCCAAGAACATAACTTTAAAATTTCAAGTCAATTGGTTGAAAAACAAAAAAGTTGTCCATACAACGACGTGAATATTGCTTCTCTTCCTCTTCTTCATTTTGTATGGGAGCTACCAGTTCCAGATGTCCAATCTCATTGAAACTTTCAGGCATGTAGTCGGACTATGTTGAACTACTATGTTTAAAATTTCAGCACTCTATCATACAAAACAAAAAAGTTTTCCATACAACGATTCAAGTTTTTTTCATTTTTCTTCTTCTTTTCGTATGGGGGCTACCAGTTCCAGTGGTCCGATATGGCCGGTTCCGACCAATGATTTGACTGCACGAATAAGAAGTCTCTGTGCAAAATTTCAGCTCGATATCTTCAAAACTGTGGGAGGAGATTGTATATATACAGACAGACGGATAGACGGACATGGCCAAATCAACTCGTCTTGTCGTCCTGATCAAGAATATATATACTTTATATAGTCGGAAATGAATATTTCGATCTGTTACAAACTTCAGCACAAAGTTATTATACTATTTCACATACGTGAAAAGTATAAAAATGTAAATGTCTCTTATTAGATAAGGCATATTTTCGTCTGATAAAGTACTTCTTCTTCAATGATTTCGAGGATATTTTAGTTTTGATCGAAAAAATTGTATTTCTTATGACTTTTCGTAAAATATGTTAATGCCATCTGAAAGAGGAAGAGCTAAGCTTTCCATCGAGCTCTAAGTCGAAAAAGTCGGTCGAAGGATGCAAGAGTTATTAGCAAAAAACTAATCGGTGGTCAACACGATTCCGTCCTACTGCCGATTCTTTTCGCAAAGTACTTTTCTATAATTCTAGTATATAATGGGTATAAACGAATTTTTTGTCCATATCAAAAACTATTAATTCTGAATTAAATGCCGCCCATTTATGCAATTAAAAAAATGTAAATGTCTCTTATTAGATAAGGCATATTTTCGTCTGATAAGGTACTTCTTCTTCAATGATTTCGAGGATATTTTAGTTTTGATCAAGAAAATTTTATTTCTAATGACTTTTCGTGAAATATGTCAATGCCATCTGAAAGAGGAACAGATAAGCTTTCCATCGAACTCTTAGTCGAAGAAGTCGGTCGAAGGATGCAATAGTTATTAGCAAAAAACTAATCGGTGGTCAACACGATTCCGTCCTACTGCGGATTCTTTTCGCAAAGTACTTTTCTATTATTATAGTATTTAACGGGAAAAAAATAAAAGAATTTTTTGTCCAATGAAAAAAATATTTATTCTGAATAAAACGCCGCCCATTTATGCAATTCAAAAAATTTAAATGTCTCTTATTAGATAAGGCATATTTTCGTCTGATAAGGTACTTCTTCTTCAATGATTTCGAGGATATTTTAGTTTTGATCAAAAAAATTTTATTTCTTATGACTTTTCGTAAAATATGTTAAAGCCATCTGAAAGAGGAAGAGCTAAGCTTTCCATCGAGCTCTTAGTCGAAAAAGTCGGTCGAAGGATGCACGAGTTATTAGCAAAAAACTAATCGGTGGTCAACACGATTCCGTCCTACTGCCGATTCTTTTCGCAAACTACTTTTCTATAATTCTAGTATTTAATGGGAAAAAATTAAAGGAATTTTTTGTCCATGTCAAAAACTATTAATTCTGAATAAAATGCCACCCATTTATGCAATTAAAAAAATTTAAATGTCTCTTATTAGATAAGGCATATTTTCGTCTGATAAAGTACTTCTTCTTCAATGATTTCGAGGATATTTTAGTTTTGATCGAAAAAATTGTATTTTTTATGACTTTTCGTAAAATATGTTAAAGCCATCTGAAAGAGGAACAGCTAAGCTTTCCATCGAGCTCTTAGTCGAAAAAGTCGGTTGAAGGATGCAAGAGTTATTAGCAAAAAACTAATCGGCGGTCAACACGATTCCGTCCTACTGCCGATTCTTTTCGCAAAGTACTTTTCTATAATTCTAGAATTTAATGGGAAAAACTTAAACGAATTTTTTGTCCATGTCAAAAACTATTAATTCTGAATAAAATGCCGCCCATTTATGCAATTAAAAAAATGTAAATGTCTCTTATTAGATAAGGCATATTTTCGTCTGATAAGGTACTTCTTCTTCAATGATTTCGAGGATATTTTAGTTTTGATCAAAAAAATTTTATTTCTTATGACTTTTCGTAAAATATGTTAATGCCATCTTAAAGAGGAACAGCTAAGCTTTCCATCGAGCTCTTAGTCGAAAAAGTCGGTCGAAGGATGCAAGAGTTATTAGCAAAAAACTAATCGGCGGTCAACACGATTCCGTCCTACTGCCGATTCTTTTCGCAAAGTACTTTTCTATAATTCTAGTATTTAATGGGAAAAAATTAAACGAATTTTTTGTCCATGTCAAAAACTATTAATTCTGAATAAAATGCCGCCCATTTATGCAATTAAAAAAATTTAAATGTCTCTTATTAGATAAGGCATATTTTCGTCTGATAAAGTACTTCTTCTTCAATGAAGTCGAAGAAGTCGGTCAAAGAATGCAAGAGTTATTAGCAAAAAACTAATCGGTGGTCAACACGATTCCGTCCTACTGCCGATTCTTTTCGCAAAGTAATTTTCTATAATTCTAGTATTTAACGGCAAAAAATTATACGAATTTTTTGTCCATGTAAAAAACTATTAATTCTGAATAAAATGCCGCCCATTTATGCAATTAAAAAAATTTAAATGTCTCTTATTAGATAAGGCATATTTTCGTTTTATAAGGTACTTCTTTTTCAATGATTTCGAGGATATGCCATCTGAAAGAGGAACAGATAAGCTTTCCATCGAGCTCTTAGTCGAATAAGTCGGTCGAAGAATGCAAGAGTTATTAGCAAAAAACTAATCGGTAGTCAATACGATTCCGTCCTACTGCCAATTCTTTTCGCAAAGTACTTTTCTATAATTCTAGTATTTAATGGGATAATATTAAACGAATTTCTTGTCCATGTAAAAAAATATTAACTCTGAATAAAATGCCGCCCATTTATGCAATTAAAAACATTTAAATGTCTCTGATTAGATACGGCATATTTTCGTCTGATAAGGTACTTCTTCTTCAATGATTTCGAGGATATTCTGGTTTTGATCAAAAAAATTTTATTGCTTACGGCTTTTCGTAAAATATATTAATGCCATCTGAAAGAGGAACAGATAAGCTTTCCATCGAGCTCTTAGTTGAAGAAGTTGGTCGAAGGATGCAAGAGTTATTAGCAAAAAACTAATCGGTGGTCAACACGATTCCGTCCTACTGCCGATTCTTTTCTATGATTCTAGTATATAATGGGAAAAATTAAACGAATTTTTTGTCCATGTCAAAAACTATTATTTCTGAATAAAATGCCGCCCATTTATGCAATTAAAAAAATTTAAATGTCTCTTATTAGATAAGGCATATTTTCGTCTGATAAAGTACTTCTTCTTCAATGAAGTCGAAGAAGTCGGTCAAAGAATGCAAGAGTTATTAGCAAAAAACTAATCGGTGGTCAACACGATTCCGTCCTACTGCCGATTCTTTTCGCAAAGTAATTTTCTATAATTCTAGTATTTAACGGCAAAAAATTATACGAATTTTTTGTCCATGTAAAAAACTATTAATTCTGAATAAAATGCCGCCCATTTATGCAATTAAAAAAATTTAAATGTCTCTTATTAGATAAGGCATATTTTCGTTTTATAAGGTACTTCTTTTTCAATGATTTCGAGGATATGCCATCTGAAAGAGGAACAGATAAGCTTTCCATCGAGCTCTTAGTCGAATAAGTCGGTCGAAGAATGCAAGAGTTATTAGCAAAAAACTAATCGGTGGTCAACACGATTCCGTCCTACTGCCGATTCTTTTCGCAAAGTAATTTTCTATAATTCTAGTATTTAACGGCAAAAAATTATACGAATTTTTTGTCCATGTAAAAAACTATTAATTCTGAATAAAATGCCGCCCATTTATGCAATTAAAAAAATTTAAATGTCTCTTATTAGATAAGGCATATTTTCGTTTTATAAGGTACTTCTTTTTCAATGATTTCGAGGATATGCCATCTGAAAGAGGAACAGATAAGCTTTCCATCGAGCTCTTAGTCGAATAAGTCGGTCGAAGAATGCAAGAGTTATTAGCAAAAAACTAATCGGTAGTCAATACGATTCCGTCCTATTGCCAATTCTTTTCGCAAAGTACTTTTCTATAATTCTAGTATTTAATGGGATAATATTAAACGAATTTTTTGTCCATGTAAAAAAATATTAATTCTGAATAAAATGCCGCCCATTTATGCAATTAAAAAAATTTAAATGTCTCTTATTAGATAAGGCATATTTTCGTTTTATAAGGTACTTCTTTTTCAATGATTTCGAGGATATGCCATCTGAAAGAGGAACAGATAAGGTTTCCATCGAGCTCTTAGTCGAATAAGTCGGTCGAAGGATGCAGGAGTTATTAGCAGAAAACTAATCGGTGGTCAACAGGATTCCGTCCTACTGCGGATTCTTTTCGCAAAGTACATTTCTATTATACTAGTATTTAATGGGAAAAAAATAAACGAATTTTTTATCCAATGAAAAAAATATTTATTCTGAATAAAACGCCGCCCATTTATGGAATTAAAATAATTTAAATGTCTCTTATTAAATAAGGCATATTTTCGCCTGATAAGGTACTTCTTCTTCAATGATTTCGAGGACATTTTAGTTTTGATCAAGAAAATTCTATTTCTAATGACTTTTCGTGAAATATGTCAATGCCATCTGAAAGAGGAACAGATAAGCTTTCCATCGAGCTCTTAGTTGAAGAAGTTGGTCGAAGGATGCAAGAGTTATTAGCAAAAAACTAATCGGTAGTCAACACGATTCCGTCCTACTGCCGATTCTTTTCGCAAAGTACTTTTCTATGATTCTAGTATATAATGGGAAAAATTAAACGAATTTTTTGTCCATGTCAAAAACTATTAATTCTGAATAAAATGCCGCCCATTTATGCAATTAAAATTATTTAAATGTCTCTTATTAGATAAGGCATATTTTCGTCTGATAAGGTACTTCTTCTTCAATGATTTCGAGGATATTTTAGTTTTGATCGAAAAAATTGTATTTCTTATGACTTTTCATAAAATATGTTAATGCCATCTGAAAGAGGAACAGCTAAGCTTTCCATCGATCTCTAACTCGGAAAAGTCGGTCGAAGGTTGCAAGAGTTATTAGCAAAAAACTAATCGGTGGTCAACAAGATTCCGTCCTACTGCGGATTCTTTTCGCAAAGTACTTTTCTATTATTCTAGTATTTAATGGGAAAAAAATAAACGAATTTTTTGTCCAATGAAAAAAATATTTATTCTGAATAAAATGCCGCCCATTTATGCAATTTAAAAAATTTAAATGTCTCTTATTAGATAAGGCATATTTTCGTCTGATAAGGTACTTCTTCTTCAATGATTTCGAGGATATTCTGGTTTTGATCAAAAAAATTTTATTACTTACGACTTTTCGTAAAATATATTAATGCCATCTGAAAGAGGAACAGATAAGGTTTTCATCGAGCTCTTAGTCGAATAAGTCGAATTTGGACAACAGGATTCCGTCCTACTGCGGATTCTTTTCGCAAAGTACTTTTCTATTATTTTAGTTTTTAATGAAAAAAAATAAACGAATTTTTTGTCCAATGAAAAAATTATTTATTCTGAATAAAATGCCGCCCATTTATGCAATTTAAAAAATTTAAATGTCTCTTATTAGATAAGGCATATTTTCGTTTTATAAGGTTCTTCTTTTTCAATGATTTCGAGGATATTCCATCTGAAAGAGGAACAGATAAGCTTTCCATCGAGCTCTTATTCGAATAAGTCGGTCGAAGGATGCAAGAGTTATTAGCAAAAAACTAATCAGTGGTCAATACGATTCCGTCCTACTGCCGATTCTTTTCGCAAAGTACTTTTCTATAATTCTAGTATTTAATGGAATAAAATTAAACGAATTTCTTGTCCATGTAGGTTAGGTTAGGTTGAACAGGCAGCTCAACCGAAGTCGAGAGCACCCAGTGACCATTAGGTCCATTGTGTTGCCTGATTTATATACTGGAGGGATAGATGGGATCGGGTAGGGTTGCTGGGGTAATGGATGGGAGAAGGGTCATTCCGTTTTTCCTGGTTCTAATGGCCAGTCCCACTGGGCTTCGGCAGCCCACGGAACCACCCAGTGGAATCCAGGAAGAGTGCCAGGTCCTCCAGGTGCGCGTTCGCTAGACTGCCCAGTTCGTCAAAGAAGGGTCTTCCCAAAAATTGGGTTCTCCTCCTCAGAAGTGCAGGGCAGTCGCAGAGAAGGTGTTGGACACTCTCAATCTCATCTTCGTTTTCACAGCTACGACAGTAGTCTTGTTGGGATACGCCGTACCGTTGGGCCATACGCCCAATGTAGCAGTGTCCCGTTAAGACTCCTGTCAACATCCTTATCCTGTTCTTTGTTAAGTGTAGGAGCTCGGAAGTGCGCTTCGAATTGTATCTTGGCCATAGTGCCTTGGACACCTCGCAGCCCAGTACTGCTATCCAGTGTTCGGCAGCCACAGTCCTCATGGAACTGTCAAGTTCCGATAGGACGTACTGGATTGGCCTTTTAATGTCTTTCACCACGAGACTTATTTCTAACGCTGAACCGGATCTAGCGCACTCGTCAGCCGCCTCGTTACCAGGCACACCCATGTGGCCCGGCACCCAGACCAGTCTGATTGAGTGCGGTTGACACCGGTTCAGTGCCAAAACCGTGTCCCGGATGAGTTTACTCTTTACCGTGTTCGACGAGAGAGCTTTAAGCGCTGCTTGGCTATCAACGTAGATCGATACGTTCCTCGGGCTCTCACTCAAGGTGTGTATCAATTTAGCCGCCTGCCAAACGGCGTAGATCTCCGCTTGGAACACGCTGCAATAGTCAGGAAGACGAAAGGAGAGTTGAACCGAAGGGTCATCAGAGTAGACCCCCGATCCAGTTCCTTCCTTCGTCTTCGAGCCGTCTGTATAGATTGACAACTCGTTCTGCCTCACGGGAGTTTCGAGTTGCCAATCTGCTCTATTAGGAAATTCGACAGTAAATTTGTCTTCCCATTTGAGATCTGAAACCCAGTAGTCGTTCTCATCTGCCACAGAGGTTCCTACCGAGCGTAGGATGGTACTGTGGCCCGCAACACAAGGCTTAAGAAGGCCCTGGGCTAGCAGCCTGACTGCACTTCTTGCTGCCACGTGCTTGAGGGAGACTCCAATTGGTTCCAGATTCAACATCACGTCAAGCGCTGCCTGGGGGGTAGAACGGATGCATCCTGTTACTCCCAGGCAAGCGAGTCTTTGTACCTTGCGGAGGTTGTTTAGATGGGAGTTGGTGTGACCCGCCTCCCACCAAACCAGCGCTCCATAAGTAAGTATAGGTCTGACGACTGCTGTGTAAAACCAATGAATGATATACGGTTGCAGTCCCCATCCTTTACCGAAAGTCTTTTTGCATACAAAAAAGGCCTGTAGTGCCTTTTTCATCCTCTCCTCCGAGTTCCTCCTCCAGGAGAGTTTAGAGTCGAGGATTACTCCAAGGTACTTGGCCTCCTTTGAAAGCACAAGCTCCGTTCCGCCCAGTGTCGGGAGTTTGAAGCTTGGGATCTTATATTTCCGGGTGAACAATACCAGCTCGGTCTTTTGTGGGTTGGCCCCCAGACCATTCTGCTCTGCCCATCGAAGAGTTAGGCCCAATGCGCCGTTTAGGAACTGACTGATTGTAGGCAGGAATCTGCCTGTTACCATAAGCACCAGGTCGTCTGCATAGGCCGTCACTCTACATCCCCTATTTTCCAGTTTTAGGAGAAGATCATTAAGGACAAGGTTCCACAGCAAGGGAGATATGACACCCCCTTGCGGAGTTCCCCTGACCACCTTTCTCCTAATTGTCGAGGCGCAGAGTTGGGCGTTTATCACTCTGTGGCTGAGCATGTTGCTAAGCCATCGAGTGATTGTCGGGTGTGAGCCAATTTTGACAAGTGCAGTCGTAATAGACTCGATCCTGACATTGTTGAAGGCACCTTCTATGTCCAGAAAAGCCGCCAACGTAAACTCCTTTCTCCGCAATGTTTTTTCAATTGTGCTAACTACCTCGTGCAAAGCGGTCTCAACTGATCTACCCTTAAGATAGGCGTGTTGAGATCCGCTGAAAGTGTGAGGTGTCAGCTTACTTCTGAGATACAGGTCCAGGAGTCTCTCCAATGTTTTCAATAAAAACGATGAAAGACTAATGGGCCTATAATCTTTTGGTGAGCAATGGTTGATCTTTCCTGCTTTGGGAATGAAAGCCACCCTCACTTCTCTCCAGTACCTTGGGATGTATCCTGTGAGGAGACATCCCCTGAAGATTTCCAGTAGCCATTGCGACAGGTGCTCACTCACCGCTTGCATCATGGCCGGTCTGATGTCATCCGGTCCAGCTGATTTGTTGGGATGGAACGACTTGATAGCCCAGATTATCTTTTCTTCGGTAAGGATTTCCCTTACTACGGCCTCACCCCCCAGGTCCACTGCCTGTTCCGGCTCTTCGCTGATGCTAAACCCAGGTTCATCGTCAGCTTCCAAGCATCCCGGAAAGTGTGTGTTCATGAGGAGTTGTAGAGACTCCTGGCTGTCTTTAGCGAATTTGGCATCCAGATCGCAAAGCAAGCCTGGTGTGGCTGGATCTTTCGCTAGCAACCTTCGAAGTCTGGACGCTTCTGTGGTGCTGGTCAGATCCTCGCAGAAAGCGGCCCAAGAATCTCTTTTGGCCTTCCTACATTCTTTCTTGAAGACTTTGAAACTGAGGTGGTAGGCGTCCCAGTCCACCTGGCAGTTTCTGTCTTTTGCTCTATTGTAGAGTCTTCTCGTTTCCTTCCGTATCCTTCCGAGCTCCGGTGTCCACCACCTGTTGCGGTTTGACTTTGGAGGACGGCTGATAGGACAGGATTTGAAGAAGGCCTTACACAGAGCTTCCGTGACGGTCCTGGTCGATTTCTCCAGTTTGTCCGGGTTGTCCAGCCTACCCACTGGGTGGTTTGGGAGTAACTCCTTGACAAGTTGAGAGAACTTGACCCAGTCAGTTCGTTTTGGGTTCCTGAAGGGGCGTTTGGCCTCTCTGAACCATTCTACTTCGAACACTATCCTGTAATGGTCCGAGAAGGAACATTCCGTGGATACGTGCCAGTCTACAACAGAGAGAGAGTCACTGTTGGTCGCTAGGGTTATGTCAATAACCTCAGCGCGGTTCTTATTGCGGAATGTGGGGTGGTCACCCCGGTTACACACATTAAGATTTGTGCACGACATGAATTCACACAGCGATTCTCCTCTCACGTTAATATCCTTGCTTCCCCACATAGTATGGTGAGCATTGGCATCACACCCCAGGATTAAGTCAGTGCCCTCCTCCTGCGCATGCCGAATAAGGGCTCGGACGCTCTCTGATGGTGGATCCCTCTCTTCATACGGTAGATATGCCGAGGCCAGGTATAGTTTGGGACCGTTCCTTCGCTCGCATAACACTACCGTCAGGTCGTTGTTGCTGTAACGGGAAGAGAGAGAACATTAAGTCCGGTTCTTACCACGATACAGGTTCTGGACTTACCTACAGTTGTAGGGACAAGGAGATTGTAGCCGCGGGCACCTAAACCGCAAACCCTTTCACTCACGATCCAGGGCTCCTGGATAAGAGCCACGTCTACCCTCTCCCTGTCCATCCACCGTAGTAGGTCGATCGAGGGGACCCTTAAATGATGCAGATTAATCTGCACCACCTTAAGTCTCTCCGGTTGACCTATCATCTTCGCGCCCGGCGCCTCCAGGAATGATTGCCCGAAGGCAACCCATTCCCATCTTTAGACGGCCCTGCCAGCTCAAGAGTTGGCGTCTGGACTCCAGACCAATACTGATCCAGAGGTCCTTGCCGTTTCCCTTGTCGCGGGCCAGCCCTCTCTTGATTGTCCAATCCCCGGTGTCGGAGTCCGCGTTCTGGCTCTTGATCAATAAGAGGGTGGTTCGATCCTCCATAATTGGAGGTGGGATCCACACCTTAATGATCGTTCGGGCCGGAATTTGGTCCACGGGGACGACATCAATCTTAGCACCCGGCCAGGGGGCGTCTAGTTCCAGCAATGTGTCCTTGAGGAGCCGCAGGGACTCCTCATTGGCACATGCCACAACCTTGACACCCTTGTACCAGTTGATACCGTCAAACTCTGCCACGAAGGGATTTTCTGGCCGAGTGATGGCATCTGCTATCGCCCGGTTGATTGACCCTTCAAGGATGAGCCAGTTCTCGGTAGTGAGTTTCCCCTCCGGGTCCCTCCTATCGATAATGGCCACCTGCAGCTCCGGTTTCGAGCTTAAGCTTGCCAGAAATTCCCCTGGACGTTTCCGCTTGCTCTCCGAAGCCTTCGCCGAGTCATCAGACCTTTGTCTCTTATTGGCCGGTGCGGTACTCTTGCTAGCCGTTCCCTCCTTTACGGGGAGTGTGGCTGCGGCAGATTTCCCTCGGCACAGAGCACTCGTACTTTGTGCGGCAGACTGAGTGTTACCAGGCGGGCCAGCAAGTCTCAGATACAGTCGCACGTTGTACTCATGCTTTTTGCGCAGTCTCTTTTCTCGGCCGCTCAGCGAACCCGGGTCGCGACCCTCCAGTCACTTAAGGAACTTTAGAGAGGTCTTGTACCCAGACAGCCGTTTGCGTTTGAGATCATCGTCTGCTATGGTCTTTTTGGGTTGTCCCTGGACAACCGTCACTTCACCTTCATCTGTGCTCGATGACTCATCATCTAGCGGCGGCTCCGCTAGCGCAAGCGCTAGCTCGGCAGCCGGCATCGATGGGCCTGTGAACACAAACTCCGACTCTGTGGCAGTTGGTTAGAGCTCTGTACCCTCCTGGCGACGGAGCGCACTCGCGCGCGTTCCGTCACTGTGACCACTGGCGACACGCAGAGAGGATTGCTCCTCCCCGTGCCCGCCGGTGGTAGCGGTCACACCTCCCACCGACGTTTGGGCTGACATCCCAGCCCGTGCTTCTCTACTGTTCTTCCGTCCCATCATAAGGGTGATGCAGTTTATACTTGCTTCCAAGTACCTCTGACCATGGCTTCGGGCCCAAGCCTCTCAGACTAGGTCTGAGAGACTTGGGTCCGTCACCTTTGCTAGACACTGCAAGGTCCTGCGGACAGGCAAGAGATGCTAGCATCCCTCGGTTGCCCGAGACAATGCAGTATCCATTGCCCAGCCGGCACCCTCGGGGAGGGTTCAGTCAGAGGAGTTTTCGCCAGCTCTCTTGTCCATGTAAAAAAAAAAATATTAATTCTGAATAAAACGCCGCCCATTTATGCAATTAAAAACATTTAAATGTCTCTGATTAGATAAGGTACTTCTTCTTCAATGATTTCGAGGATATTCTGGTTTTGATCAAAAAAATTTTATTACTTACGACTTTTCGTAAAATATATTAATGCCATCTGAAAGAGGAAGAGATAAGGTTTCCATCGAGCATTTAGTCGAATAAGTCGGTCGAAGGATGCAAGAGTGATTAGCAGAAAACTAATCGGTGGTCAACAAGATTCCGTCCTACTGCGGATTCTTTTCGCAAAGTACTTTTCTATTATTCTAGTATTTAATGGGAAAAAAATAAACGAATTTTTTGTCCAATGAAAAAAATATTTATTCTGAATAAAACGCCGCCCATTTATGCAATTTAAAAAATTTAAATGTTTCTTATTAGATAAGGCATATTTTCGTCTGATAAGGTACTTCTTCTTCTTCTGTCTCTTATTAGATGAGGCATATTTTCGCCTGATAAGGTACTTCTTCTTCAATGATTTCGAGGATAGTTTAGTTTTGATCAAGAAAATTCTATTTCTAATGACTTTTCGTGAAATATGTCAATGCCATCTGAAAGAGGAACAGATAAGCTTTCCATCGAGCTCTTAGTTGAAGAAGTCGGTCGAAGGATGCAAGAGTTATTAGCAAAAAACTAATCGGTGGTCAACACGATTCCGTCCTACTGCCGATTCTTTTCACAAAGTACTTTTCTATGATTCTAGTATATAATGGGAAAAAATTAAACGAATTTTTTGTCCTTGTAAAAAACTGAATAAAATGCCGCCCTTTTATGCAATTAAAAAAATTTAAAGGTCTCTTATTAGATAAGGCATATTTTCGTCTAATAAGGAACTTCTTCTTCAATGATTTCGAGGATATTTTTGTTTTGATAGAAAAAATTGTATTTCTTATGACTTTTCGTAATATATATTAATGCCATCTGAAAGAGGAACAGATAAGGTTTTCATCGAGCTCTAAGTCGAATAAGTCGAATTTGCAAGGATGCAAGAGTTATTAGCAAAAAACTAATCGGTGGTCAACAGGATTCCGTCCTACTGCGGATTCTTTTCGCAAAGTACTTTTCTA